>PVIA01002582.1:0-202128 GCA_004024845.1 Tonatia bakeri
AAGCAAATGTAAAACATAAACAAACAAAAAAGAAACACACACACACAAAAAAAACTCTTGTTGGTTTCTGACTGGCCAAATCGGTGTTTCTGTTCCTGCCAGCGCAAGCAGGCTGAAGAGCGAGCGGTGAGACTGCCTTTCACCTTTCTAAGACAGAACTCAGTCAGACTCAGGGCTGGCCATCGATTTTTCTCAGAATGGATTGCTGACTCCTTCTGTGCTCAGGGAGCAGGCTGCGGAGGTGGCTGGGCTTTGCGCCCCTCCCCCAGCTTCGCCGCCACGGGCTCTACGCTCAGCGGAGCCCCGCCTCTCTTCTGGGCCTGGGCCGGGACTACAAGGGGCCCCTAGTGGGCTCCCTGTTCTCGGGCAGCACCGTCTGTCCTCCGGTCTAGAGACGCACCCTCTGGGGCCTGGGAAGGGTCGCGCACCTCCCTTTGTGTCCGCTGCAGAGGGTGCCTGGGAAGGGTTGCGCACCTCCCTTTGTGTCCGCTGCGGAGATCTCCGTTTGAGCGAGTAAACCCGCAGGGCGCGCGCCCGGGACAGATCGTCTCAGCTCGGGTAGACTTTCCCTGTTCCCGGCTGGGGCGTGGGTTCTCAGTCCACCCTAAAACCACACACACCCCTGTTTGGGGGTGCGGGCGCCCACGGGAAGGACTCCACCCCCACGACAAGGCCTCTCCTGGTCCGGCAGACTGGGTACTCACTGTTCCCCGTGGGTGCGCACAGCTCCTGCGTTTCTGATGTTTTCAACCCCTGACTGGGGACAGAGTCTGCTCGGCTCTCTCGGAGGACCTCCGAGTCCAGCTGGGTCCCTTCTGGCCTCCTACCGTCAGTTCATTCAATATCTGGATAACTTCTGATGCCCTATTTTCATAAATGTTGCGATATCCGTGGTCTCCTAGTCTGATTCTCCTCAGATCGGCCAAATTCTCCCCTGCGCACTGGAGAGGGGGATTAAGACTCCACCTCTCAAGCCGCCATCTTCCCTCCTCCTCTGTTTATTGTTCTTTTAAAAGTTCCTTTAAATGTAAAGTTAGATTGATTATTTGAGCTTTTTTTTTTTCTTTTTGGTAGGTTTATAATGATATGAATTTACCTGTTAGGATTGTTTTTCCAGTATCTCACTGATTTTAGATGGTCATGTTATGTCATCATTTTCTTTGTTTTTTTTTTGGTATCATTTGATTTCTTGTTTGATCTCATTGTTGACTCATTCATTCATTGTTTAATAACATCTTACTTAGCTTCCATGTCTTTGTGTGTCTATCAGTTTTTGCTTCATACATTTTGAAAATATGTTAGGTAAAACATGTACAATATTATGTCTTCTTTGAAGATGGTCTCTTCATCATTACACAGTGTATGTCTTTATCTTTGAGAATCTTCCCTTGTTTTGAAGCCTTGTTAGTCTGAAGTTACTATGTAGCTAATCTAGCATACTTTTGCCTAGTGTTACTCTGAGATATCTCTGTTCATCCCTTTATTTTTCACCAATGGGAGACTTTATATTTGTAGTGGCTTTACGTTACACAACATAATATTGCCTCTAGTTTATATTTTGGGATCACTCATTTAACTTCTGTCATTTAATTTGTATATTAAGAACATTTATAATTTAATTAATTATTATATAGTCAATATCTATCATTTTTGTAATTAATAATTATTGCATTTGTTCATTATTTTTTCTGTCTTCTCTGATATTAAGCATCTTATATAATTGATTCCATTTTATCTCCTTTCGTAAAATATTGATTTATGTCTTTAAAAAAATCACTCTATAGTTGAATATATACATTGTAAATTAATCTAAGTCAACCTTCAAGTAACACTATACACTTTCATATGCAGTGCAGGAGACAGAGCATTCTTAATACTCTCTCACTTCATTTGTGACACTGCTGTCTTACATTATTCTTAACAATAGCCTGTAATTACTCAATACTCTGTTACTTTCTTTAAACAGTCAAGTGTTTGTTAAATCAATTAAGAATAAAAAATATAACATTTTGTTTTAATTTTTATTACATCTTAACACTTTTAAAATGTAGGTTCAAGTTTAAAATTATATAATTTTTCTTTAGCATGAAGAAATCTTTTTTTTCTTGCAAGGTTAGTGTTTTAGTAAGACATTTCCTCAGTTTTGTTTGTCTGAAATTCTTTATTTCTCTATTTTGCAATATAATTTGCTAGATATAGAATTTTAGGTTGATTAGTTATATATTTTCAACATTTTAAATATTTTTTTAAAGATTTTATTTATTTATTTTTAGAGAGGGAAGGGAGGGAGAGAGAGAGAGAGAAACATCAGTGTGTGGCTGCTGGGGGACAAGGCCTGCAACCTAGGCATGTGCCCTGACTGGGAATCGAACCTGCGATGCCTGGTTCACAGCCCGCGCTCAATCCACTGAGCTACACCAGCCAGGGCTACATTTTAAATATTTGACTCTCTTCTTTCTTACATGTTTTCTGATGAGAAGTCACTTAATTCTTATCTTGTTCTATAGGCAAGGCATTTGACCTTCTCGTATAAGTGTCTTTCAAGATTTTGGTTTGCATTTTCTAAAGATTAATATAATTTGCTTAGTTCTGGGTGTTTTTGAGGTAGAGTATTATCCTGCTTGGAGTTCTCTCAGGTTCTTGGACCTATGGTTTTGTATCTGCATGACTTTTGGGGATTTCTCAGCCATTATTACCTCAAACATTTCTTCTGCTCCATTTTCCTTTTCTGCTGCTTCTGTTATTCCAATTATGATTATGTTAAACCTTTTGAAATTGTACCACAAGTTTTGGCTGTTCTGGTTTTTATTTTTAATTCTTTTTTTTTTCTCTCTCTTGCATTTCAGCATAGAAAGTTTCTACTGGCCTGTCTCTAAGCATATTGATTTTTTTCCCCTCAGCCATGTTGTGCTCATTGAAAGCATTCTTCATTTCTGTAATTGTGGATTTTTTTTTATTTTATTATTTCTTTTTGTTTCTTCCATAGAGTGTCCATCTCTTTAGTTACATTACTTATCTTTTCTTACATATTGTCTGCTTTTTCCATTAGATCCTTGACACAATAATCATAGCTATTTAAATTCCTTGTCTGATCATTTCAACATCTGTGTCATATTTGAGTCTGGTTCTGATAATTGCTTTCTTTGTCAAACTGTATTTTTTTCTTACTTTTTAGAATACCATGTAATTTTTCTTGGGAGCTGTAATGTTGGATTAGGTGATGGGAACAGTGGTAAATAGCACTTTAGTATGAGGATTTATGGTGGTCTACTTAGTTCTGTTTAATGTGTGCTCTAGCTGTAAGTGCCAAGGGCTTCAAATTTCTGTAGTATCCTTGTTTTAGTTTTATCTTTTGTTTGGGGCTTCCCTTTGTTTTGATCCTCAAATAGAGTCTGTATCTTGCAGCTCTTAATTGTAATTTGCTATGATTATATTAGAGTCCTGTTGGTGTCTTCCTAGTGTGTGGGAGAGGTGAGTCTTTGTGCTCATCATATTAAATCTTAGTCTTTTAGTGGGCCTGTGTTTTGGGGCTGCATCTTTTACAGATGTTTCTCCAGTGGCATAACTATCCCTCCCTTGCCTTCTATTCCTGTCCTTACCTGCAGTGTTCTCCATCTATTTTTTTCAAAGCCCTGATCCCTGTGGATGTTTTCCCCTCCTTAGATTAGATAGGAAGTTTAGAGAGTTGGACTAAGGATGCATTTTACCCCTACTACTTGGACAAGGTTTTGGAGTTGAGCTCTGGCAATGCACTTACCCTGGAGAGCAGGCTTCTGTTACAGGCAAAGATCTTTGCTAGGACCCTCAAAGATTCAAAGATTTCTTTGAATCTTCACTATCAAAACTTGGGATTCTCAGAAGGAAAGCCCATGAAAGTGTCAGGATCTTCACAAGTCTATAGCCTCCAGAAGTTCTCCCTTTCTTGCTAGTTAAATCGAATTTAGCCCTCAGACTCCACTCATTTGTCAAAATTATCAGTTAGATGTTTTTAACAGCTTATGGCTTCATTGATTTCTGCTTTATATTAGCACCTCATCTGCTGTATTCTTTTATTTCCAAACAAATTTCAAGGTGGCAGTTTGCCTTATGACCTCCGTTCTCTGATGGGTCAATAAAAGTTTAAATATTCAATTTTTCTAGATTTTCCTAGTTGCAAAGATGAGAGTGACAACCTCTAAATTCTTTAACTGTAAGAGGTAAAGCTGGAAGTCCCTTCTCACTTGTGTATACCAAACTTTAATAAGATGTATATTTTATTTGTTTGTTTATTGGTTAATTAAGTAAGTAATTGAACATCTTTCTCAGCAAATTGGCATGGCAGCTTCAGGCAGGCAGGAATAGTTTGGCTTTTTATGAGATTTTTACTGATATATCAAAAAGTGTAGAACAGTCCCTAAGTCACAGTATTACTATTACACATTTTTGATTTAGTTTTTGTTGATTATCTTAAAAATATATATTAAAAAATCTAAAGCTGTCAAAGAATCCTGCCTTTAATTGATATCCTTTTCATATCCTTTTCATATGCTTTTCTATATTTATGACATTTTGCTTATTGGCAGAAATCCAAAGTGAATGCCCAAACATCCAGAAAAACAATTGGTTTGATAGTGATTGTTTCTGGGATGATTGATTTCAAAGATGAGAAATAATTCTTATCTCACATACTAATTTAATAGATTAGTAGTAGTTGCTTAGAAACAAGATTTTAACTTCTGTGGAAAAAAATCTACATGATTAATGAGATTTTTTTTCTATTTAGTAGGAGGAAAAGTTGTAATACTCTAGTACACAAACATCAATTCATTATTTTAAAATAGGTGGCAATGTTGTTTCCATAGGCTGTTCTTAGTTGTATGCATTCTAGTTTAGTCTAATTTCCAAAAGTGTATGTGTATATTTTTGGAAATTTATCCATTAATAATATATAATTATTATAATGTATTATAATTTACCTGTTAATAATATATAATTATTTATTTACATAAATTTCAACTTAATTATAATCCTTTCTATAAAAGGAAAACTTTTAATTTCTAGTAATTAATGATCTCTCTACTAATATGAGTAATCTTAATTCAGCCTATTTATATTTAACTTGTATTTTCTATTAGCTTATACTTATGTTTTCCATGTGAATCATATTTCCATTAGCCTTGCAATATCAAATTCACTAGGGTCAAATACAATCAATTTGACAATTATTTGGGAAGATTTGCTTTTTGGGAATTCAGACTCATTTTAAGTGATTGGAATTTCACATTTTTATGTAAGATGGTAAAAATTTTTAACAACAGGCTTCTCTAGAGTTAGAAGAAACATTGCCACCCAGAAACAATCCCTGGGCACATCTACTGACAGTATCTGACCCAAAATAGCATCCAACCCAAAATAGCAGAGTGAGTTTTTGTTTCTTGTATTGGCCAAATGTTGAATAAAAATATTTTCAACATTGTATTTTTTTCATATTGGTACAATACTATTAATATATTTTTTCTTTTGCTACATTATTATCAATAACTCATTGGGGCAAAAAGCATTTAAATTACATTTTTTAGTCTATGAAATATTGAGGAAAGTTTCTCCATTTCTTTAAATCCTCAACCAGTGTTATGGTTATTGATTTCAGAGAGAGAGGAAATGGGGAAAGATGGAGAGTGAGAGAGAGGAAGAGAGAAACATTATGTGAGAAAGAAACATCAATTAGTTGCTTCTTGTATATGCCCTGACCCAGGATCGAACCCACAACCTAGGTATGTGCACCAATCAATGACTCAACCTGCAATCTTTTTTAATATATGCAATGATACTCCAACCAACTAAGCCACTGGGCCACAGCAAATTTTCTTCATTTTTATTTCAGAATGAAAAATGATTGGTAATCTTTTCCTCTCTTTATAAATGTCTTGACACAAAGTAGTCTAACTTCTTGTCACTGAGACATTTATTATTATTTTTATGATTTTTAATTAAATGAAATTAAATTACCAGTACATTTCAAAAATTGACAATGCTAAAATTACCTCAAAGGAGTTAAAATTTCAGGGAAATAAACGTAGCATCTGAATTCATTGTAGATTTGATTTGCTAAAAGATAGATGTAAAACATGGTGAAGTACAACAGGATGTATAGTCATTGATGTACTTGGACTGAATCCAGGTCTGCTCTAGAAATTCCATTATTTTTATCCTATAGAGTAGTTCAATAGATATACTGCCCTTACTGCCCTCCAACACAATGCCTTTTTTGGTTCCTTGGGCTGGCTTTTATGGCTTGAGAATAAAACATGAAGGTAATTAGATCTGGTTATCTGTGCTAAAAATGCATTAATGCAATTGGATATATTAAAGCTTAGATTCAGAAAGAAGTTTTCAATATTAACAGTCACTAGACTAGAGCTAATATCTCCAGCTTATCCAGGGATGAGCAAGACTTCTTTTCTCCAGTCTTGATTTGCTTTGCTTTGGTGCTATGGAGGTGTTAATTTTATTCCATCCAATTTTTAAATGTTAATTGTTCATGTCAAAACAAAAATTTTCCTCCTGGAGCTGGTTGTCATATAAAAGTCATATTGAAAGAAACAGTATGAACTCTAAAAGCTTTAGTTAGCTAAACGAATATTGACTGTCTGATACTATATATAAAGAAAAAGCCTTAATAAGGTCTTAAGTAATAATATGAAGACTACATCTCAGTTACCAATATTTTATCATATCTTCAAAATGTAAAGTTTAATTTTATTAAGATGGTTAGGCTGATGTGAAAGTATCTTTAACTTCCTGTTAGTTTACAAGATATACAATGACTAGAATAGAGGTAAATAAGCAGTTCTCTTCATTGTGTGGAATTTGTGGTAATGATTGAAGTGCTAGAGCGTATGCTTTCTAAGGTATTTCCTATGGTATATGTTGAGGAACAAAAGGAAGTTACATCATCAAATGATTAAATCCAACAGCGGCATCAATGAAAAGGTCATTCATACAACAGTCATTTAAGAGCAGTGTACAGAATATGTTCTATGTTAAGGAACAAATCAAAAACAGATAAGACAAACCATTTACTGTGTACCAAGGATTGCACTAAGCACTTTACATGGACCACAGTATTGAATCTTCAAAAGAATCCCTTGGGACAAGCATATTTATATCATTCCCCTTTCAGGTATAAAACACTGAGGTTAGAAAAGCTTGAGTGACTTGCTCAAGGGCCTTAGGGTCACATGATTAGTAAATAAATAAACAAGATTTGGTTGAACACAGGCGTAATTTACCCTTCTTGTTCTCAACTACTACTCTCATGCTTCTGCATTCTAGAAACATGACCAGACACCAAAGTTATTAAGGGATGTTTGAAATTAGTCTCCCATATAGGTGTTTAAATCTCCTTGTCCTGATTTATTTATTTTTGTTGTTGCTATCGACTGTGGTAGGCAGAATATGGACTCCCTAAAGACTTCCTTGTCCTAGTTACCAGAACCTTATATGTTGCCTTATGTGGTAAAAAGGAACTTTGCCAATTTGTGATTAAGGTAAGGATCTGGAGAAGGGGAGATTACCCTGGATTATCCCTGTGAGTCCAGTGTAATCACAAGAATCCTTGTAAGTGAAAGAAGGACACAAGAGAGTCAGAGTGATTGGATGTGAGAAGAACTCAACCCATCCTGTGTGGATTAGAAAATGAAGGTAGAGAACTACAAGGAAAAGGCAAGGAAACGGATTCTCCCCTGGAGACTGCAGAAAAAAACAATAGCACAGTTCTGCCAACCGTTCAATTTTAGTCCTGTGGAAGCCATTTCAGACTTCTGATCTCCAGAACTGTAAGAAAAAAATAATATTGTTTTAAGTCACAAAGTTTCTGGTAATTTTTTAGAGTAGCAATAGGAATGAATATATAGACTAAAAGCAAAATCTTCACCAAAAAATCCTTCCTTCTTTCCTTCCCTCCTTCCTTCTTGCCTTTATTCCTTCTTCTCTCTTTTCTTCCATATTCCATAAAATAATTTGGAATGTTCAAGCAACATATACTCAGATGAAATTTATTTATTACTAACCTACCTCTTTGAGTAATATTAATTGCACCAACTATTGCATTGTCTGATTCTCCTCCACCTGTCTAATATTCCCACTATTAGTTTACTTAAGGCAAGTGATGGATATACATTTCAATTTCTAATACTGATTCTGATTGAATAGTAGTGTCATTTTGGAAAGGTTTGAGAAAGATTCTAAGGCCATTTGAGGCTCAGCAGGAAATTCACGGTTCGAGCCAATTATTGTGGTCAATTATCAATGTAAATGTATGCCTTGAGCCCAGGAGGAGGGAAGCAATGGAATGTCCAACCTGGAAAGGCTCTTTAGAGATGTTAACAAGTATTGATTAATTGGGAGCAGTTAGGGTTTATAAAGAAATTTGAATATATTGGGTAAATGGTGAGAGAGAAGAGGTATCCATAAAGAAGAGTCTTGCTTTATTTCAAATATTTTTTCTTGGAGATGAGTTTGGAATGAAATTTCCTGGTCCTCATGACTTGCTCAAGAATGTAGCTGTCAGAGTGAACTGGAAGAACAGCCTTTCAGAGGCTCCCAATATTCTAGGAGACTGTGATCCATACACAGTAATAATTATTCTGGCCTAGAGAGATTTATAGACTATGCAAAACCATGAATTGCTTTGTTCATCATTACAGTGGGTAAAAATACTATCAGCAACATTTATTAGCTAGACAACTATCCCAAACTTAAAAGTCACATGGCTAAGGAAAAGCTGAGGGTTAAGTGATAGGTTTATAAACTTTGGCTTATGTTTGGTGAGCCCTACTTATATATAAATTTAGAGATCTCCCTCCCTCATTCAAGAACAAATTGCTTGAGAAAAATACTTTTTAGAGTTATTTGTTAGATGTTCCAGTTTATTATTACAGCAATGACTCAAAACTAGTTAGAGGAGAGGATAAAAATAAGAACTTTTGCTTGGAGTACTCTATACACATTGACTAAGGGCAATGTATTCTATTTCTGAGAGCTGGAAAGTTCATAGCTTCAGGGAATATAATGGTCTAGAATCCATTTTTAAGCAACAGATATTTCTCCTTAAATAGTGAACTGTTAGGTTTTCATTTTTATTTACATACGACAGATATATCCTTGGATCATTTTTATTTATGCTTTTTATTAACAGATTTAAAAAAACATCTAAGCATAGAAAGAAAAATCTCTTCTTAATTAATGTTTTCTTCATTTTAATTGAGCACAGTTTTAATTATGCACATTTGACAAAGGACACATTTACAGTTAAGGCTCCTTTACATCAGTTGTGACATTAACTTACTATGGCAAATTCGGCATTTAAATTATGCATTTATTTGTTACTGGATTTGTACTACAGTTGAAATAGGCACAGTATGAAAATGTTAGTAGGTATAAAATAAGGCATCTTTTTCTATGCAATTAAATTGATCAATTAGTGATGTATTCATGACACAAAACTTGTCACCAATCAAATGAGTTGTTGTCAGTTTAAAAAGAAAAAAATAGTTTTGTGAGTACTAAAACATACAGAGATTCCTAATGTGTAATAACCATTTAAGACTCAATCTAAGTTGGATATAACACACAGGAAAGTGGAAAGAGAGCAACATTTTAGACTGATATACAGGGAATAGCTTTGTATGAAAAATTAAGATTCCTCTGAACCTACCTTAAATAAAGCATGCGGCACATGATAGAGATGTATCACTTGCTCTCATAAATCTGGCATTTAAACTGAACTAGTTATGAATATTGGTGACAGAAAGATTTAACTGTATGCCTCATCTCCCCACTAGTGACTACATAATTAGTCTTTCAGTTAATCTTCATTACCATTGTCATCTTCCACCTTGTCCTTTGAAAACAAGATTTAAATAGAAGGGTATCTAGAAATACATATTGAGAGATATGAGGGCTGTAAGCCATTCATATGATAAAGGTGCTTGGAAGAGACAGCAAAAGTTATTTCATCTAATCTATAGATACACCAATGTTAAATTGATTAAAACTTCAAAGGAGATATCAGTTCATGGTAATGCTGATGAATAGTCCATAGACAGCAAAGGGTGAGATGAAATACAGACCAGGAAGAAACACTAAATTGTCTTTAACACTCCTTGTGCCTCTCCGTTGTTCCTGTCCTGTGCTCTCTACCACATCAAGCCACTATTTCAATCTTACAGCACAGAGATGCTTCAGGATAAGAGTTTGTATGATAAGAACTAAAATCATGGATATACTTTTAGGATCTCCTCATGAATTCTCTAAGAGAGCAAGAGAGGCTGATTGAAACTTATCCTTATCCCAGTTGACCATCTTTGGGAGGGCACCTTCATTTAGGCACTATTGACTTGTAAATCATCGGAAGTGGTCCATTAACAGAAAAATAAAGTTAATTACTAAACTATTCATTTAGCACCAACTAACACTAGGCAATTTGATCAAATGTTGCTCGAGTCTTCCCACAATCCTGTCATATAGATATCAACCTACTTTTTAAAACCAGGGAATTGAGGTAAAGTAACTTGTTCATGGTATTTATAAGTTTGTGGTAGAATAGGAGTGTGAAACCATATTTTTAAGATTTCAAGCAAAAATTGTCAGATGGTTTTATTTGTAGCATATCTCAATTCAAAAAAATAGGTTATCCAAGGAAGGAGAAAGAGTACTGATGAAAATGAAGCTGTTCAGGCAAAAGGAAAAATAAAAAGGAGTGGACAAATAGATTTTATAAAAGAGATGTATTTTCTTAAGGTTAAATTTTTTTAAACCTGCAATTATACTGATAATAACCATTTTATTCATTAAAAAATCTCTTTGAATGCTCATTGTCCAGCAAACAATATAACTGTACAGACAAGTTATATTGGTTCTAGCTCTTGTTTAACTGAAGCTATTTATAAAGTGCTATAGCTTCATCCAGTTTTTTCACTTTCATAGACAGATAGCTCTTTTTAGTAGATCCTCTGGGATGCTGCTGTCTTCGTTATTTGTTTGCAAAAGCACATAAACAGAAGCTTCATTGACATTCAACAAGAGGGAATCTTCCCAGTGAAATTTAGAGAATTCACCTTCCTGTCAATAACAGATTTCAGAAAGTTTTGTTTCCAATATTCCTACATAGGCTGAGCCACTTATTATTCAATTCTTTCTTTCAGGACCTAGTGTCTAAATCAAGCAAGAACACCTTGTATTGTCACCAAGTGATAAATTTATTTGTGAAAGAAAGAATTGCTCTTTCGTTTTTCATTTAGGAATAAATAAATGCATTTTTCTTCTAAGACATGAATTAATTAGTGCTTTTTGGTACCAGACATCTACAACATGAAAAGAATGTAAATCCAGAACTATCAATACAATTAGCATTGGAAACAGGAGAGTTGGAAAAGAGCAAATAGTCTTGACAATAAATTAACAAACTTTAAGTCCATCATAAACTAATAAATTACATTGTAGATTAAAAGGAAAAGAAAAATCTTTTGATTCCAGATTGGGTACTTTCTAGGTATGGTATGTTATCTTCTGTTATCTTCCTGTCACTGTAAACTGTTACAAAGGAAGCAGTTTGTTAATTTCTGTTTTTAAATGTTTTATTTATTTATTTATTTTAATTAAAACAAATTTTTAATTAAAATAAATAATTAAAAGTACAGTTGTCACCATTTCCACCCTACCATGCACCCTCACCCCAGTCATCCCCACCTCCTACCCTTGAACCTACTTCCTTTGGCTTTGTCCATGTGTCCTTTATACATGTTCCTTGATGGCCCTTCCCCTGTTATCTCCCTCCATCCTCCTTTGTGGTAACTATCAGTTTGTCCTTTATTTCAATGTCTTTGGTTGTATTTTGCTTGTTTATTTGTTTTGTTGATTAGGTTCAACTTATAGGTGGTATCATATGGTATTTGTCTTTCACCACCTGGCTTATTTCACTTAGCACAATGCCTTCCAGTTCCATCCATGCTGTCTCAAAGGGTAGGGGCCCCTTCTTTCTTTCTGCCTTGTAATATTCCATTGTGTAAATGTACCACTGTTTTTTGATCCTCATGTTCACTGATGGGCTCTTAGTTTGCTTCCAGCACTTGGCTATTGTAAATTGTGCTGCTATGAACATTGGAGTGCATAGGTTCTTTTTGAATTGGTGTTTCAGGATCCTTGGGATATAATCCCAACAGTGGTATTGCTGGGTCAAGAGGCAGCTCCAACACAACAAATTTGTGACACTTTGGGTGTTGAATCTGGAAGAAACTGATGTTTTTGCATATAGATGCTGGTTCTTTGAATGGTAGTAAAATTCCTCCTAATCAGGTTAGAAAATTAATTAAGATCATTATGACTCAAAAATAGAAAGATTTGACACGTGTTTTAAAGATGCACAGGCACTGAAATGAAACAGTAACTCAAAATCATGAGTCTTGTCTTTTTAAATATATTTTATTGATTATGCTATTACATTTTTCCCATTTTTCCCCTTAATTACCTTCTGCCCTGTACCCTCCTCCCACCATCATTGCCCCACCTTAGTTCATGTCCATCGGTTATACATATAAGCTCTTTGGCTTTTCCATTTCCCATGCTATTCTTAACCTCCCTGTGTCTATTTTGTATCTACCATTTATGCTACTTATTTCCCGTACCCTCTATTCCCTCTTTACATATTCCCTCTTTCCCCACTGATAACTCTCTATATAATCTCCATTTTTCTGAATCTGTTCCTGATCTAGTTGTTTGCTTAGTGAGTTTTTGCTTTTGTGTTTTTAGGTTTGGTTGTTGATAGTTGTGTTTGTTGTCATTTCACTATTTGTATTTTTGATCTTATTCTTTTTCTTAGATAAGTCCCCTTAACATTTCATATAATAAGGGCTTGGTGATGATGAACTCCTTTAACTTGAGCTTATCTGGGAAGCACTTTATCTTCCCTTCCATTCTAAATGAAACCTTTGCTGGATAGAGCAATCTTGGATGTAGGTCCTTGACTTCATGACTTCAAGTACTTCTTTGCAGCTCCTTCTTGCCTGCAAGGTTTCTTTTGAGAAATCAGCTGACAGTCTTATGGGGACTCCTTTGTAAGTGACTGTCTCCTTTTCTCCTGTTGCTTTTAAGATTATCTCCTTGTCTTTATTATTAGGAGATCTTATCTCTAATATTAGCCAATGCCTTGGTGTGTTCCTCCTTGGTTCCAACTTCTTTGGGACTCTCTGAGCTTCCTGGACTTCCTGGAAGTCTTTATCCTTTGCCAGATTAGGGAAGTTCTCCTTTATTATGTTTTAAAATAAGTTTTCAATATCTTGCTCTCCTCTTCTCCTTCTGGCACCCTTATGATTCTAATGTTGGAACATTTAAAGTTGTCTGGGAGGTTCCTAAACTGATGCAGACCCCAGCTCCTGGGGTCCGTGTCATTATGGATGAAATGAGACTCTCAGACAGATTACCAAATCTGGTGGAGGAAAAGGGACAGCATGGCTTTTCTCACAAGGGAAGCAAATGCCTCAGCCTTTGCTCCAATGAGCTTTTATTGTCTTACTGGGCACATTATAAGAAGGTCCTCATTAACTATGCACAGACTCTATTTAGGTGGTTACCTTATACAGAAAACAAAGGAGCCAATGCTGCTAATCATATCACAGAAGAGGGATATTTGCAAATGAAAAGGCAAAAGTAGTTGAACCCATTATTCTCATCTTTGGAAGGTTTAGCATGGTTTTTAGGAAGTTGTTTTGCAGTAAATGTCCTCAATTCAGGGTGAGGGAGTTTTATCAAAAAGCAAGACTCATAGTGGCTTAGGTACATTGCAGGTCTGATTTCCCACAGGAGAACCTGTCCATGGGTGTCGGTTCTGTGTATCTCTGAGTGGGAACTGGGCCCATGCCACGCAGAACAGTCTACTATACTAAGCCTTTCCTCCTTTTTTTGAATTCTTGTTTCTTCATTCTGTTCTAATTGAATGTTTATTTCTTCCTTCTGCTTCAATTCATTTTTTGAGTACAGGTTTCCTTCCTTTCACTATTGGTTTTTTGTACATTTTCCTTTATTTCACTTTGCACAGCCTTCGCTTTTTCCTTTATTTTGCAACTATACTAACCATTTCTGTGAACATCCCGATTACCAGTGTTTTAAACTCTGCATCTGATAGGCTGGATGTCTCTTCATTGCTTAGTTGTGATTTATTTGAGCTTTATCTGTTCTCTCATTTGGGCCATATTATTTTTTCTCAGTGTACATGTTATATAGTAAGGAGTGGAGCCTTATGTATTCACCAGGGCATGTGGTGCTGTATTTGTAGGAGGGATCCAAGAAGGAACAATACTGCCCACTTGGCTCTCCACAGGCTTCAGTCACTTCCTCCGCTACCTACAAGAAAATTGGACGCTTCTGGTGCTGATTCGTGCGTGGGTGGGTTTGTGGATGTTCTAAGACCCTGTGGGTCTCTCCAACGAACTCTCCTGTGAGGCTTGGAACTTCTTCTGCTGCCTTCACCCCCACCAGTTTTTCCAGTTAGAGGTTTGGAGGCTTTTTTCCCCCATACTGGGTCCCTGGGTTGCGCAGTCTGTCTCCCTCCCCAATTGTTCCTCCCAGTTATCTGCACACAAATATGTAACTACCCGCTCTGCCTACTCTGCCAGCCACTGCTTTGCCCCCCAGGTCCTCCAGCCATCAACTTGCTGCAAGCCCTCTCCACCTTGGCTGCTTGTCTCTGCCCCTCCTACCAATCTGGATGAATGTTTCTTCTTTAACTCCTTGGTTGTCAGACTTTCACACAGTTTGATTTTCTGGCATTTCTGGTTATTTTTATTTTTAAATTTGTTGTCCTTCATTTGGTTGTGTGAGGGGGCAAAGTGTATCTACCTATGCCTCCATGTTGGCCAGAAGTCCCTATCTTTCCAAAAGTCAGATTCAGGGAAGCATTAGGCCATTTCTTAAAATGCTATTAACTCAAAACTGGTATTACTACCAGTAGAGTGCATAATTTGGTAAAATTGGTTCAGTTCAGGGAGAATAAATATGGTTGCTTTATCATTCTCTCACCTTCAGAAAGACACTATTTTTGGCTCTCACTGATTCCAGAATGGGCTATAAACTCATTCTGGATAGTGTTTACATCTTCCCTGGAATCACACTCATAAGTGTATTTTATTACGTTGTCAAATTTTTTTAGAAGATGTTTAAGAAAATTCAAAATAAAGTTTTTTGAGGATATAGTATTCTATATATGTGTCTCAAGAATGGACCTTACCTCTACCTGAGAAATGTAAATTCCTCCTTTCTCATAAGGGCCCATAAGTGTGCTTTTCATTTTGACTTCACTGCTGGAAACTGCAAATCCAAATTTTAAGCAAGAGTATCATGCTAGATCTGCAGACCTTTACGATCAACATAGCTTTATAATCTTTCCCTTGGTTCTAATTTTCTATTTTTCTTTTACATTTTATTAAATGTTTTTTTCCTAAAATTTCCATTCAAATCCTCTGTAGGAAAATCTCATTTTCTATTTTTCTTTTTCTTTTTATTAATTTTTTCCTAATTAATTTCAAATTCTCTGTAGTGTTATAAATAAATAAAATTTAACAGTGCACTGGGCCTATATATTAATTGAAGAGAATGGATACTGTCCAATAATATATACTGTTTTTTTCAATGAAGATGTTCCCACTGAAAAAGAAAGACCTTCAGTTTGAAGTAAACTTCTACATATTTGAAGGCTAGAAATCTAAATTTCATACAATACCATAAATACAAACAAGTGTCACTAGCATATGCTCATAATATAGTCTTTTGCATAAGTCAGCCTGGCAAGTGCTTGGCTAGCTGCCTGCTGAGCAGCCCAGCACAAAGAAATAGACAAGAGTGACACACACAGTAACTGCTATTCACTCAGCTTTTATTGAGTGCAGGTTCATTCAAAGTAGAACATCAATATAAATTAATATCCTACTCACACTTTACCAATGTATAAGAAATATAACACACACAGAGAAATCAATGGGGGAGTAACAAAGCTGAGTCCTAGAGTCTCAGTCTTCGGGTTTGGGAGACAGCATGGGAGGCTAGGGAATTGTCAGCATCTTGCAAGGAAGGATCTCTGGAGCCAGGTGAGCAGCAGGGCAGGGCCTCTGGTGGCTGATGCCAAGGGAGATCAGTGTGGCGTGGAGCAGTACTCTGGTGTGTGGAGCTCAGCTGTCTCAGCAGTGGTCTGGAGCCTGCCTCAGTTACACCTTCAAAGTGGTGGACTCCACCCTTATGGGTCTTTTTGATAAATGTTTGGCACCCCTGATGACAAGTGAGGAATTTGCCCAGAAGCCCATCTGTGGGTGGTCCCACTTTGTAGACACAGCTGTTCTGATCACATGTGTAGATATCTAGGGTGTGTCTCCTGCCACATGTGTCTAGCTGGACTTAAGTAGTTTCCCTCTTGAACCAAAATATCATGGCTGACTGACAGCTGTCTTGGTTGACCTGAGTTACTCCACTTTGATTTATATACTTAATGCTATCTTGACTGAACCAATGCCATTTTATTGATCCTGCTCTCTACAACAGTGAGGTAAGAATTTGAGATTTTGATCCCCTACAGCTAAGTGCATTTGTACATATGAATTTAATTCTATTTAGAATGAGCTGCCCCAAATTTCTGTATAGTTCATCTCTTAAGCCTTATGCTTTTATGCTTTAGTTCCTTAAAAATTACCTACAACTCTTGCTGTGAAAAATAAGTCAATTTTATTGTCGTTTTTGTTCAAAACAGCAAATTACTTGTATTTGATAGTAAAATTTAGGTGGTAAAAAGATATGTAGAAGTCCAAATGAGTAGCTTTCAATTTTGGTGAAGGAGAAAGAAAAACCTTGAGACTATTCAGTTTTAAAAGTATGCAAGGATATAGACTTAAGAACATTAAGATTTTTTTATTTGAAGATTAGTTTACTAAGTTTAAGAAAGTCATACCAAACTTTTATGAAAGTTTTTATAAGCATTTATTTAAATACATGCTTATAAAACTTGAAACATTGCCTTATGTATCCTTTCAAATTCTAACTGTAGAGGCTCACAAGAAATTTGCTATTAAGAAATGTAACGTTTCATTTAAATCTATAATGTTTTGTGTTTGTTTTTTAAGGCAGTGGGTTTCTTTGTTCCCCCATTCAGAAAAGGAAAGTATTCTCTCAATGGTCCTTTCCAATGTTCTAATATAACAATCACCTAAGACAAAAATATCAGATGGTGACTGATAATAATTAACTTGTATCCTGGAGAACCAGTCAGTGGCAATCAGCATCTCACTTTCATAACTAAAGTCATATTCCTATGAATTCTTGCAAGTGCTGAAAATTTAATATCATGAATTTTTGCACCTGTGTGACCCATTTCCAAACACCACCAATGATGCATCTGTAATCTCTACTTTGCATAAATATATATATTTGTATATATAGATAAGAATTGTAAATTTTTCCTATTTGTGTTTTAAATTAAAATTGTTTCTTTTATAAAGAATAGTCAAAATTAAAGAGCTGTAGACTAGAAAATTATGTGCCAGAGGTTAGGGAAGACAGGAAGGGCGTGATTATGAAGGAGCACCATGAGGAATTCCACTGTGATAAAGAAATGATTCTGTGTCTTGTTTGTGGGGTTGGTTATAAGATATGTGCACATAGTAACATATCATAGACCAATACATAAAACAATAAAAATTGAGTGAATTCAAAAATGGGTGAAGTCTGAGTAAGATCTGTAGTCTATTTAATTAATTTTTGCCAATCAATTTCTGGTTTTGATAGTGCCCTCTCGTTATGTAAGTTCTCACCATTGGGCACACTACATTATGGGTACCTAAGACATCTTTATACTTAGTTTGCAACTTCATATGAGTCTATATTATTTTAAAATAAATATTGGTTTTTTAAAAAATCAAATTAGCTGAAAGTAGAGCAAGTTTTAATGATTTTTGTTTTCAATAAACAGACACCTAATACATAACAAGAACAAACTTAGGTATCAAAAAGAAATTAATACATAAAGAAATCATACTTAAAGTATTTTTGAAATTGATTTTATACATTGCAATTTTTATATGATGTAATTAAATAAAAGTTAATATTTAGCATTCTGCTATGCGTTGTGATAGAAAATAGCATTTCCCACTCACTAATCTCTTAATTGAGATGTGTGAGGCCACTTCAGGTCTGTTATTGTTCCTAAAGAAAGTGAAAGAATACGCATGGACTCTGTCCTTCACTTTCTCAAAAGGTTGTCTGGCTACTTCCATACCACTTTAGTGTATAATGATGCAATTTATGGAGAACAATTTCTATCAAAATTCTGCAGTCCCTTCTCTGTATGCTTTATGTAAATAAATAAGTAATATTTACTGAATGATCTGTATGTTAACATGAATGTTGCTAAAACTTTGTAAATTGCCTCATTTAATATGAATTCTTCTTCAATGAGGTAGCTCATCATCAATTCAGTTTTATAAGATTGGCCTAAATATGCCAGAGGAGTTCTTTCTAAACCTGGGACTGCTGGATATTGACTAAAAATTCTAAATATTTATCATTAATTTGCATTTATTAAAATGTAGACTTCAATTTTTTAGGCCCAGATTGTACATTCTGAAAGTTTCATCTTCTTAGGCTAGCTACAGTAATGTAATTTTTAAAGGTTCTGTAGATTTAGCACTAAATTCAACTCTCCAATTCTTTCCAGCTATCAATAAGCAAAATACATCAGCACAATTTGTAGCTTAATCTCCCAGAATGAAGTATGATTGGCAACATCAGCAGCCAGAGGAGAGGCAGCCTCATATACTAGTTGAAATTTCTTTTTTCTCATTAAGAGCCCAATGGAATTTGCACAATTGTCCCAATTTATAACATACAGTTTATTAATCTAGGCTCCAGGTGAATAATGATATCCCAATTCAGCATTGCATAATTAAGGCAGGTTTTAAAATATAAAACAAAAGAAACAAAGTAAACACTCCCCTCAAACTTCAAATATAAAGGTTATTACAACTTGAAGATGATAATTAAAATGTTGATGATAATAATGATACAAGAAGGATCAAATTTACTTTTGGTGAGGAATTTATTGGTTCACCTATAGATTCTATATGAAGTGGGTTTTTGTGGTTTATTTGAAAGCACAACACAAAACATATGGCAACTAATTAAATCATGCTGTTTCATATTATTGCTTAACATCAACTCATCTTTTCAAAAGTTAAATTTTCATAAGCTTGGCTCTTCAAAGTTCTCTGAGAGCAAGAACTGTGTGATTTACATACCCACAGTAAGCTCTTAGCACATAGGAGACCCTGTAAGTATGTGATGGATTGATGTTTGGAGAGAAGAAATGTAACTGATTAAAAAAACCCACTGTAATACATCAAAACCATTCAAATAAAACTGAATCATTGTGTCCCTTCATATTGCCACTGATAAGAAAATTCTTTATTCACATTTCTAATGTTACATGTTTTTTTATGGTATATTGTGTTTACAGGATATATTCTATACATCATAAAACTATATGTATAAACACATGCATATGAATTCAATTTATTCTTATAGTATTCAAAGTTTTAATAAAGTAATTATGATTACAAATTGAAGTAGCAGCCAGGGTAAAACAATATATTTGGGTCAATCTGTTTTCAATAAGCAAGTCTGGCTGTTATATACCTATATTTAAGAGGAGTTGTGGGGAATTTTCAAATTTCTAGTTCTTTAACCTAATTTGTATAAAATTAGCATGAAGGGGAGAAGGATGTAGAAAAAATTGTCACCCAAAATATGTTCAACTGGGGTTGAAATTTATAAATAGACTTGTGGCTTTATCATCTTATTCTGAGCACCATTAAAAACAGTACTGTTACCCTATTTCTCCCACCTCGATTGTTAAGAAAATATAAGCACATACAGAAAAGTACATGGAAGAAGAGTACTTGTAATCCCAACACCCTGAGATGATTGCTATTAATATGTTGGCATATACCTAACACCCCAAACTAAAAACAATCTACATGTCCACTAACTACTGAATGAACAGACAAATGGTGGTAAATCTCTATAATGTAATACTGCCTCATAATATTAAAAAACCCAAAATTTTAAATCATGGATGAACTACAAAAACAGTATTATGCAAAGTAAAAGAAGCCATAATGAAAGACCATATATTGCATGATTCTATTTATATATATAAATCCTTTTATAAGAAAACATTAAAATTGGTAGAGTCTATAGGATTTTCTATGTACACTATCATGTCATTTGCAAACAATGACAGTTTTGTTTCCTCCTTTCCAATTTGGATGCCTTTTGTTTCCTTTTCTTGTCTGATTGCTGTGGCTAAAACTTCCAATACTATATTGAATAAAAGTGGTGATAGTGGACAACCTTGTCTTGTTCCTGTTCTTAGTGGAAAAGATTTTAGTTTTTGCCTATTGAGTATGATGCTGGCTGTAGGTTTCTCATATATGGCCTTTATTATGTTGAGGAATGTTCCCTCTATTCCTACTTTGCTCAGTGTTTTTATCATAAATGGATGCTGTACCTTATCAAATGCTTTTTCTGCATCTATTGAAATGATCATGTGATTTTTGTCTTTGCTTTTGTTTATGTTATGTATTACATTTACTGATTTGTGAATATTGAACCATGCTTGCATCCCTGGGATGAAACCCACTGGGTCATGGTGGATGATCTTTTTAATGTATTGTTGGATGCAGTTGCCAGTATTTTGTTGAGGATTTTAGCATCAATGTTCTGCTTGACCTAATAAATGAATTTGACAAAGCAGTGTGATACAAATCAATATCCAGAAATCAAAGGCATTTCTGTACACCACCAATGAAGCAGAAATCAAGGGAAAAATCCCATTTGAAATACAAAAAGGAAAATAAAATACCTAGGAATAAACCTAACCAAAGAGGTAAAATACCTGTATTCAGAAAACTATATACCACTGAGGAAAGAAATCAAGGAAGACGCAAACAAATGGAAACATATACCTTGTTCATGGAGTGGAAGAATTAACACCATCAAAATGTCCATACTACCCAAAGCAATTTACACATTCAATGCAATACCTATTAAAGTACCAATGGCTTATTTCACAGACATAGAACAAACACTTCAAAAATTTATATGGAACCATAAACAACCTCGAATAGCTGCTGCAATTTTGAGAAAGAAGAGTAAAGTAGGAGGGATCACAATACCTGACACTAAACTATACTACAAGGCCACTGTAATCAAAACAGCCTGGTACTAGCATAAAAACAGGCACATGGACCAATGGAACAGAACAGAGAGCCTAGAAATAAACCCAAGTCTCTACAGTCAATTGATATTTGACAAAGGAGGCAGCAACATAAAATGGAGTAAAAATAGCCTCTTCAACAAATGGTGCTGGGAGAACTGGACAGTTATGTGCAAAAAAATGAAACTAGAACAGCAACTTACACCTTATACAAAAATAAATTCAAGATGGATAAAAGACTTAAATATAAACTGTGACATCATTAAAGTACTAGAGGAGAACATAAGTAGGAAAATCTCAGATATGTCATGCAAAAACTTTTTTACTGACATGTCCCCTAGAGCAAGGGACATAAAGGAAAGAATAAACAAATGGGACCTCATCAAAATAAAAAGCTTCTGCACAGCTAAAGAAAACGGTATCAGAATATAAAAAGAATCAACTGTATGGGAAAACATTTGCCAATGATACCTCAGACAAGGGCTTAATCTCCAAAATATATAAAAAACTTACATGACTCCACTCTAAGAAGACAAGCAACCTAATTAAAAAATGGGCAAAGGACTTGAACAGACACTTTTCCAAGGAGGACATACAGAAGATCCAAAATCACATGAAACGATGTTCAATATCACTAGCTATCAGAGAGATGCAGATTAAAACCACAATGAGGTACCAGTCAGAGTGGCCATCATAAGCAAAGCAACAAACAACAAGTGTTGGAGAGGCTGTGGAGAAAAGGGGACCCTAGTGCACTGTTGGTGGGACTGCAGACTGGTACAATCATTATGGAAAACAGTATGGAACTTCCTCAGAAAACTAAAAATGGATCTGCCTTTTGACCCAGCAATTCCACTGCTGGGGCTATATCCTAAGAATCCTAAAACACCAATCCAAAAGAACCTTTGCACCCCAATGTTCATAGCAGCACAATTTACAATAGCTAAGTGCTGGAAGCAACCTAGATGCCCATCAGTAAGTGAATGGATCAAAAAACTCTGGTACATTTACACAATGGAATTCTATGCAGCAGAAAGAAAGAAGGAGCTCCTACCTTTTGCAACAGCATGGATGGAACTGGAAAGCATTATGCTAAATGAAATAAGCCAGGCAGTGAAAGATAAATACCATATGATCTCACCTTTAACAGGAACCTAAACAACAAAACAAAGAAACAAGCAAAATATAGTCAAAGACACTGAAATAGAGGACAGGCTGAAAGTGACCAGAGGAGAGAGAAGATGGAGTTTCAGGGGGAAAGGGGAAGGGTTTACAGGAACAAAGTTAAAGGACACATAGACAAAAACTAGGGGGAGGGTGGTAATGGGAGGGAAGTTGGGAGGGAGGGGTGGGTGGGCTGGATTGGGAGTAAATGGGAGAAAACTGTACTTGAACAATGATTAAAATAAAAAATATATAAAAAACATTAAAATTAAAAACATAGGGTCTGGCACTAATAATGCCCCTTTTTCTTACAAAGTCTTTTATTACAAAATCATAACCATGCAATTCTATAACATAACAATACTATACTTGAGCACACCATATGACATTTTAGGTGAAATGTTCAAATTAAAACTATAAATTATTATACATTATTACTACCCTACCAACCACACTCAAGCAGGCCTTACTTCTGCCTGACCTGTGTATGTTGGCATAAAACTTTCTCAACTCTTTCTGATGCATATAATAAGAGGGGTCATGATCTATATGCTGGCTAAAAATTTTTTAATTAGGGCATATATAATGGACATTTTCTATTTGGAGCACAATAATCATGCTGTTTTTGGTCAAAAACTGCTGAACACTCAGCATGGTGTAGGCAGGTGCATTCATAAATAACCCATCATGAAGTGGGCAAACAGGATGGAAGAGTGTTGAAGAAATATTCACTGAAGCCAAATGCGACCTTTCACAACAACACAAGCTGGTACACTGATACAGATGGGTTCCTAGAACACTCACCTAGGGGGGTAGGACTGTACTACAAGAGGCCCACTCTGCAAAAGATTATCCCATTTTGGGGGGGTCCCCCCTCATATATGTGCATATATATGTATCTTTACATATTGGGATACTTTTTTGTGTAAATTAAATTCCTATAAGTAGAAATTTTGAGTTACAGTATGAAAATTATATATATCATTTATACATGCACATGTAATTTCAGCCCTTGAACAATACAGTTTGTATGCATCCATTTATACATGGATTTTTGTTTTCAAATATACAGTTGGCTCTCTGTATTGGCTGTTTTGTACCCATGGATCTAAACAACTGCAGATTGAAAACGGTATTTTTTTATCCAAAATTGAAAATTCATGGATGTGGAGTGTCAAATATATGCATTATTCTAGACCACTTTATATAAGAGACTTGAGCATTTGTGGACTGGGTTCTATGTGGGAAGTCCTAGAAGCAATCAATCCCCCACAGATACTGAGAAACACTGTAATTAACTTTTGGTGGAGTCAAAAGTTATACATAAATTTTCAACTACACAGGGGTAAGGGTCTCTAACCCCTGCATTTTCAAGGGTTTACTGTATGTATAAATCATCTGTATCTATACCAAATTTTCTATTAACAGATTGTGCTCAGAAACATCATGCCAATATATACTTAATCTTTAAATAGTGAGAATATCTATTTATTCTCACCATTAGCAGAAAGTGGACATTATCAACCTTACTAAACCAACCCAATTTTTTAAAGAAAAATGTGTTACTTTAATTTATAGTGTCTGCATGGAGAGATAAACATCCTTTCATGTCCTATATGTTCATTTGTGTTCCTTTCTTTTTTTTTGAATTGCTTGTTTATCTTGTTCATTTTTTAATTGAGTTTTTTGTTTTCAATGTATTAGTAAGATTTATTTACTTATAATATTATTAATATCTTGTCTTGGACATGTTTTATAAATATTTGTTATACATTTTTTCTTTGATTTAAACATTTTTGTGTGTCATATAAAAACATTACACTTTTAGGTAATTAAACTAACAGATTTTCTTTACTGCTTTTTGTTTTTGTTGAACTACTCATGAAGTCCTCCCCTCACAAAGATTATAAATATTCACCTAAATATTTTTCAGTATGTCTTCACTTTTAATTTTATCCTGAAATATTTAAATATATTCTTCATTAAACTAGGTTGAAGTTAGCATATACAGCACTACTCTGGAGTAACAGACAAGGATTTCAGCTAATTTTGAAAAATAAATTATTAAAAATTTTTGGCACATTTTTTATTTTTGACAGACAATTTTGCAGACCTTAGTTATATGTCACTATAATCAATTAAAAATTAGGACAAGAACTATTTATTAGTTGAGGGACAAAGTAGGAACCTCATCCCCACAAATATAGATTGACACTTTACAGTATGCTATCCGAGAGGAGAGATGTAATACCCAGTTTTTTGTTTGTTACTTCCTATAAAATTCTATTTCATCATTGAATTAGGGTAAATTTTTTTCATTTACCACTCCTTGGATAGGATATTTTAAATTAAATAGACACTTAGAAATCCCAATGAAGTGTGATAGATATGATAAAACTATAAAGAGAAAATAAATAATTAGAATTGCAGTGCTTAAATATAGCAGTTTGAACATGCACAGGTTGCCATGATTTTAAAAGTATCATAAATATATATGTGTATTTAAAGTTAAATTTTTTATATGTACCAAAATTTATTGAACAGTGGCCTTGTGTTACACATGTATATTTTTGCAGTTTTTGATTAAAGAACACTTTATTATCTTGATAGCTAAATTTTTATAAACACTCAATTATTTCTTTAGGATAAATTCTATATTGGACAGTTTTTTTTTTGCTTGTTTTTTTTATTTTTTATTATTATTTATTTATTTATTTTTATTTAATTGTTCTAGTACAGTTTTCTGACTTTTATTCCTATCTCAGCCAACTCCCCCAGCCCTCCCCACCTCCCTCCTATTTTCACCCCCTGCTAGTTTTTGTCCATGTGTCCTTTAGATTTGTTCCTTTAAATCCTTAAGAAAAACATTTAAGAAAGCCCAGGGTAAGAAGGACTCTCAGCTTGAAATAAAATGTTGATGTCTATTAAGTGTTTTCCATTAACTAGGCACTTTTCTGAGCAATTTACAAATGTTGACTCCTTTGAATCCTATAATAAACCTATGATGAGTCCACTGCAGCACCAAGAGCTGAGATAACTCAGCCAATGGTTTGCTCTTTTTTATTTTTAATTTTTTAAAATTATATTTCATTGATTATGCTATTACAATTGTCCTGATTTTTTCCTCTTTGCTCTCATCCATCCCTAGCACTCCCTCACTCCCTCAGGCAATCCCCATATCTTGCTCATGTCCATGGGTCATGTAAATAAGGTCACTGACTACCTCATTTCCTATACTGTACTTTACATCCCCATAGCTATTCTGTGACTACTTATTTGTACTTAATCCCCTCACCTTTTCACCCATTTCCCCACACCCCCAATCCAACTGGTAACCATCAAAATGCTTTCCATATCCATGATTCTGTCTCTGTTCTTGTTTTCTTAGTTTGGTTTTTAGATTCAATTGTTGACAGATATGTATTTATTTATTGCCATTTTATTGTTCATAATTTTGATCTTATTTTTCTTAAATAAGTCCCTTTAACATTCATATAACAATAGTTTAGTGATAATGAACTCCTTTAGTTTTTTCTTGTCTGGGAAGCTCTTTCTCTGCCCTTTGATTCTAAATGATAGCTTTACTGGGTAGAGTGATTTTGGCTGTAGGTCCCTGCTTTTCATTACTTTAAATATTTCTTGCCAATCTCTTCTAGCCTGCAAAATTTCTTTTGAGAAATCAGCTGACATTCCCTGTAGGTAACTAATTTCTTTTCTTTTGGTGCTTAAGATTCTCTCTTTAACCTTTGGCATTTTAATTATGATGTGTCTTGGAGTGGGCCTCTGCATCCATCTTGTTTGGGACTCTCTGTGCTTCCTGGACTTGCATGTCTATTTCCTTTACTAAATAAGGGAAGTTTTCTTTTATCATTTTTGTCAAATAGATTTCTAATTTCTTGCTCCTTTATTTCTCCTTCTGGCACCCCTATGATGTGAATATTAGATGGCTCAAAGTTGTTCCAGAGGCTGTTTGTACTATCCTCATGTTTTTGGATTATTTTTTCTTCTTGTTCTGATTGGTTGTTTGTGCTTCACCCACTCTACTCTTGTTCCTCTGAAAATTGTTCTTTATTTCAATTAATGTATCCTTCTTTTATGACTGGATCTTTTTTATGCTGCTGAGGTCCTCACTAAATTCCTTGGCAATCCTTATAACCAGTGTTTTGAACTCTGCATCTGATAGATGGTTTATCTTCATTTCATTTAGCTCTTTTTCTGGAGTTTTAATCTGTTCTTTCATTTGGGCCATGTTCTTTGTCTTGGCAGCCTCCCTATGTTTGTTTCTATGTATTAGCTAGAGCTGCTTTGACTCCATGTCAAGATTCAGCCTAAACAGTTAGCTTCCTCACCCAGCCCTTAACCACTACAGTGGCTTTCTCCAAAGACTCTACTGATTTCTAATCTGCTGCTTCAATAGTCTTCTGCTCTCATGCTACATCTACCTAAACAGATTTAAGTTTCTTCTTTTATAAAAAGTGGTGAAATGGAGATTGCTTTCTTCAAAAATGAATCTGAGGATAAAATAAAAAGGTTGTACATACTGTTAATATGTCAAAGCACAACAAAAATATGACTTTTCATCAATATTACAAAAATGACCAGTTAATTTCTAATCTATTGATAATGGAAGTATAGACAATGGCTCTAGACTATTATGGTAACATACATTTCACTCATTCACTTATCTTCCACTCATTCAAATCATAACTATATAATGATTATTTTGAGTCAGTCTGTGTGAGTATTGGGAATATAGTGATGAACACAATAGCAAAGATTCCTACAATTGGGGTAGAGAAGGAAGACTTTGCAGAAAATACTCAGCATTTTAGGAGATGTAGAGTTTTGAGATGATGCTAATAAGATTAGTTCAAAGGAAGTAATTTTCTATACTTAAAGCTATGAAAATCAATTCAATTAAAGAAACTTTTTATGAAGCCCTCTTCAAAATTAAAACTACGTCCCATTAGAAGACAGAGTAATTTTTTAAAATAAGAAATCTTATTATTTTAATGTTTCTGTATCTCAAATCACTGCTGATGGAAGTTTTATCAACCTAGAAAAGTGGTTCTTAAGAAATAAAACTTAGACTGAGTATTGTATAACGTGAAATATATAGTCCATTTTATTCTAGACCTGTGTTAAAGTTAACACTTGAGAACTGTTTTCGATACTTACTATAAAACAAGGATAGCAGTAACCAAGTAATAACTTAGTTTCCAGTTTCTAGAGGAAGGACACAGACTATTATTCAATAGGTAATTTAGCATTTTGTCAATACCTGGGAATAAAATACTAGATTCAACTAAACTTCTATCAAATAAAATAAACCAATAGGATTTATAATGCCACTAGTTTTATTTTATTGTGAAATCCATCAACTAATATGTTAATTTAAGCTCAGTCTTTGATTTATTTTTGCACTCAATTTTCAGGTTAGACTGTGCCCCAAAGCCAATGTGACTAGGGAAAGAAGGAGGCTGAAGTAGAAACCAAGCTCTAGCACAAACTTCACAATGTGAGCAATCTTTTAAATATTTGTACATTGTTAACATATATCCTGCATGGTGATGAGTCTT
Organism: Tonatia bakeri; assembly: GCA_004024845.1. NCBI lineage: Eukaryota > Metazoa > Chordata > Mammalia > Chiroptera > Phyllostomidae > Tonatia > Tonatia bakeri. Next base: position 28,033 of record PVIA01002582.1, read on the forward strand.
TCCACTTAGTCCTTTTTGGGCTTCCATATTATTACTTTATTTATAATGCATTTATTTATGTACTTATTTATTCACTTACTTATTTTTCCAGATACCAGCAGTAATGTTTTAGCACTGGAGATACATGAACAAAGTCAAACTACAAATTTCTAAATTTTAATATGAAACACATTCTATCACCTCTTCTAAAACTTCACCAGCAGCTACTATTTAAACTGAATTAGTTGAGTCAACGACTTCCTAGATGCAAAATTCCTATATCTATACTTTTCATGTTCTTTGACCCCCAAAACTAAGTCAATTTTCTTCTTAGTTTGATTTCTGGGCATTTTGCACTTTCCCTAGTGTTGGCTTATGGTGTTTTCTTCTGTAGTGACAATGGCTTCAGAGTTTGAATCCTGTCTTTTTATTTACCATTGAATCAACTTCTCACAATAGGACTGACATAGAATAGATATTCAGTAAGTATCTATTTCATAAAAAATATAATACCTATTTCATAAAAATATACATACTTCTAATGGTCAGATGAGGTATTTAGTAACTAAAATTATTGAAAAATAAATTCAACTTGATAAGATGAGTAAGAGATTTCAAACCAGGAAGAATTACATTTGAAATGTTAGAGCTGAACTCTCTTAATTTTTAAAAATGGCTTGAATTCATATGATGTATGGCATGCTGTTTAATGAATTAATGTGCTTTAATCTTTAAAGGTCCAACAATTCAATAAATACAATATTTACTAGAAAACTTAGATTGTTGTTGGCACTAATAAGTACTTGACTACATGTACACACAAATAGAAACTTGGTATTCACAATTTCCAACCTTTTTAATACTGCTAAAAATTTTTGGAAGGAGTTTTTCAGAGATGGAGCATCTAGTGACTCTACTTCTTGTCTTTTAATCAAAGGAAGGATTCATTTCCAAAAGCTGTCCATCTGGTTCCTTTCATGAGCTCTAAATTTGCATGATAAAAAGGCAGAAATATAATTAATATATTTTTTCAATAAGAGACAGTTTTAGGCATGTGCTTCAGCAATAAATTATGAAAGCTTTGACACATCTAATTTTGAAATCTATGTGTCCACCCTGAAAGAGTATGAAGAAGAAGGCAGGGTCTGCAGCCTTTTGCTTATGAGAAGATCTTTTAGTGATCTATAGCTGAAAACCATGGGAGGATAGTTTCAATTTTGCTCTTGAAACATGTATCAAGCCCTATTGCCAACACATAGTCTTTCCTGTCACACATTTCACTGATTCTAAATCAGTGAAGGAGCTGTCTTCTGGCAGCGTTACTACATTTGAATCTCTTCACTTTCAAATCCAATCCGCAATTGCTAAACCTGGCGATCTGCATTTCAAAAAGAAAAAAAGAAGCAGTGGCTGTAATAATATTATGCCATTAATATTCCCAAGAAGTAGACTGACGGGAAAAGGAACTTCTACAGTGGAGGGGGAAATTGCAATGGGAGAACCTCACAGTTTATTTTCAAAAGTGGAAACTCTGGGAGGGGAACAAAATCAGATTGCCAGTCTTTCAAGGTCAAATTCATTGACTTCAATTGCAGAAGGTCAGGAACAATACCACCAGTAGCAGATTCATACAAAAAGAGAAAAAATTGAGTCATAAATACTAGATTCACTAGTAATTGTTGCTTGACAAACCACTTAATTTCAGTCAGCATTTTCTATAAAATATTAGACATGGGTTGAATGTACCTAATGAAATTTTGTGATTAGTGCCTGAATTGGCACTTGGTAAGATATTACAGGAAGGAGGCTTATAGTTTGGGGGTTTATTCTGGCTCATTTTCCAAAGATAATGGATGTCTATAAATTGAAAACTAATCTTACTTATAACTCATCCAAATCTTGTCCAACATGGGTGTCAAGGATGCTAGATGTTTAACAGAAGCGTATTAGAAATGGTTCTGCTGTAAGTTTTCACATAATAAAAAGTAAGGTGTATAGTAAACTAGATTTTTCTTCACTGGGTAATATGAATTGATAAAAATAGATATTAAGATAAGTATCATCATTACAATATGTTTATGGGAGAAATATGGATGTCATTTATGCCTACATAACCATGCCAACTTCATGTCTTGAGTTAATCAGAGTACATATGTGCGATCCCAGTTGGACACTTACTGTTGAAATGACCAGTGAGAATAAGAAGGGAAAGCAAGACTGTATATTGTTCACTTTTTTAATACTCTTACATACCTTTTTGGTAATTCAAAATGTTTGTGTAGAACATTCACAGAGTTAACAGCTTATTTCTAAGTAATGGCATGTAGTTTTCTCATATGGCTTATAAGGTACATCTCTAACCATCTCAATCTTCCAGGTACAGAGAATACTGACAGTCTGGTATGGAAAGAGAATTTTGAATATAGTCTACTGTTCATCAAGGGAAGACACACATTCATAGAAATTTGCACTTAGTGAACCTTGACCAAGGGTAGGGAAAACTAATAAATGAAAACCTAAGACATTGCTAAACACAAACCAATCTTACCTATTAGTAAAGCCACCCTATTGAAGAAACTGAAGTTTTTTTTCTAGTTTTTCTAATGGATATTTTTTAAATATTTTTGAAAAATCAGATGCATGTTAACATGTATATTCAGATCAGTCCTCTTTCAACATGTGATGGATCTGCTTTGTTGGTGTTAGTGTCTTTTCCCAAAAATTGTCCAACTATAAACAGTACTTGAAATTAGTTTTTTAAAAATATATTCCCTGTACATATTGAAACTGAATCCACATGGAGGGTATTGGGAATCTATATAGTTTTTTCAAAAGAATGTCAAGTAATGCTCCCAGACATGTTTGGAAAGCAGAGTTCCAAACTGTTATTTGAATCTAAGCCCTTTTTGTAATATCTGTGAGCAGTCAGAATTCCAATGTTGAATGAAATATATTTACTTTTCCTTATATTTATCACATTGAAAACAATGTAGGGGGCTAATTCCACTAGTTAAATAAGTGACAATCTGTTCAAAATGACATTGTTGAAGACCAACATAGTTTATATCACAACTATTGAATAAATTATTTGTACAAATCACAAGAAGAATGATATTGGCATTCTTTGGGCTCAATATGTATTTTTTTAGCAGATGTTCTAAGTGATCTGAATTTCCTTGGTTAATGAAATTACATGAAAAATATTAAATTAGACTGGTGATCTGTCCTATTCCTTTATTAGCTCCTCATACACTTATGGGATATTTTTTTAATCTTGTGTTAATTACTAACTGCCCTATTCCTAGAGGAAAAGAAGAGAATGAGAACTGGGAACCACCTAGAGTTTTTGGCATTTAGTAGGAATGAGTCTGAAATTTGTTGCTATAGTCCTTATGATGTCACATGAATTTTCAGACAACTATTATAAACAATTTTTTCTAAATTGGCAAATTATAATTTTCTTTTCTTATACGCTATTTCCCAAACATGACTTCATAATATAAAGTTTTCTAATTTTGCCTATATTTTCTTCCAAAAATTTTCCACATTGTCACTTATGACATGATCGAATTATTTATTCCTCAAGTCACCAATTGGTTAATTCAGTACATAATTGCAAGTTTATTATGGGCCAAGAGATAGGGCAAATAAGTCAGACAGTTCTTATGTACCTGCAGATCATAGTAATGAGGAGGTCAGGGTGGTGTGTCGGCTGCATTCCATATTTGCCAAAGCCAGAAGTAAGAGACAAGATGGTGCTTTGACACATCTCCCAAGGCTATGGGTGAACACAGGTGCAGTTGGAAGAGAGAGCACTGTCTGGAGGCTGATCTACCTCCCTGTTCTTGGTGAGGGATACCTCTCTTTGAATTGTACATTCCTAATTTTCACACATTTTTGCAAAAGTCCAGCCTTCCAGGTCCTCTGTTACCAGAGCAAGCAGATCTGTCATTCCATGGCCTAGTGCACACACTACTACATGTTCTGATCTCATAGAGACCTCCAGTGCACAGAGGTCCACCCTTTTCAGGTCTGGCTTCCTAGGCATATGACTGGAACAGTTGCACAGGGTCTCTGTTCAGACAGATTTTTCATGCTCTGTCACCATCTTGAAATTCTTAGTAATTTTTAAATTAAGGGTCTCACATTTCCATTTTACCTAGGGCCCCGCTATATTTATAATAAGTCCTGATTACTCATTTTTGTCATTGCAGCATTACGTCCTCATGATTTGTGGTTATTTCTGCTCAAAACTGTTAATTCACATCCTTAAAGAGCTCGTCCATTTTCTTAACATTTCAGCAAAATTTCACCTTCTCTGAGAGTTTTTCTCAACCACCATTTCTGCAGTAGTCCTCACTGTCCATTTGCCTCCATCCACGTCTCTACTTATCACTTAACCATCAATGACAATGTAGAAATATTTTGTTTGTTTATTTATTTCTCTATTTTAGGTATGTTCCATGAAGGAAAGGACCTTGTTTGTCTCTTTCAAAACTTAATCTCCATACCTTGCAATGTTGAGTCAATATTTGATGAATGAATGAATAAATGAATGCATGATATGCAGTGAATCTGAAGCATAGGAACCATGAAAGAGAGTGATATAACATAAGGCTGTTGAAATAAGGATGGGCCATGAGTTAGGAATAGTTGCCTTCATTGTCTCAAAGGGTAAGACATAAGATGAGGGGTAGTTTTTTTAATTCAGTTTTACAAAGTTTAAAATTGCATTTTTCTTTATAATGGACTTTCCTGATAATAGTTTATTTCTTATTATCTGAGAAATAGTCATCTGTACTGATATTTTATATAAATAAAAATAATAATATTTTTAGCTTTTTGGACTTCAACTATTTCAATACTCTCTTTGAACAGACAAGAATCACTAAATTCTGAATATGTAGATAAAATAGACCAAATATCCTCAGTTTGGTGCTTCCTAAAAATATATTTCTACTTTTTTTCAGGGAAATATAAAAAGTAAGGAGAAATAATAACTAAATGAAAATCTCAAGGATCATTGTGTAATTGCATATGTTCAGGTCATTCAGCACACGGCAGTGATCATAGTGCAAAATTGCACTGTTTTTCTTATGAACATCACTTTTTTTCTGGGCATGTATATTTTGCCTGAAACAATTATATATTCAGGTAAAATGATCTTATAATCAAGTGAGTAGGTGTATAGAAATGTCAAATAAGAATGATAATATTTCCCACCTACCTGCCTTCACAGGATGTGGTGAGAATTGATATGAAAATGTCTTTGAAGTGTTTTGAACTCCTTAGAAGAAAGATACAGTATAAATACAGAATTGTATTTCTGGAAGTATGATTCCAGTGGTCCCTATGATAAATCTTATGACTTTACAGTTAGAAGAGTTAGTTACCTTCAAGTCCTAACTCCTCACTATGTATTTGAAACCCAGAGAAATGAATATTTCTGGTGCCACTTCCTATATCTTTTATTTTTCAAGCAAAAGTAATCACTGATTTAGTGAACATTTAGCATTGATTTCATAGCTTTGGGCATTGCAAGATACTGTGTTGGTAACTTAGTGCATTAGTTTGCTAGGGAAGCTGCCACAGATGAAATGGTTTACAGACTAGAAATTTACTTTTTTATAATGATGGAAGCTAGAAATCTTAGCTCAAGGTGTCAACAGGATTGATTTCTTCCAAGGCCTCTTTCTCTGGCTTGTAGATGCCATCTTCTTATGTCTTCACAAGGTCTTCCCTCTGGATGTGTTTATATCCTAATTTTCTTTTCTTATAAGGACTCTAGTCATATTGAAGTAGGGCCTACCTTAATGGTCATCTTTTAATTTAGTTATCTCTTTGAAGTTTCTATCTCCAAACACAGTCACATTCTGAGGTGCAGGGGTTAGCACCTTAACATACAAATTTTGGGGAGATAGAATTCAGTGCATAACACTCAAATATCTGGGTTTGGACCTTGCATGAAGTCACTAATTAGTCACACCTTATACCCACACTCAACAGCCTTTGAATGCTTCTCTTTGTTTCTAGAATAAAATGAAACTCCTTTCTACAATGGATATGGCCTTGTCTCCTGCCACCCAATTTTTTCAGACACATTGTTCCTCATGCCCAGCCCTTCATATACTAGGTTCTTTGGCATTGTCTTTGCCTGGTAGGCTTTTTTTTTTTTTTTTTAATGCATGTCATATCATTGAGCTTAAGGTGTTAGCTTGATGTCATCTCTTCACAGAGTCTTTTTTGGCCACATTTTGTGAATTAATCTTAGTGATACTTATCATCTTATCCTGTTTATTTTCTGAATAATCTGAGAGGAAACAAAAGGAACAACCCTTGATGTCTGGGAACTGATAATGACAGTCAAACCTAGGCCTCGATGTTAGTACAAACTGATCATACTTTTACAACTAATCCACATTGTTCTCTGCTGGGAGTACTGTCATAGAACATTCACATCAGCAAGTTACTGTGCAACATGCAGAATAACAACCATATTCCTCTTGCTAAATGAGTGACTACTACTAGTAACAGCTATAACTTTGCTTAATCTGTCTTCTCTGTAGATACAATTTATTGAGGTATCCAATCATAGAACTGTTCTTTTCTGACAACATGCCTTTGCTCCTAAACTTTCCTCAGCATTACCCAACCTAAGCTCAATTTCTGTAATAGGTTTTCTCTAATGCCATTATTGAGACACACCACAGTTCCCAGGGCAGTGTGTTCTCCTCCTTGCAGCAAGTCATAGACACAATGCATTTAACTGCAGGTTTCTGGCAGTGCTTGACTGCATTAACTGTCACCCAGATCATATATTTGTTTACTTATCGTCTGTCTCTTCCAAAAGGTATGAGCTCCTGGAGGGGAAGGATCTGGGTGTGCCTTATCAGCTCTGTATTGTTAGAAGCTTTCACAGCAACTCTCCCTGAGCCTGGCACATAATAGGCACTTGGTTTATATCGAATGAACACATGAATGTATCAACATCAGAATATTTAAGACTTTATTTTATAAAACTTTAAATGCCTCTATTTAGAACTCTTTTAAGATCTTCCTAGTAATATTATGCATACATAAGGGGAGATATATTCCCTAAATAGGGAATGATATATTGCAAATGGTAAGTGAGGAAGATTATTCCTGCTCCTAGAAACAGAATAGAGTACATGGAGAGGAGAATAAATGCAGAGTAGGTAAATGTAGGTTTACAGTTATAATATAAATAAATAATACATTAATTAATAATAACATAAGAATAAACTCTGTGTTCCATGTATCCACAACTGTAAACCTACTTTTGCCCACCCCATATTATTGTGATAGGTAATAGTGAAAATTAGGTTTTGGATGGACACTGGGATAAAGTGAGAACATGGTCTATTTGAGGAATACATCACATAGAAGTGTACCTTGAAGATACATTGGTTATAAGGAATCAAGGTAGTAAGCTAGAGCAGTGATTTTAAACATTTTTCATCTCGCGGCACACATAAATTCTGTGGCACACCAAACATATATTTTTTGCTGATCTGACAAAAAATGGGAATAATTTTGATTCATTTATGCCAGACAGCTATTGTTGCGTTGCCTGTTTTGCATTTCTTTATTTGACAATTTAAGAGACCAGTGCCCATGGCTAAACAGTCAAGGATTGCATGTTTTAAAAAGTCTGCAGCATACCAGTTGAAAATCACTGCTCTAGAGGATCTTGAATTAAACAGTACAAATCATTCACAAGAAGTCATATAATGCTTTATGTAGACTAGAGGGCAGATCAGGATGAAGGTGGATCAAATCACTAAAAAAGATATTCATTCCACATAAAGTTTATAATTCTTGACAAGTGTAGCTGGGTAACTATAATCATTCCTACTGATTTTTAAGGAAAGAGTAGCCGATGAGATGTGGTAGATTTTACAGAAATACATGCAAGAAAGAGGAAGAAGTATTTTTAAATCTTAAAACTTTTGATTGAGAAAGTGAGGGCTACAGAGTCAAAGCTAAATCAGAACAAAAGGCAGAGTAATCTTCCCTTTACAAAACACATGCCTAGAGGAAAAGTATATCCTTAAAAGTTAAGAGTGTTTGCATCTTAAGTAGTATTAGACTGTGTTAGTAGTGTGAAACGTGTTTGCCCAAGGCATTTTGGAATTCCTTCCATGATTTTCACAGGTTTCTGATGCACTCTTGAAAACTCAAAGTTCCGTTCAGTATTTTATATTTGTAGTTGACTCTGCATTAAAGGTGAAGGGAAACCATTAGGTTGATTTCTTTTTCCTTAGAGTTTGGCAATATTCTATTTTGAATAGTGATAATACTATACAGAATATATTGTTGTCTTAATTTCAGTAAGTGAATTTCTAGAGGTCTGGGTCCTCTTTCATCTTTAGCCTTCCTCACTTTACAGCTCACTTTTGGATCAGTTATAGAAATGACCCATAGAAGTTAAGGATCAACCACTAGTATTAGCTGATTTTTGACTGCCTAGGTAATGTGCCAGATTCCTGTAAAATCTGGAAATGTAAATCAGGATCCTAGTCTCCACATTGTCTCTGTATACTACAGAATTTTATTTTTCATTCAGATATTTTGAGTTTATTAACTATCTGCCCATAGTTTTGGCCTTCTCTAATAATTTGTTTCCTATTTCAGCATATAGTATAAATTTTTATTCCTACAAAAGTTATACAATATATATTAGTCATGAGGGGGCTAAGTTGGAAGTTAGCAAGCAATTCCAGTAGAGTAATAGTTTTGTTAATAAATAGAACTCACTAATGATAAGCTCTTTTGGAGGGAAACTTAGAAACTAAATGTGAGAGTTGCTGCCAAGACATCAGAGCTGTTGGAGAGAGGAAACTTTGCTGTCAGCCCCAGCGGTAGTGCAAGTACTTCCGCTCAGGCACTCTGAAAGACAGTTGGCATGGGAAGAGTGTGGTGGGGTTGGAGTGGGTGATTTACATTTTTTGAGAAATAGTAGCATAGATGGGAAGGGAAGTCTGTGAAAGATGAAAACCAGTTCTTTAAATACTAATGCTAAAAAGCTCCCATCAGGCTTGCCTTTAGACTCCAAATACCCATGGAAACATTACCAACCAACTTAAACAACCAAACCAAAGCATTTCTTCCCCTCTGCTGGAGAAAGCCCTGAGTGTCATTGTGGGGTAGTAAACAGATGTATGGGTTAAGTCCTAGCTCTAATCACCCTGGGACATTGGGAAGTCATATGCCAAATAGGTCTCGATTTAGTCATTATAGAAGGAGCATTTTGAATTAAGAGCCCAATCAACACAATTCTTGAAAACTAATCATTTTTAAAAATTTAATTAGGGAATAGGATTAAAAAATCAGATCTTGAAGAAAATAAAAGTCATCCCCAAATGAGTTAAAGCTTCAGGTAAAGAACACTTTGCATGAGAGACAAATGATCAGATTTTATGACATTCTTAGGGCCCATGTATTTATGTCAACCATTCTGTGCTCAGAGTTGTATTTGTAAAACAACTAAAACTGCAAATAGCAACATTTTACATGACGTAATTTTTCAGCATTTTTGGACATTGCTGATTTCTCATAGAATTGCTCAGCTCATAGGTAATTTGTGAATCAAGATATCACTGTAGAACAATACTCAAAACTGTATCACAAATAATAGGTAGTCACAATAGAAATAAAATAAAAAATGAAAGACTAATTATATATAACTATGTTTTATTAAGTGGAAGTTTCAACTTTTTATTAAGTAATATGTATCAAATTAGTAGATTAATTTGATGATAAATGCCTCAGATGTTACTTATAAAGAGCTACATGACCATCATTAGAGATGTTAGGTTGTGAAAAATACAAATACTTTAATATATTCTTGTATCAGTCTAAAAACTTGTCTAAGAAACCCTTTGAACAAGATGAAGCTGTTTGGAATGTTGGCATATAAGTTTATGTTTAAAAAGTGAATGAAATATAAAATGACATCCAGTGATTTCAAGGCTTACCTACATTCATAATTAATGTTCTTATTTTTGTGATTAAATTTTGAAATTTATTTAAAATAAATTTATTACCATATTTCTACATATTTTAATGTTTCAAGAGCAATCACTTTTGACATATGCTCAGTTTTTTTAAATAAAATAGATAATTTTGATAGAGGCGTCAGAAAGAGACAAGTGTAAATTTGGTTCAGAATATTTCATTTTCATTATGATTATAATCTATTTCTAAGAAAATTACTCCAACATGTTTATTCTGTTAGTGAGGGATCACAATTAATTTTCCTAAAACATAATATTTTTTCAAAATACATTTCCCAATATATTACTTTTTAATCTCAAAAATACATTTTATTTGTCAATTAAAATGGTGGCAAAATTTGTTTTTCTTTTATTGTGATAGTTAAGAAACTAGAAGTTATGTGACGGGTCTGGCAACTAAGAGACAAAAAAATAAATATAATTAAAGTTTCATTTTTTGAAGTTTATTCTCCTGAGGTGTATGCTGATGCTTCTAGTCACCAGTTCACTTTGTATCTACAGAGGGTGGTTATTTCCAATGGGTGGTCATTTGTGAGAATAACATTGTTTAGTGGCAGGATATATTATTTGTTAGAAAAGAGTCAGTAGGTTGGAAGATAGCTTCACTTATTGCTCATTTATAGTTTTCAATGGAAAATTGTGTGGGAAGTTGTTTATTCTGCACTAGGAATTAGTGTACTAGGAATTAGTGCAGAATAGGGATTAGTGCAGAATAGGGATTAGAGGTTTAGTAAACTTTTTATTAATAGTAGTCATGAGTATTAAGGAAGTCAGGAAAGTCTCAAGTTGCTATTGCTGTTATTTAACAACTGTTAATATGTGTTTTTAAGTCCATGGCAGCAGGAGAACCCTACCAGAATTGGAGATAGTGTCCCACAGCAGGGTAAGGAGTGTATTTTACAATCAGCAATAGCAATTCTACTTTCCAACTAGCCAGCTAGCTTGTATTTCTTAGAAGAAAGTGCAAAAACTAAATACAGAATTCAGCCTTTAACTGTAGAGGGTAAAAAGCTGTTACTTGGAACAAATTAATTAAATTTAATAAAAACTAAAAAGGAATAAAATAGTAGATTTATTTAAAAAAAAAAAAACAGTCCTTAGAGAATTTATTCTACATGGAGCATCAGTCATGGTGTTTCACCTTTTGATATACTGCGTCAATAAGAATCCACATGTAGATTCTAAGAGCTATGCTAATGGTCTATCAACTCTGGGACCTTCAGCTTTAACCTATAGAGATAATCTGGCTTTCACTGCCAAAATCAAGTTTTTCCTCAAAGCACACATCACATTTCTATTTTCCACTCTTGGGTATTTCCTTTCCAGAAAAAGTCCCCTAATGGATATTAGATAAAGTAATAGCATAGAAGATAAAAATAAATTGTTTCTTTTCGAGTCTTTCACTATAGAGAAAAAGAGAATGTGCTAATTTTCCTCTTTATATTGTCAGTTAAAATTTTTAGGATTAACAGAATCCCTGACAATCAGCAATCAAGTACACAAATCAACAGAGAAATTGTTTATATGATAAATGTGATCTAAACTGCCACTGTGAAAGTACGAAGCAGAATGCATTTAATACAGACCTTAAGCAACTCAATTTCTGAGGGATGATTTTAATGGTGGCTTTAACTAAAATACATATTTTAACAAGGCATATTTACAGTACATAATAAATATTTAAATTAGATTAATTAGTATGTATAGTTGAGGCTTTCTTACTGTTTAGAATTATTTGCCTTGCTAATGCAGTAAATTTAGATGATCTGAGCACTCAAATAATTCTAATAACAACACTTGGCATTTGTACAGTGCATTATATTTTCTAAGTATTTTATAATTACAGTATTAATTAGTTAAGTGACACAGTGATCTTGTGAAGAGGTCTGCATCTTTATCCCCTTTTACATTTCATGAAGCTTTAAATGAAAATAACACAGTAATTCACATTGCAAGTAAATCAGGTTAGGATTACAAAACCTTTTACATGACTTGCGCAAGTCTGATGCTGCATTTTACAAAGAACAATTTGCTTTTGTGCAATATTCTCTTAGTTCAAGAGGTAGAAGGTTCATCTCCAATACATAATAATCAGAAAGCTAGCAGACAAAAAAAAAAAAAAAAGGAAAAAAAAGAGTTCTTAGTTTTCCTGTATTGTGTCTCCTGTAATAAACTGTCTTTGTATCCTTGAGTTTGACTTGTTGATCATGCATCTTAATGATAAATTGAGTAGCCTCCTGGAAATATCATTGGTCTTCTACTGGAAGTAAGCATAATCTTTCTATTTCTGGTGCATCTTGAGTGCTTCATGTCAAGACAAGGGGAAACAATAACTTCATAGGCTAATGAGGCTAGAAAATTCACTTAAGTCTCTTTGGTTTATGATCTCAGTGCAAATTAAGTTGGGTCTTCAAAATATATAGTAATTTTATATTATTTCAAGCAAACAACCTCAACAACCCTTAGTTAATATTTATTTATTGTCTGGCTTTTAAGAGAAAACCCTAAAATTCATAAGACAAGGCTTCTGTACAAAAGTGACTCAGTGTAGAAGTAGGATTGAAATATGTAAGCAAATTAGAGCATTATAGAAGAAATGTTTTTTAGACACTTGGTACCTACTAGACATAGTTTCAAGGAATATAACAGCAAACAAAACAAGTAAAAATCCCTGCCTCCATACAGTATATATTCTAATGTGTGAATGAAAATTATTACAGGCACCATGATGGAACAGTGAGAGAGTACTTATAGAAGAGATGTGAAGGAAAGGTGGTCAAAATTCAAAGGGGGCAGAAACATAAAATGGAGTAAATAGCCTCTTTAACAAATGGTGTTGGGAGATCTAGATAACTACATGCAAAAAAATGAAACTTGACTACCAAATTACACCATATACAAAAATATACTCAAGATGGATAAAAAGACTTAAATATGTCATGACACCATAAAAGTCTTAGAGGAGAACATAGGAAGGAAAATTTCAAATATTCATACAGCAATATTTTCACCAATATATCCCCTACAGCAAGGGACATAAAGGAAAGAATAAACAAATGGAACTTCATCAGAATAAAAAGCTTCTGTGTGGCTAAAGAAAACATCAGCAAAATGAAAAGGGCACCAACTGTATGGGAATATGTATTTGCCAATAGTGCCTTGGACAAGAGCTTGAACTTCAAAATATATAAAGAACTCATATGATTCCACTCCAGGAAGACAGACAATTCAATTAAAAAATGGGCAAAGGACCTGAACAGACACTTACAAGAGGACATACAAGAGGGCCCAGACACATATGAAAAAATGTGCCCTGGCTGGTGTAGCTCAGTGGATTGAGCGCGGGCTGCGAACCAGGCATCACAGGTTCGATTCCCAGTCAGGGCACATGCCTAGGTTGCAGGCCATGTCCCTCAGCAACCACACATTGATGTTTCTCTCTCTCCCTCTCCCTTCCCTCTCTAAAAATAAATAAATAAAATCTTAAAAAAAATGCTTAACACCACTAGCCATTAGAGAGATGCAAATTAAAACCACAATGAGATACTACTTCACACTGGTCAGAATGGTCATCATTAATAAATCAACAAACAAGCGCTTGTTGAGGTTGTAGAGAAAATGGAACCCTAGTACACTGTTGGTGGGAATGCAGACTGGTACAGCCAGGAAATTCCATACTGGAAAACAGTATGGAATTTCCTCAAAAATATAAAATGGCAACTGACTTTTCATATGATGATTCCATTGCTGGGATTATACCCTTTAAGAATCCTGAAACACAAATTCAAAGAACCTATGCACCCCAATGCCCATAGCAGCATTATTTACAATAGCCAACTGTTGGAAACAGCCTAAGTGCCTATCAGTAAATGAGTGGATCATAAACTGTGGTACATTTATGCAATGGAATACTATGCAGCAGAAAGAAAGAAGGAACTCCTACCCTTTATAACAGCATGAATGGAACTGGAGAGTATTGTGGTAAGTGAAATAAGACAGGTAGTTAAAGACAAATACTATAGGGTCTCACTTATAAGTGGACCCTAATCAACAAAACAAACAAATGAACAAAATAGAACCAGAGACATTGAAATAAAGAACAAACTGACAGTGACCAGGGGGAGGGAGTAAAGGGATAATGGGGGAAAGAATGGAAGGGGAAGCCAAGGAACACAAATAGAAGACTCATGGGTATCAACAATGGTGAGGGATTGACTGTGGGAGTGGCTGGCAATGGAGCAGAGGAGAGCAGTGGGGAAAATGGCAGGATAACTGTAACTGAACAACAATAAAAACTAATAAAAATAAACATTTCATCAGGACAGAAGAACTGAGAATAATAGCAAAAGGGAAAAACCAATTTTGTATTTTATTTTTACCTTTGGTATATTTTGAAATTTGAGTATATGTTATCTTTATTTTGACAAAATACTTAAAATAGTAGATTAATATAGATAGATATAGAGACAGCAAGACAGTCAAGTATACAGATGAATATATAGTTGGAATGGTCCATACTAAATTGCTGATATTTTATCAATTTTAACCACAAAAATGGCAGTCTCATACAATTCAATAAAATATAGGAATTAGTAAATAAAAACAAAAGTAGTAAGATATAAAAGCCTTTCCAGTTTTGATTTTATAAATACAATACCTCCAAAAGTAAGCTTGAATTTAGTATTAAAAAGTTAGAAGTCTATTGATTTTTTGATATTATAGTGCAAGTTGCTGCATTTGAAATTCTGCTTGAAATTATTGTTTTTTGTGAAGCATGTTAGCTCACTGAATATCCAAGATTAGAATTTAGGCCTTCCTGTATATATAGTATACTTACTGAGACTTAGATAATACAGACAAACACAGCATTTTAAGAATATTTCCAGATAATGTTAATTGATTATTATAGAATATTTTTAATATACTAATTATAACAAGAGATAATATTTGAATATCCTAGATGTGAAATCTGTCTCTTTAAATCCACATCAGTTTAAAAGTTGGAGAGAAAAGCTATGACCATGAATGGGATAAAGCTTTTAGTGTTTGTTTCAAAAATGTTTCTTTGCCTGTGATACAGCTCATGTTCCTTAGGCAGATAATGTATAATAATAGTTGAAGCATAAAACAAATATGCTTTCTTACTAATGTATTACATTTTATTAGCTAGATCAATATTGCTGTAATTTCCACCCATTAGCATCTCATTGCTGTAAAGTACATAAAAATATTTACATTGACACTGATCAAAATTGCAACAGTGTATATTAAAATATGAATGACATATAATCAGAATTTTCTGTTTCTATTGCCTCCAGTTATTTGTGACCCTAGATATGAAGTTCAAGTTTATACTTAATAGCACAATTATGTAAATCTGTAATTCTAACACTGAATTACAGCTGGTAATGATCAATAATTATATTTATGTATGATGTGAGGTTAATACTGCCACCATAGATTAATCTAAACAACAAAATTATTTCTGCAGTAGAGAGCTAACAAATCATCATAAACAAAGAGAACTAAAGCAATCTCTTCAGAGTCTAATTTCTCTAGCAGAGTAAACAGATTTTTTATTCTCAATGAATGTAAAGCCCCCAATTAAAGAAAACACCACTCCACCAAAAACATTATAATAGCTGAGTGTTTCACTACACTTTTTAATTCTTATTTTAGTCTTCAGAAAAGGGAAGAAATTCTGAAGTATCTGATAGAGCTTTGCTGAGAAGAACACTGGAAGAGTTGAATGACAGAGAAAGGTAGAAATTCCAGAAAAACACAACCAACCAGTTAAAAAAAACAATTTGGAAAATATATACATCTCTCTGTACATTAAAAAAGTTCAAGGTCTCTTCAGTAAAACAAAAAAAAAAAAATCCTTTGAAAATGCATCAGAAAATTATATGTAGCTATTATGTTGTCTGACCCTTTCTTGAATTATAGTCATAGTTGAAAGAAACAAAAGCTTGAAATGTTCTTTATAAAAGAGACTTTAAATTTCAACATTAGGAATGTTTGAACCAGAGAGAAAACATAGGAATACACATCTTTACATGGCTAAGTGTTGTGTAAATAGTAGATGCTAGTGAACACACATGACTATAGATGAGCCATATTAGAAATACAATGAAAGGAACTGAAGAATTGATGGAATATTGTAAAATGATTAGGCTCCTTGCTAAAACTAAAATCAATGTCATCTTTTCTGTTTCACCAATGAGGTTAGAATAGGAGGGATTGACTATAGGAGGATAGGCATTTCACATCTGTTTTTTTTTTTTTCAGTTATCATTGACTTATCTTTAGCTGACATTCCTATAGGGCTTCCTATGGGCCACACAGTGTTCTAGGCAGTTTGTATAGAAGAACTTACTATTTTTCATAATTACTGTGTGAAGTAGTTACCATCATTATACCTATTTTACAGATGAGAAAACAGGCTCAAAGGGGTCCAGACTTCTATAATTAATAAGTAGAGCAGGTAGGATTTAAACAAAAGTTTTCCCTGACATTAGAATCATGTTATTTGCTTCATATCATGCTGCATAATACAAATGATCAGTATCATGTAGTAGAACTCTGTTAAAATGCAACTTTTGCCTTCTTAATTTCAGCCAAACTGGACAATGACGTATCACTCCACCCAACTTCAGGGTTTCTCATCTTCAGCACTGTTCACACTTTTACCAAATAATTCTTGGTTTGGTGGCTGTCCTGTGCATTGTAGGATGTATGGCATCAACTCAGGTTTCTTCCCACCAAATGCCAGTAGCACATCCCCTCCCTGTTGTGACAACTGAAATATCCCCTGAAGAGCAAATTCACTCCTAGGTGAGAACCACTGAATCTTAGCCAAACATTAACAACTACATACAGTAAAGTGGATTTTCAATGAATGCTTTTTATAACCTAGAACACTTATTCAATAAAAGTCAGATATTATCTCTATTCCCAATCTACCTGGGAAACTTCACATCTTTATTCTATCAAGAATGAATCTTGGAAATGAAAACTGACAACAAGAATTAGTCATTTTTATGAAACAACTTTTCATGACAATGTTACTAGTGATGAGTGGCCTCCCTGTCTTTTATGGATTCTCATCTCAGACAGCTTATTTTTCACTTGTGACTATACTGATAATACATATACACACATACATCTGGAAGGAGATAATTACTCCTCCTCCTAACCTGTTGAAACAACTACTATAGATCCAAAGATTGATCGTTTCTGAAAGAATAATTTAAATCTTCTTTATGCATATATTTCCTTTCTTAATTTATATGAAGTTCTGATTTCTTTTAAAGGTCATTTTAACAAAATAATTCCATTTACTTTCATGATACGAAAACTTTTGGGGGTTGGTAGTAAGTAATATTGGCTGGAAGCCTAATTCTCTCTGAACAAGCCTAGTCACTGTCTTAGAAAAGTGAAAAAAGTAGAATAGTTGTAAACCTCCTTACAGAAGTTCCTTGTGACATGATGTTCTCATTGTAAATTTTGTCCTGGTGATTTGGTATGATAGACTTACATTTCTTACTTGGTCCTTGTGGGATTCCTCAGGCAACTTAAGCAGGGATAAGCTTGTTCATTCTACCTTTTTAGCACAGAAATTTCTAAGACAATACATTTATATGAAATTAATTTACATATATATGGCATTTATTATATGCTAGTGACTGATTTAAGAGTCACCAGAATGAGCTCACTTAACTCTCATAGTACTATGAGGTAGGTATTACTATTTTATAGTCACCTCAACTTTAAAAATGAAAAAACCAAGGCAAAGAAAGTTAGAATATATCGTTCAAGGTTACATGGCAAATAAGTAGCAGAACTATAGAGAAGTGAAACTTTTAGTCATACCCCCTGATTTACTGGAAAAGGACAGAAGGGCTAGAGGTTGAATCAGTCACCATTGGCCAATGATTCAGTTAATCATGACTGTGTAGTGAAGTCTCCATAAAAATCTAAAAGGAGGGGGTTCAAGATCTTCTGAGTTGGGGGAGGTACTGAGAGAGTGGCACACCTCAGAAAGGTATGGAAGCTCTCTGCCCTTTCTCCACATCGTGCCCTATGCATCTCTTCCATCTGGCTATTGCTGAATTATGTCCTTTTGTAGCAAAATCATTAATCTAGTAAATGACCATTTTCCTGAATTTTGGAGGTACTCAAGCAAATTAATGTAACCCAAGAAGGGGGCTGTGGGAAGCTCTGATTTTATAGGCAGTTGGTGAGAAGTGCAGGTAACAACCTGTGCTTGAGTCTGGCATCCGAACTGGGTAGATGCTTGAGGGGCTAGGGGGCTGGGGGGCTGGAGGGGAGAGCACTTCTGTGGAGCTGAGCCCTCAACCTGTGGAATCTGGCACTACCTCCAGGTAGATTGTGTCAGAATTGAATTGAGTTGAAGGCTGTCATAGAATAGCTTGATGGTGTGGGAACACCTCCACCCCCATAAAAATTGGTTCCAGAACCATATTAAGTATGAAAATCAATGTCTGACTTTATATAGAATTACCATGATGTGCAGAAAGGAAGTCTGGAGGAGAAAACCATTGTTTATTTTTCCATTATTGAGCAAAGTGTGGAATATTTTAATGAAAATATTCCTGTATTTTGAGACTTTGTATATTACCTGAGCTTTATTTTGGCCAAAGAATTATATAAAAATATAAATTGCTCTCCATAATTCTTTAGTAAACATATGAATGTTTTATGTGCCATGTGCATGCTTGACTTCTGGAGACCTGGTGAATGAGTGATATCCACAGTGTCCTGTCTTCGACTGCCCTGCCCGGCTCAAATTCAGTGGGTCAGGAAATAGACTCCATGTCCTTGGAAGGGGTTGAAAAGAATCTGTGAACATATAAGAGATGAGAGGCCTTGAATCAATAGTGGGCTTGAAAACAAGGAAACCAAGAAAATTTTTGTTAATGAATGGGGAGGTCTAGAGTTACTTTCAAGGCAAAATGTGGGTGCTCTAGGTAAAAGTTTGAAATGTTATTAATGTGCTTACTTACACATTTATTTAGGGCATGTGTAAAGATATGTAGGGGGAGTAAACACCTACAGAATGTGGCCTAAGCAGAGATATTTCTATGGTAGTGTTGAGACATACCGGGTGGGCAAAACCATGTTTATAGTTATGGGTACACAAAACAGATTATTCTTATATCATTATTTATTAATTATTGTATTATTTTTCATATGAACAACTGTCAATCTACTTTGGCCCCATCCTGCATAGATATTTTATTAGAACAATTACTTCTTCATTCCTTTCACTATCATAAGCTCTGAAGTGCTTTGGTTACAAAATAACTTTCCACTCACACAGGGCTTTGTGTTCTAACGCTATATGAACAGGAGGTGTTTCCTAACATACCTGTTGGACACTTTCCATTGACAAACCGACTCAGAAGGATTGTTTTCTTAGTATCAGGAGAAGACAATTATGCATGAATCTCAAAACTCTAGGGTACTTTTTTTCATATCTTGAAGTTGCAGGTTATCTAATTTTTGTTTTTTAGTTACTACTTGGTGGGGTAGAAACCAGAGGACCCAACATTGTTCTGTTAGTGATTTCAATAAAAGAATCATAGTTCTAAGTTTTTCTTATTTTAAGTGAGTCTTAAATACAGATTTATATAACCATATGAATTAAGGAATGGCTGGTTTGGTATTTTGTGTTGTTCATAACTGTAGGGGTATCCCTATGTGATTATTAGATTACAGTAATGATCATGAATTCTGCATCATGCCAGGCTCTTAACATTTAATGAGTGATAGTGATGATCTTAGTTTGCTGTTGCAAATATCTAGTGTAACAATAAGGTGATCTAGATATTTTGACCAATGAGATCTTGACTTATTTCAGTTTATTTGACTTTTCCATGATGGCAGATAATAAATATAAATTACCTTCTTTAAATTAGATCAGAAAGTATGATTAAATTGTACTTCTTACCAAGGTAAATATCATTTTTCTACTTGCCAAAGGACAGCATAAATGATGCTTATGTTTCTTCTCATGTTTAAGTTCTGCTCCATTTTGCAAAGGTGAGCTTCACTTCTGTCACATTATTTGCATGCTCTTGTAAAATATCAAATTTAGGTTTGGCTGCATATTATATGTCTCCTAAATAGTATAACTTTTCTCTAGTGTTTACACTAGTGCCTGTGCTAAGGTAGGCAGAACAGGTCTAGTCTGGCAGCTCCAAAAGCCACTTCAGGTACCAACTTCCATTTATTTATTTTCCTTTATCTCTCTGTGTTCTTATTTTTAATTTAATTAAATTTATTAGAGTAAAGTTGGTTAAAGTATTACATAAGTTTTAGGGGTATAATTCTATAAAACATCTATGTATATTGCATTGTGTGCTCATTACTGAGTCTAGTCTCCTCTTATCAGCATACTTGACATCTTTACTCTCTTCCTCCTCCACTGACTCCCCCTCCCTCTAGTGACCACCTTATTTGTTTATTACAAAACTTTACAACAACACCATATTGTTGTCTGTATCTATGAGTTTGTTTGTTGCTTTCTGTTTAATATCATACATATGAATAAAATGCTTCTTGTCCTTTTCCATTTGACTAATTTCACTTAGCAAGATACTCTCAAAATCCATCCATGTTGTCACCAATGGCAATATTTCATTATTTTTATAGCTGAGTAATATTCCCTTGTAAGTACTAAGTTCCTTTTAGGTCAACTCTCTGTCACTCCTGGGATGTGCCCATGGAATCCAAGGTGGCTTCTGTAACTCCAGTTAACACATGTGTGTTCTAGGAAGCAGGACGAAAGAAGAGGTAAGCATAGCTCCCTCCTCTTCAGGTATATAAAGCTTCATTTTATCTTATTGACTTGATCTCAGTAATTATCTACACCTACCAAGAAAGCTGGTAGCTGGGTACATTGCAGCCCACCAAAAATTAGAATTTTATTGTTAAGAAAAAGAGAATGAATATTGAGAGGCAAATATTCTTTTCCATGGTCCTTAGTAAGAACTACTTGAGTTGAATAGGAACCATTAAGTAGAGATTTCCAATATGTGCTTTGAGAATCACTACTTGCCAAGGTATTTGAAAATACCTAACTTCATTATTTGGTGCTTTGTGTTGTTTAAAATATAACCTGAATTTAGATTATTAGAAGATGCTGTAATCTCCTAAAATATGAATCTGCTTGTCTTTAACTTCTGTGCTGAAGGCAACAGCTGCATTTTACCAATGAACCCCCATCTGATCAAAACATGTGTCTGATTTCTATTTTAGTTTTGGCAGAGTAACTGTGAAAGACTTTGGTTGGCACTTAATTATATTGCTAATATGTCACCTACTATTATTGCTACCAAACCAGCTTTTCTGTCACCTCCCTTATCATGCATCACATCTATAATCCCTAAGTAAGCTAGAATTATATCCTTTTATAAAAATCTACATCTTAATTCTATCCCTGAACATCTACACCCCCACTAACCTGTGCCTTTCACATTTTATCTTCTATTTTCACTTAAATTTTCATACTGATATTTAAAAATTTCCAAACAATCAAGAAAGACTGAAAAGAGGGAAATCAAGCAGAAAATTACACAGTTGGCAACCCTATATAAAAACAATAAAACTATACAAGTTTGTTACTTTAAAAACAAGAGGTTTTTACTTTGTTTTATTTCTTTTGGTTTCTTAGACATAACATTGAATCTTATAAATCTTACTTGGCTCAAAAATGTGTTGTTACTACCTTTAGTTAAAAGCATTATCAGTATCTTAAAAAAAAAAACCCAAGAATTTTAAAAGGTTAAAAAATTTTAATGTCCTTCACAGGTAGTAGTATTTGTTTATTACAAAACTTTCTAAGACTATTTATAATTATAATTATTTCGCTTTTGATTATGTTTTTGAGTTTCATATTTTAGTGAGACAAACCTAGTGGGCCAGGTCTTACTTTCCTGGTTTTTATTTAACTCCCACTTTTCATCTGTCCTATTGACCTGGGACTTTATTCTCCTCTGTGTCCTTTTCATTAAATAAAAACTTTTAATAAAATATAGAATACATACAGAAAGTAAAATATACTAAATGTATATCTTAAGTTTGTGCACAGCGAACACACCATGTTACTAGTACCAGATTATGAGATGGAACATTATTATACCCCAAATGCCATTTGTACCTCTTTCTAGTCACTATCCACTCCTAACTTCTAGCACTGAAGACTGTAGTTACCTATTTTTGAACTCTCTATAAATGCAATTATGCTATATAATATTCAGTGTCTGCTTTCTTTCATTAAAAATATATATTTTTAGATTCATAGATTCTTTTGTGTGATATAGTTTATTCATTCTCATTGCTGCTTAATTTTCAGTTGTCTTTGGTTTTCAGCAGTCTTCTATGGTGTGCCTTGGTACAGTTACCTGCAAGGGATTCACAGCACTTCTTGAACCTATGGGTCTTATTTTTAATAAGTGTTGGAAAATTTGATGCTAATCTCAAATATTCCATATCTTGCATTTTCTCTCTTTTTTCCTTCTGGGAGTCCAGTTCCATATATGTTAGACTTTTTTCTTTTCAGTTGTCCCACATTTTTTATGTCTTTTTCATAGTCTTCACTGTGCCTCCCCCTCCAACACACATATACTTTGTTCATCACTTTTGATACATTCCAATGACCTGGACATATTCCATTCTATTGAATAGTCTTCTGCTGTTTAATATGCTGTTAACACCACAAAATATGTCCCTAAGTTTAGGTATTTTATTTTTCAGTTCTAGAATTTCCACTTGATTCTCTTTAAAGACTTTAGTTCAGTGTTAAAAATTTTTGTCTGTTATCTTTATTTCCCTCATTCTCATAAATGTATGTTATAATTATTTTAGAATCTGTCTTTTTAACTCTAATAATTAGATCAGCTGTGGACCTCAGTTTGTATTTGTTTGGTTTTTATTTCCCTTCTTAATCTTTAGGCAAGTGGTTCTGTCCTTGGTGTGCTAAGTAATTTTTGATATTATACATAAAATTTGAGGCTGCTCACAGATGGAGCTCTTTCTTCAGAGAAGGCTCACTCTTTGCTTTGGTAGTCAAAAGGCATGCAAGCAAACAAATCAAGGCCAATGCTGCTTTGTTGCTGTGTTGCAGCCCTAATGTGGCTTGGCCTACCCCTGGTTTGCCCTGGGCCTCCAGAGTTTCCAGCTGAGTGGATGGAATAGACTCTGGGGCTCCACTTTTTTTGGCACATCTCAGACCCCGATTTTTATTTTCTGAGGCTGTTGAAAACTTCAATCTACTTTTCAGAGATTTTATGCTTTAGCGTTTAATCTCCTACTCTGCACAGCCCTAGAATTTGGTCATTCCTTTGAGGTAAAACCCAGCCATATACTTCCAACCTGAGCCTCCCTTCCAACTTTTATCAAAAGTTCCTGTTTTTTTTCTGTTTCCCAGGAGTAACACTCTTAGTACAAAGCCCCAATTCTCAGACTCATGCTCAAACCTAAAATGAACAAATGCCCCATAGTAAAAGCAGGTACAAAAGTCAGCCCACTCATTCAAGACTTTCCCCTCCCTGGGGTTTCAGAATCTCCAGTTTTTGGTGGTTCATCAGCTCTCCAATGTCTTAAAACAAATTGTTTGCCTGTTTTATCACTTTCCCCAATTGCTCTAAGAAGCTACTCACTCCACCTGGAATAATTTATTGTTTTACTAACTTGTTCACTTTGTTTTAAATGTTATATTGTATGGATAACTTAGAAATTTATCTCTCTATTTGTTTTCTGTTATTGATAAGCTTTAGATATCAAAGGTCTGAATGTATACTTATAGTATATATAGAGGGGAATATCACTTCATGAGTGAAAACATGAAAAAGATTATCATGAAATAGGTAATCATAATAAAATATATTTAGAATTCTTAAAGTTTATGAAATTTATGTATTATATGAAGTCTTTAAAATTAGCACTTCAATCTAAAAATATATATGCATTCAGAAAAATTTTTCAAAATCTTAGAATTCTATATCTGGCATAAGTGAAAGAGAGAGAAAAGGGTATATTTTGTGTGCCCCTAGCTTTAATTTTTTAAAAATTATCTGATTAATATATATTATTTTTATATAATAAAGTACATTTTTAGAAATTATGATAGCACTTATATTTTTAATGATTTTTTGAGAAATTTTACCCACGCCTATTATTTCAACCATCAATTGTATAGTGATGAATCTTAGCCCAGAAAACTCATTTGGGCTCAAGAACTCTGCACAGAAAAGTCATCAAGTTATTTAGATTTAAATGTAATAAGGGTACTTTAGGTTCAACTTACTGAAATTTTATTTTTTCCCTATGACTCTCCTGTACCTGATATGTAGTATGCACATATTATAGCCTAGTGACAAGAGAAAATAGAAATTAAAATAAGTATAATAATATGTAAATTAACAATGAATTAAAAGTTGATAAGTTCTATGGAAATAGATAAAAATCAGAGTATGTTTAGGGGGACTACAAATGTTGAAAAAATTCATTTTGTATATTAAATGTGTTTCCTAGGCCAGACTGGTGAGATTTGAGCAAAGACGTGAAAGAACAGTATTAGCTAAATGAATAGCTGCATTAAGAATGGTCCAGATTAAACAAAACAAAACAAAAAACTAGAGTAATGGTCCCAATGGAGTAAAGCAAGTAGTTCAGTATGGCTGGAATGGAATGAACAAGAAAGAGGAAGAGTAATGGAAAATAGGATAAGAGAGGAAGAAGGCCTGAGTTCATGTGGAGATATTTTATTCTAAATGAAATGGGGTGATTTCCAAGTTTTGACAATGGTATAACACCATCACAAGTACATTTTGTAGAGTCTTTCTGTTTGCTATAATATGAATGGACTGAATGGACTATAGGAAGAAGGATGAATGCATGGAGACCTGATAAATGGGTATTGTAATGGTGACAAGACAAGGTGGTATTCTGACCAAGATGGTAGCAGTAGAGGTGAGAGGTGGTTAGAAGTTCAGATTTGGACATATATTGTATTTGGTTATTAGATATTTATATGGCTATGTCAGGCCATGAATTCAGGAGAGATATTTAAACTGGAAATAAACATTTGAGAATTTGAGCATACAGAGCTATTTAAAGCCATGCAATTATGTGAAATCACCAAGGAATGGGCCATAGCTACAAAAGAAAAGGTCAAAGAATGAGTTCAGGGGAGCATTCGAATTAAAACATGTGGGACACAAGAGGGTAAACCAGTAAATGAGACAGTGAAGGAGGCACTAGCCAGGAGGAAAAACCAAGAGACTACCATCTGGAAATCAGGTGAAGGAAGTGTCTCAGGAAGAGGGAGTGATCAAATCTCTCTATTGCTGGTGAGTCAGGTAAGACAGGAATTTGAAATTGATCATTAGATCATAAATTTATGATCAAAGAGAAGAATATGGCAGTGGTAGTAGTGCTCATTGTGATCCAGACTTGGGTGAGTTGGTTAGAGAGAATGGGAGAAGAGGGATTGGGCCTATAATAGAAAATTTGTCGAGAAGTTTTGCTGAAAAGGGAACAAAAAATGAAAAAAAGGCTTGTTTTAAGATGTGAGAAATAATACTATAATAATTATAATGATAATAATTTCCCATATGCTGATGGGAGAAGTCTAGCTAAGAATGAATAATTGATGTTATAGGAGGAAGTGAGGAGTAGAATTCCTGGACCCAGGTCCTTGAGTAAGGAGCAAAGATGGAAATTTGTGTGAAAGTCAGACTTAGACAGAGAAAAGAGCTTGGAAACTGTACAAATGACACCATGCATGAAGGCAGAGTATGTGAGTTCCTGTACTGGTAAATGTGGAAGGTGGACTCTTTGGACATGTAGTATGCACATATTCCCTTCAAATGGAGTAATAATAATGTGCTCATTAATAATTATATACCAAATAAAACTCTGACTTGAAAATTTAATTTTATTCAGTTTCAAATGAATTTATGAAATATCTTCATCTCCTTTTTTAGAACTTCAATATCACCGTTGAATTTCAGCAATTGATTTTTTGTATGTATTCTCTGAATAAAAGCAGTATTAACAACTGTACCAAGTAAAATAATGAAGTTTTAAAACAAGGTCTGTGACTGTGTCCTCATTTGTAGAATCTTTTGTATCAGAAAATATTTAAGGAAACTATTGGAATAGGAGAGAATAATGGATAACACATGGAAAAGCACTGAATTAACTTCTAACTCTCATTTTCAGAATTATTATTAGAACTATATGTGCTTGTATATCCATCACTTAGCTGACCATTGAAATTATGCTGAAAACCTAGAAAAAATAAAAACTGCATATTTAATGAAGTAGTACACCTTTCACATACATCCAAAATAGTATTCCAATGATCCTTGTCCTAGAAAATACAAATGAATGTATATATTCCTTTTGCAAATGCATATGTTTTTGTTTTCCATGAAGTATGATCTATATTTGAAACAAAATATTTCATTGATATTACTCCATAAGATGGTACGTAGTTGCTTTTTTTAATTGCTTCTTTTTATATAATTGGTTAGAAACTCTTCTAGCTTAGCATTCTTATTGGTGCTCAAGAAAGTCTATTTCAGCATAATTATATTGAAAAGGCTCTTAACCTGATGTATACAGACACCCTCATATTGTTTGCAAAAATGTTCTCTGTGTGTATACATATACACACACTTTGGGATAGAAATCCATACCTTTTATAGGCTTCTCAAAAGGATCTTTGGCCCCCTAAAGTGGTAGTGAGAACTGACATATATGATAAAGGGGACATATCTCTTCCTATCTTCTAAAGAGGAGTACTTCTATTGCATCCTTAAATCTATTACAGAGAGGAAAAATTTGTCTGTAGTAGTTCTGATTTGCATATAATGAAATTGGGTTGCTGGAGGGACAAATGAATATACCCAAATCACCCAGAAGGCAATGGTGTCAAACCCAAAAGCCACATTTTAAAAACTCCGTCTCCAATGGACTAAGCAGGAGCATGCAGTTTTTCAGCAGTGAGCAATTGGCTACTGATAACCTTGCTCATTAACAAATCAAGCAGCTGTTCAGATCTTCAGAAAAGCCCCCATGTTGTCCCTAAATACTCCAATACAAAATCAGTGTAAACCAATTAAGTTACATGATGGGAAAAGCATCAGATGTGTAACTGATGATTCACTTAACCTCAGCTCACTCTTCTTTCAGCTTTCAATAATCAACAACTTCTAGAAAATGATAAGCTTTATATTAAACTTGCATAAGTATTCCAGAGTGAATGCTACCATTTAAAGAGAAACATATATTTTAGAAATCTTAAAAAAAAATTTTGTCTCTACCTAAACTTTAATTACTTTTCTTATGGAAAGAACATTTTAAAGAAGTGACTGAAAGTTATCTAATGGCCCAAAAGATTTTGCTTTTAAAAAGTTGTCAGTTGCTGATGGAAGAAATAGTAGAGATAGTATTTTCAAATTATATTACTGTGATTGAATCAAACTATCAAGATATACTCAGTCCACCTAAGGTATGTCAAAAGAAATCTAAATTAGAGTTTAATGGGTATGGAAAGTTTAATACACAAAATTATATATATTATTTATTTTTCACACAAATGGAACAAAGCATATGGTTTACCCCAGCTTTTATATCTAGTAGTATTTTAGAAATAATTCAGTTTAAAATTTATTATGCATGTAAAATGATTTTACTTGTACCTTTTTATATCATCTATATAATCTCTTTTGTTTGGATACTATCAATATTGTGATACATATTAATCTTAAAATCACAGAATTTTTAGCACTTCAAAGGACTCTCAAGGTCCCTGGTCCAACTTCTTTATTTTACTTTTTCAATAAAACCTCATTAGGAAAATAATCCTATTTTTCACATTCATTTCTAAAAGAAACACAGGTTTCTATGCTCTCATCCAGCTCAGCTCTCTCAATGAAAGGAATGACCTTGAATTGAACTGTAGAAAGTAAATGAAAGGAAAGTTTACTGAAAAAGTTTAGTGAGGATATAGAAGATTAATGCATATATTTGTGTTGGATATCCTTCCCTGTACTGCATATTCAAAGTGATAGAATGATGTTATTTATTATATTTTTCAGATCATTTACAATGTTAATTTATATGAGTTTGATATCGCTTTTGTCTTTTAGTTGTGTGTTATTCTGAGAAATCCCTGGGGAAGCAAAGGATTTATATGCTTTGTGTACACGTTCTGCAGACTAAGCGATCTGGCATAATTATTTTTGGCACTTGCTAACTGATTAAAACATCCAATTTAACTCATGATCAGTAAGATTAAACCTTTTTAATATACCTCAAAAGTAAATTATCATTTACTACTTAAACATCCCTTTCTGCACATGTCCCCAATAAAGCTGTTCTTTTTCCATTAATGTACCTTTTAACGAGGATTCCCTTTTATTTCTTCCTTTGGGCAAAACTGCCTTATCCTTTACAGAGAGGTAGGAACAAAGATGAGGTGGAGGCACACTAGATAAGTACGTGGGTTTCTGATGTTATACCAATTACAAGTCTGTGTTTTTGTTGTACTTTGTAAAGATTTGCAGTTCAAGAAAACACGTCCTGGCTTTGTGTTTATTTGATGTACAGATAAATGAGAAATGTTAGAAGGAAATACTTGAAAAAAATCATTTACATGACTTGGAAAAAAACTGTCATCTTTTATTGAGTTTAAATTAGTTACTTTTAAAAATGTGTTACATTTCCATCTTTCACTGAACCCTATTTAGCAGAATATCCACAACATATTTCAATATTTCAATGATTTGAAGGGTGTAAGTGTTCCCAAAGATTAAAAAAAGCATGATATAATCATAAATTAGAATAATTACAATTTGCATGTCCTCTAAGGGTCTGCTGAGGACCCTGGCGGTGGTTCATCACTATAATGAGAGAGGAGAGGAAAGTAAAACACAATAGATAACATGCACTGGCTAAGTGAGACCTTCATAGAGCTTTGAATCTGTCACAGGTGTAAGCACATCATACTGAAGGAGGTAGGGGGAATATCAGATTAGTAAATCCTCCTGTGTGGATGCTAGAGTGTTATTTTGTACAAGTGTTTTGGTTACTGCTTTTATGCATGGATTAACATCAAATGAAACAAGAACTATGAAGTAAGGCTTTAGATAGAAAATAGGTCAAGTCAATGCAATAATATCCTGTCTGAATTTTGATCCAGATTTACAAATACTTCACCAGATTGCTAATAAGCTGGTAGCCCTGCATGTAAATATTTGAACAGTATGAAAAATGAATCTGAGTTAAATAGCACTACTATGCCCCAAATAGGCTGAACTACTGAAATATTGTCATAAACCAAGCAGGAGAGACACTGTTCTAAAATATGTGGTATATAGACCAAAAACACTGTCAAAAGTTGTTTCCTAAATTGTCAGAAAATCAAAATCTCAAAATGCAGTAAATATAGCAGTTGGTTACATAAATTCTAAGTGCTAGAAGAAGTAAGCTTACAAAAACTTTG
Organism: Tonatia bakeri; assembly: GCA_004024845.1. Lineage (NCBI taxonomy): Eukaryota > Metazoa > Chordata > Mammalia > Chiroptera > Phyllostomidae > Tonatia > Tonatia bakeri. Next base: position 57,589 of record PVIA01002582.1, read on the forward strand.
CATAGATTTCCCATTCTTAGATCTGTAAGTACTGGAGTCTTTGGGAAATACCAAGGAAAAAACTAGCCACTCCTAAAAATATACTTAAAATTACCATATACATTGGGGGTTTTCCCCTCCGTGATATATTCTGGACATGGGAATATCTTGGGAAGCCACTAATAAATGTGATTTTTTATTAGTCATGTTTGTGCCAGCACTCTGGACCTTAGGGGTTGCACATATACATAAACTCAGTGGACAAACATTCTCTCAATCTCTCCATTTCACATAAAATTAGAGAATAATTTACTGTTACACTACAACAGATGAATCCCTAGGTTAGTTGTATTAGTTTCAACAGCTACTAAAGCTTGCTTCAGACCTATCACATTTTCATTGTACAATTGACACTAATTTATGATCTTGATCTTTTCCCCCCTTAACTTTAGGCCAACTATGGGACTAAAGATTTCAAGTAAAAGCATTTGTTTAAAAAGTGAAGACAATAAAAATATCATTCTACTTTCTTTCTTCTGGTTCTAGCAGTGCAATGATTATACCAAATTTCTAATACGGTACTTACTTAATGCTAATTGATGAAATACTAATGGGCATCCTTTTCTAATAAGAAGAAGTTCAATTATTGATCACACCATCTGTTAAAAGACAATATTCTATCACTTTCCAAGTGTGTGATTTATTTTGAACCAGGAATGGGAACTTAACTTTGAACATGGGAGAGGGTAAGCCTGTTCTGCTTCAATTATCAATTGGCAAGTTTTGGCACAGGTACCAAAGAAAGAACAAGAATAAATGTCCCAAGCCTTGGTAGTTAGGGTCTGATCATAAGCGTTGTGGTGTAGAATTCATGGATTATTCATGTGTAATTACAGATAGCTATTGTGCTCCTTTAAATCATCCCTATGGCCCATTATGGCCCATAACAACTGAAATAGCAATTGTCATAGTAAGGTTTGGGCTCTGTCACAGAGTGTGGACTCTAATCAATAATGATGAATGGTAAAATTTTACATCAAGCAGTCCAAAGTCCGGTTGGTCCCCTCCATAAATCTGCGCAAACACCAAGCAGAGCAGCTGCAGGGTCTGGAAATTTAAAAGCCAACACTCGCCTTACCCCCTACAAGCATTTACCTCTGTGAAAGTAAAAAAAAAAGGGGCGAGGGGGAGGGAAAAAAGGAAATGCTCAATACATCAATTCCAATAATTCACATGCTGTTAGAAGAATTTTCCTCCTATTTAAATAGGAGTGAACCCTAGGTTGTTTTCAAGGTCAATTTCAGGTGAAAGGGGGGTCATCTAAAGGTCACTTCAGCTCCCATGCAGGTCAATACCGCCTCTTCACTTACATAGCAGACAAGCTGCTCACACCCAATCAATCCACCAACGCTGCTGCTGCACCCAGCGTAATGAACAGTGAATAAATGTAGCCTATCATCACAAAACATGCTTTTTAAGTACCTTTCCTTTTCATGTAAAACCTCTCGCTGTCAAATTCTACATTCACTCATCCAGCAGTGAGTAGCAAAAGTGAGAAATCAGACTCTCATTGGGGTTGGTAAAAGGTCACAGCTGACAGACACGGAGGTTAAACTGCCGAGTTAAAATACTGTTCATTACCCACTGCAGCTTTTTGCTAACTACACTTCTTTGTGTTATAGTCAAGCAGTACATCAATATGCTCCTCCTCCTAATTTATTAGCAATTGTTGAATTGTATGAGGTGGGGGCTAAAAGTAAAATTGATGTGCTACATATGGCATATATAAAGTATACATATAAGTATAAATATATATACATATATTTGCATTTGCTTTTGAATACTTGTAATTTCTTATCTCTTTTCACAGTCAGCACCCTGTACAACATTGTATTTACCTGTTTGAGATACACCCTAATTATTAATGATGCATAATACCTAAGATCAGAAGAGACTTGGTAACATGAAATCCAAAGGCCCAGCCAGGGTCAGTTGTTCAGGAAGAGACTTTAGGAAAATTTTTTTTCTTAAAATAGCTGTGTATGAGGCAACATTTTTCAATCAAAACACTTTGGTTAAATATATGAAAACCTATTATTTATACCAAAAGCATGCAAAAATGTGTTAAATGTATACAGTGTTTCAAAATCCAATTTATTATTAAAAATTATCAGATAGTCTTATGCTGACAAGGTTGGCACCTATCAAACACATTGTCAGTCCAGAATAGAATCTGTTATTTTTTTCAGAGAAGTGTGTAATACCTACATTTTTACATTAATATTGATGTAGTCAAAAGAACCTTTAATAGCGGTGAGTAATCACTGGAGTTTAAATGGAAACAGTACTTTTTAAAAATTCAGTTGACTAAATGAAATGGTTTATTGTGAAACCTGAATGGATTAGAACAATTTTCTAAAAATAAAATTTTATTCTTTGATTAACTAACATGTAGGTGGGATTCCCTTCATTAAAATGCAGAGGCTTTGTATTTAAAGGTAACAATATGAAAACAAGTCGTAGAGTGTTCCAGTACAAAACACAGTCATGAATAAAATCAAGGTTTATTTACATGCTCTCTACAACAAAAATTTGACTCAACAAAATTACCATTATCTATTTACATCTTTAAAAAATGCATTGTGAGATTTATTCTAGAAAAAATATATATCTTTCCCCCCCTCCTATGTGCCTTCTCTCTCAGTGGGACTGAAAATAAAATGTTATGACTTAAATCACAAGAGGCTAACATCATTTTTAGCAACAAGGGCTGCATAATTTCAAGACTATGAGTGAGTGGCTGACTTTAACTAAAATGTTTCAGTTCTCTGCGTATATAGGTACATAAATAATTCAGAATTAATCCCTGCAGAGGGGACAATGGGAATCGTAAATTATCCATGTGCCGTCCTCAACATTAGAGGCAATGAACCTATAGTAACAAACTATGAGTGTTACTCATTACATACATTTCACAGACACCTTAACCTTTTGAATATTAATTTCCCTCTGCAGCTTGTAGCTAGGCGGTATCATTTTTTTTTTCTTTTTCACTCCTCTTGGCTTCATTTCCTTTCTTTCTTTTTCATGTAATCTCCCAAACCATAGTTAAACCACAGCTACTGAGTGGAAACACTGGAATACACTAATTTGTTACAGATAGGGTGGTTTTTCTTTCTTTTCTCATTTAGCTGCATGTGTTTCTGTGAAAATCCCTTAATATTATATGTAGCCCTTTTGTAGATTGTAAAGTGAGGCGTAACAGTCAGACTGTCTTTATGAAGGTAACACAGTTGCAAATCTGGACCAGTGTAACTCCGCTGGAGTTGACAATGGCCTTTCAATTTCAAATATATATATATATAAATATATATACATATATCATAATATTTTTAACTAAGAGGATATAGCAGAATTGCCGTAATTTTCATCTGATGAAAATAAAATTAAAAAAAGAGACATGATTAGTCCTAATTGTAAAATGTATTAGGTATTTATGAAGTTAGGGAGTTTATTTTTTTTTAAATATTGAATGATAATAGTTGTTATATTTTTGTCTCTAAATTATTCTCCCAGTTATAACTGTGCTTAAAAACAATAAAGAAATTAATAAATACAAATAAATTATCCTCCTAGTTAAAAATTCTGATTGGCTTCATAACACTTAGTTTGAATGATGTAGAGAATAAAGAAATAGTTGTTTCTAGTGAAATTCATCATGCCCCATTCCTGTATATTGGATAAATCAAAATATTTATAATGAAAAAAATCCATAATAAAATTTATAAAATATATATTTGTATGTAAGAATATATATAAACATTCACATGTATATATGTATTGTATATGAGGTCTGTCCAGAAAAAGTTCAACCATTACTAATATAACGAGAACAGTTTGTGTGACATCTATGTAACCTGGCAGCCTGGGAGAGTGGACTGGAATGCACATGCATGAATAATGACAACTTTACTGTTCTAGTTAGTTCAGGCAGCGGATGCTGTTGAGTGAGCATGTGTACTGTGTGGCTGTGGCATCAAAATGGCATTCAAAGTAGTGCAACAAATCTGCATCAGATTTTGTGTTAAGCTTGAACGTTCCTCTGTGGAAACTATTTGGATAATTCAGGAGGCTGCAGCTATGATCAGCCAGGTGACTCAGCCCCTCTACAGCCCAAGTTTGGACTGTGACCTCTGGCTTTTCCCAAAACTAAAATCACCTTTGAAAGGATAGAGATTTAAGATCTCGGATGAGATTCAGGAGAATATGGTGGGGCAGCTGATGATGATTGGGAGAATTGTGTAAGATCTCAAGGTGCCAACTCTGAAGGGAACTGAGATATCATTGTCCTATGTACAGTGTTTCTTATACCTCATGTCTTCTTCAGTAAATGCCTCTCCTTTTCACATCATGTAGCTGGATACTTCCTGGGCAGACTTTAGTATATATGAATTTATAGGAAGGGAATTACAAATCCCAGCACTCAGCTGATCTACACATAATATGAAGGGGCAACAACACACATACCTGGAATGAAGTTCAACAAAGTTGTTTCAGCACCAGGCTTTCAGATTAAAAAAATATATATATTATTGTTTACACTGTTACAGTTGCACCCACTTTCCTGCCTTTTCTGATCGCCACTGGGCCCTCACTCCCCCTTCTCTCAGCCCATCACTTCACCATTGGCTTATGTTCAGAGTCGTGCATGTGTGATGTGCTCTTTGGATAATCCCTTCATATTCTTTCTTGCAATCTCCTTTCCCTCTTTCTTCCAACCACTGTCAGTCTGTTTTATATATCTGTGTGTCTTTCTATTTTGTTCATTAGTTAGCATAATAGTCTACAGGTCCCTCCACACTGTTGCAATGGATAAAATTGTTTTTACTGCTGCATAGTATTCTATTGTGTAAATGTACCATAGCTTTTTCATCAACTTGTTCTACTGATGGGCACATGGGCTGTTTCCATATCTTGGCTCTTGTAAATAATGCAGCTATGAACACAGGGGTGCAGATATTCTTTCAAATTGGTGTTTTGGGTACATAGGGTATATTCCCAGAAGTGGGATAGCTGGGTCAAAGGCGGTTCAACTTTTAATGTTTTGAAGAAACTCCATACTGTTTTCCACCATAGCTGCACCATCTGCATTCCCATCAACAGTGTACGAGGGTTCCCTTTATTCCACGTCCTCACCAGCACTTATTGTTTGTTGATTTATTGATAGTGGCCATTCTGGCAGGTTTAAGATGATATTTCATGGTGGTTTTCATTTTCATCCCTCTGATGATCAGTGACATTCAGCATTTTTTCATATGTCTATTAGCTATCAGTATATCCTCTCTGGAGAAGTGTCTATTCAGGTCCTTTGACCTTTTCTAGATTGGGTTGTTTGTCTTCCTGGTATTGAGATGTATAAGTTCTTTATGTATTTTGGAAATTAAACCCTTATCAGATGTACATTGGCAAATAGTTCTTCCATACAGTAAGTAGGTTCTCTTTTCATTTTGTTGATAGTTTCTTTAGCTGTGCAGAAGATTTTAATTTCTTGTAGTCCCATTGGTTTATTTTTTCCTTTGTTTCCCATGCTCTACAGACATTTTGGCAAAAATATTGCTATGTGAGATACCTGCAATTTTACTGCCTATGTTTTCTTCTAGGATTTTTATGGTTTTGTGACTTACATTTAAGTCTTGTATCAATTTTGAGGTTTTCTTGTGTATGGTACAAGTTGGTGATCTAGTTTCATTTTTTTTCATGTACCTATTTTCCCAACAAGATTTATTGAAGAGACTGTTGTTACTCCACTACATGTTCTTGCTTCCATTGTCAACTATTTTAACATGCCTTTCCTTGTGTAATTGACTGTCTTATTCTTTTATCTTTCAGACCTTCCATTGGTGCCTACTTTAAAATTATAAACGCACCAGTATCCAATATCTCTCTTAGTTTTCTTTCTTCCTTTATTTATCTCTGAAGTTCTTTTTTGCTCTCACATATCATATAGTATGCTGGTTTATGTACTTATTGCCCAGACTGCAAGGTCTTTGAGGGCAGGTAGTTTTGCTGACTTTGTTCACTGCTATGTCCTGAATGCCTAAGCAACAGTAGGCAATCAATAAGTATGTTGAAGAAGTGAAATGTGGTAGTACATTTGAGGTATTAAGGACTATTTGAGAATCTCTCTAGTACTGTTGGGCATAATTATAACATTAATCTAAGACAATGCTTCTTTATCTTTTTATGGCATTCCCCCACCCTCCTTATGTTACCTTTGGCCATTCATTGCCTTTAGACTCTCCTTGCAAGTGCAATTTTTAAAATTAAAACTTGCTCTCAGTAAAAGCCTGATATTACTCATTTACAAATTATATTATACTTATTATAATTATATTATGCATTTTAAGCCTTATACAATTGAAGAATTTGTTTTCTGTTAAAGAAATTTCAAGTATAAACAATTAAGTTAGATGAAGTATTGTTTTGTTTTGCTTTATTTTAGTTTAGTGGATCCTCATTTTTGATCTTCAGTTCATGTTTTGTGAATGTCCATTCTTCTCACCTACATGGAAGAACAATCCTATGGCTTATTTGAATAGTCTGGAAGTAACCTTACAACCAGCTGGTACATGGCCACCAGGCACATTGCACACATTGCCCCCACCACCACATGTACACTTTTTCACAGAAGACAAGTAACTAAATCTTAGTGTTTTGAATGTGGTAAGAATTTACATTTTCTTGTTAAAAGGTAGACACTTTTTTCTGATTTCCAAAGAATTATTTGAATTTATTGAAGACCTACCTTTTATTTAGGAAATTATATTTTCAGTTGTAAAGAAAATCAAAGAAGAAGCTTTATCTCAAAAAATGCAGGCCGTTTACCCCAGTTTTAACTCAGGAGAGAGTTGGCTATTTTTGTGGAACTGAATCTTACATTTTATTACATAATTTAAGCATCAACAATATTGATGTAAAATTATGCTTATAAAATCACAATTCAAGGAACATTTATATAAAGAACCCATGGACAAAGCCAAAGGTGGGTAGGATTAAGGGTTGGAGATGGGGTTGGGTGGGGCAGGGGAAATGTGATGGGAAAAGGGAGGCAACTGTACTTGAACAACAATTAAAGAAATAAAAAAATAAACATAAATTTAAAAAATCACAATTCATAAAAATAACATTGATTCTTTTACAACCCAACTTTTACAAACAATCTAATTAAACTGTTAAACTCCATGTTTTTGTGGGCTTCTGAAAGCAAAGGCCCAATACATAAATAAATAGCAGCCTTTCTATACCAAGTTATATGTTACTTGAATGTATTTTGAGGGGCATTCCCCTTTTCCACCTAATTCTTTTTCTAGGCAGGTGGCAGAAGTGATCATTACTTAGTGAAGAATGACAGTGTTGTAGCAGGAATGAATCTCAGTAATTAATCACAGTTGTATAAGCATACCATTTTAGTATTTTGTAATTGAACTTAGATTCTTCTTCAAGTCTTCTTTTGGAAGATAATGTCAGCCTTTCAGGGTGACCTTTATCTATTTCTTTGGGTAGAAATTTGCATTTCTGGGGGTTAGGCATTGACAAGGCTTTGGGATGGGGTGAGGCAACTTGATACCACCATTGCCATCACCTAAACTGGCATCTGCAGTGACATCTATTTACCTAGTGAGTTTAGTTTTTACCAAGCACAATCCTCCTGTACTGCTCTTCCCTTATGAATCTACTGTCTTTCTCTCCTAGCTGCTTTAATGACCTCTTTGAGGTACAAGGTATTGCTTTTTTTTTCTTTCTTCTTTTCCCCTTTCTCTAGGGCCACAAGAAATTTCCAACTGTCCCTCTGACTTACTGGATCATGGTTTGTGTCAAGACATAAATAAATGGCAGACACCTCATTGAGTCATTTCTACTCTCCCTCTCATGCACCATTCATTCTGGCTGAGAGGGTAACACTAGGGTGGTACAGATTTTCTGATTCCTACATTAAATGTGAGCAATGAGTACTGATTCTCTTTGTCCTTTGTTTTCCCAAACCCATTTAAACACAGTTCTCCCCTTGCCTTCCTCTTCTCTCATTACTCCCTTGAGGAGCAGGATACTGGGTCCTAATTGTACAATGGACTTTTAGGATAGAATTACTTAAGGTACTTGCAAAAATTCCTCCTGATTCCATCAGGATTTTTAGAAAAGACTATTATAGAATGGGTGTGTTTACCTACCCAGTCAGATATTAAGTTATGAGTTATCACTATGACTTTTTGTTACTCTGAAATGAGATATGAGACGTGCAGGACAGTCACTTCAGTGTGGAGCAGAAGAGAATAGAGTACATTGTTTTTCTGTAGAAAATAAGAAGAGGGGAAAGCAGACATATCTATGACTTTCCTTAGCATATCCTTGAAGAGTTCAGAGTAGTAGAAAATGATTTCAAAGTGAGGACACCAATTCAGAAGAGTTCCAAGTAACAACTTTCTGAGGAGCCAGCTATCCCTGAGTTAAGAGGAAACTAGTTTTATTAATTCCTATTTTTCTTAGAGGGATCATTTTTAATCATAGTCAAACTGTGATTTGGCAGGTAGAAACCTTCTTGTGAAACACAGGTGTGTACTATCTTGAAAATCATCCTCATTCAGTAGGAAAAGAAAAGAATGATTGAATATACATCTTGGTTATTCACGCTCATCATTTTTCCTCCCCAGACCCATATATGGATATAGGTGCTATATGTCCATTTTTTAGTATCTTTTTTTAAAAATTAGTTAATAAAGAGCTAAAAGAGAAAACAGTTGTTAACAAACCTGATATTTAGTGACAGTCTACAAGCAAAGATTTAGTAATCTGTTTAAAATATCCTCACTACACATTCAAATTGTGTAATCCTGTTATAAATGGACCCAAAAAGGTGAAAAAGTGCATTTTTTAAATAAAATTAAAGTTGCAATATGTAGAATTTTTAAATTATTAAAATTTATATTCACATTTATATCATATTCATTTCTATGAATAGGGGAACCAGGGTAATTTGGGTTAAATGATGGAAACTGTATTGCAAAGGACTCTTTCTGTGTGTAGTATGAAATTGATACACCAATGTTCTAGCCATTTTCAGTATTTTGCACACAGGGCATGCTAAATAAATGCTTGCTGAATCACTTTAGAAAACCATCCCTCCCCATACCCATAACTGCCTACAAATTATTTCTTCCTGAAGGATTTTAGATAAGTTTCTAAGGCCACACCCTTCTTTGTAGTATAGTCTATTGGCTAAAAACGTGATCCTGTAATCACATAATAAGTAAAATAATGTAATAATCTCTAAATACGTGGCATGGTTAACATAACTAGCCACACAATGGTTTTTCTGTACATTATGTGAATAGATACAAGAATGTGTGCACTGAGACCATAAATCTGTGTGTGCACTGAAGATGTGATGCCACCGAGATGAATATATATATTTATACTTAAATATACATTTATGTAAATATAATATACACACACATATACACAAACATGTGTATATATATATACACATATATGTGTATGTATATATAAAAGATATAGAGGCTGGTGACATCAAATGAAGTGTTTACTTATTTCTCAATTTTGACATGCTTTTGTTCCCATTTAGAGACTGGACAATGACTACCATCAACTACTTAAAACTTAAGTGTCCTGTAAAAATAAATATCTGAACTATGGTATTATAGAGAAATGAGTATGAATCAACATAATGTTAACCTAAATAGTTATGGAATCTTTGATCACAGATAAGAAAATAAAGAGATTGACAAAAGTACTATTTTCTTTGCTTACACAATTATTAATATAAAACTCTATTCAAACACAAATTATTTAGTGATGCAGATGCAAAGCAAATCTCAGTGATATTTTCTATAGTGTATGAATATATTATCAACATATTAGAAATAATATTACATATGATATTAGAATAACATGTGTGATAATGTTATATAAAAACTTTAAATGAAATTAATAAAAATTCATTATTTTAAAAATCAAACTTTTAAAAAGAAAAATAACTTTAAAAATGTTATAATTGTGACACACAACCACTAGGACATTTCTAGAAATGACATCGTATTTGACATTAAATTTTCCCTTGTCACGTGTTTACTCTTATGATCTCACAGTCTACCATGATCAAACAGTGTGCCCAAGGCTATTGCTTCTTTGAGATGGTATTTTTAGGAATGACCTTAAAATACTATCAGACATATTATTGCTGCCAACACTTGATAATAGTCATAGAGAAATGACTAGGACTTTATAGTAAAGTCCTAGGCAACTAGGCAAAACTATTGGAAAATGTTAAAAATTAGAGGCTCCTGAAATTCCTCCATTCTTTATGTACGTGTATGTATACATACACATAAACATACATGACACTCCAAGAAAATCAACTTCCAGAGATCAAATACTGTATTTATGTACATGGGAGTACAATTCATTGAATGATACCCATGTAAAATCCTGTATTCAGTATCTATTTCTTGAGGTACTTAGAACTTGAAGGTTTTTTACAAGATTAACACCAATTATACTCCACCAATGTTGGCATTATAGAATGTCCACATTATAATTTTTGTTCTACTGCCTGATTTCTGAAGACCTCCATAGGTTCATTTGAATTCTCCTTTCTTAAAGCTTATGGACAGACTGAATGATTGAATAGTATCTTAAAAACCAATGAGTCACCTGGCTGGTGTGGCTCAGTGGATTCAGCACCAGCCTGTGAAACAAAGGGTTGCCAGGTCGATTCCCAGTGAGGGAAGGTTCCCTACCAGGGGACCTGGGTTGCAGGCTGGGTCCCCTGTAGGTGGCACTCAAGAGGCAATCACACATTGATGTTTTTCTCCCTTCCTCCCTTCCCCCCTGAAAATAAATAAATAAAAATCTTTAAAAAAATTGATGAGTCAACTAAAGAGAATCTGATGAAGCAAAGTTCATCTACTCAACATTTTCCATACCCAGTCTTGGATCAGAAAGTTGAAAAAACTAACAGATAAAATAGCTATTAGGGGTATTTCTTCTAGGTATCATTCAGTAGATAGATAATGCCAATTTATTGAGTTAATAAAGAATCCAAGATTGGTTGAAATTTCGATATAAAATTCTGGGCTCTAACAAATGCTTCAGGCTTAAACTAGGTAGCAGTAGCTGTCCATTACCTCCATGGAATTAGACTACATGTTCCTTTATAGCAGAAATTTTATCTTCATAATGATTATCCCTGGCATCCATTTTATGGTAGACATTCAATTCATATCAGCAGAACTGATGAATATATAAATGAATAAATGATTTTTAAAAGCAATTGAAATATTTTTTCAGTTTATCATCAAGTTCCAAGTACTTTGAAGTTTTGCCTAGCAAGACATATTCTATTGCACAGCATAATGTGAGAATAAAATAGTTAAAGACATCATACATGTCATATTTGCAAATGGTACTCATTCAAAATAAATCTTTGCCTCATTGGCAGATACAAATCGAGTTAGCTTTATCTTTTCAAAGTGTTGTAATGCATATATTGACTCTCAAATGTTTCATTTATTTGGGTGATGCTTTTTATTTTTCTTAATCTTGCTCTAAATATATGTTAAAATTAAAAGACAGTACTTTTTTTATTCAGAGAAAACTCTAAATAAATAGAAAACTATTGTGTGGTAAAACAAAACTTTAATATCTATGGTGAATATTTATTTGTAGTTGTATGAAATGAGCACAAGATATTAATAATTGTGAGCTTAAAAAGGTTAAATCAAGTAAATCCACTTCACTAGGACTTGCAGATTATGCAGTTTTCCTTCTTAGTGAAAGAAACCCTCGTAAACCATAGTTCAATTATTCAATTTTGCATACTAATCGTGGAAACTACTCATTTCTTGGCCTCAAGCAGTAGGTGATGCATCTCTGAATGGTGGCACAAAATTTGTCACATTCTATTGCTTATTTTATTCAATGTAAGTATTTTTGGAAAACAAAATAAATAGAAATTCCTGCATTCACCATGTTAAAGATATGCATCATTTCTGATATGTGAGCCTTGGTTCATATCTTCCTTTAGGTAAGGTCATGGGATATGCTTTTTCTCCTCTGGGACAGTGAAAACACAGAATGATAGTAATTGGAACATAACTATAAACATGTTTTCTCATAATAAAAGCTGTTAATGAAATTAAAATTAAATTGGGCCAATAGCTCATATTTTTAGAACTATCATTTGGAAGATTATACCCACTTCTTTCCTATATGGCACAAAAGGGACATGGCGAAGTAGCACATTGAAATTAATGACTTCCATAGCTTTTCAAATGTCCTCTGAAGGAGATGAAGATTTAGAGCCAAAATAAGCTCTTCAAAAATGTGTTTTAAAAGGTTTTAAGAATTGTAGAGAGGATTAATGAGATTGTAAGTATAGAATATTTTCCACGTACCATGGAATCCTATGCTAAATATGATTGTTATTAAAATTTTAAGCAAGTTCATAGAAACCATCTCTTATAGAATATGAAGCTTAAGGATGCAGAGTTATTAGATAAGAGATAAAGATTTTACCTTAAATACTAACCTAGAAAAGCTGGGCTTTATATTTATTTATGAAATGCCTCTGCTTGCCATTTTTGCTTCTTTTTCCAGTAGTCTTCATTGAATTGTTTTAAAAACTTAATGAGAAGTTAAGTGCTTTGCTAACTTACCTTATGAAAATGTATTAGTGTATTTTAAAGACAATAATCATAAATCATAAAATGATACCTTTTTATTAAACTATGTAAACTACTTACAGAGTATGGATTTAAAAGAAATTGATAATAGATATTTGTTGTTTATTATTTTGGGTGGATAATATCAGAAACAATTTGAAATAACTATATTCCCATAACTTTTTTCACACCATTATATATAGTTAAACATTTTGTGAAATCAAGGAGGGCGATATTTTGACAATCATGTTTAATTTGAAACAATGGATCATTTTAAATGTAGAAATGTGAAGTAAAGTTGACAATGTTTAAATAATTAGAATTTGGAAACAAGTCCTGATTGGGCATTTTTACTGCCAGGAGAGTAATTTCTTTATCAGAAGCTTAGATATCTCTAAGGTATAGGAAGGACATGGATAAATACCATTCTAGTAATTGTATTGCCTTATAATGATACATTTCCCAAAATAACGATAGAGGTAGTTCAAGAGCTAGAATGTTAATTTTCTGGATTACAATGTGTTAGTGTATAAATTATAATTACATAATAATAAGTATAGAAATGACTAGGCAAATCTTAAATAAGGGGTATGTATATGTAAAGTAAATCATTTAGCATAGTTCTGCCCACTACTTGTTAGTTGAATTGGACTTTTAATATTTTATCAACAAAGAATATTTTAGGCTATTTGAATTCTTATAAAACTGATAGAACATCAATTAGATTTCCTGGCTAAAATTCCCTTGTCATTTCCTTCCACTTTATATTTTAGGCAAAATAAAATTTATTGAGCTGGGGGGATGTTGTGATAGGCAATCCAAACGGAGAAAGATCATACTATTAGCATCAGTTGGATCATAAAATAGATGGATACACATGGTACAATACATCCAGTCCTGCTTATTTGTGACTTGCCTTCATTTTGTCCATAGCATCTATTACTATTTAACATGTTATGTCTCCTCTTCCCACTAGATTGTGTACTCCATGGCTATAAGAATTGCATCTGTTTGTTCACTTATGGATCCTCAGAACCAGGTGTGTAACAGACTTTGAAAAAATATATTTGACATCAAAATTTGTATAGATGTATTTATGAAAATTATGCTGTTATAAGAGTAAAAAAGATATTGACATACATCGCTTCAAATGTTTGTCATAGGACTTCTCTCTTATCTTTTTTTCTTTTTACTTTATATGTGTTAGTCTGTGTGGATGACTTCATAGAGTTTTAATCTCTCATGTATGTAACTCCTGGGTGTGGTGGTTCTGTAAAGATCAGCAGAATTACTTTCTTTCCAAAATAGAATCAAGCATTACATTTAGTCTAAGTATTCCAAGTGAGAATAAAATACTTATTTATGTGAAGCAAAAAGAGAAATGCCTAAATACATAGTAAGATTTGGGATGCTAGGTCATATTTTACTTTGATTCAAATACTTGTAATATACAAAAGATTGCTTTTATAATTTTAGCCCCCTATCTTTGATACTTAACACTCATTTATAAATAATCAAAGACTACATACTAATCAATATCTTTTCAATAGATACATTTCTTGTAATTTGAGTTATAATTGTGTATTCTTTGCCAGTATTCAGAATGTCATCAGAAAATCTTATTTGAACTTTGACAGTAAGAAATGAAACCCCATAAATTCAGGTTGGAGGAAAATCATATATTCTCATCTGACTTCATTCAAAATTTAAAGGAAACAAATATCTGCTACCTAAAAAAAAGTGATCTTCTCAAGAATTCTTCTAGAATTGGTTCCACAAAATAGATTTATTATCTATTAGTAAAGATGGATAATTTTACTCAATGGTACTTAAGTTTTTTAAAAATTGTCCTCTAGTTAAAGAACTTTGTAGGTGCCCACAAAATGCTTAGCCAGCCTCTTAGAACATAAAGTTTTAATTAATGTTTCATGAAAGAGGAAATTAGAATAATTTTAACTAATTCTTTGTTCATATTAATCAGGTATTTTGATGCCATAAATATATATCCAAAATGATATACTGGAAGCAATGATGATACTGGAGGCAGTCTCAGAATTCTGTGTTTTATAATGAAGTTAAACATAAGCAAAATTGAAGTGGTAATTATTAGCACTTTCCTTCAATTGTCTGATCATTTATATTAAAAGAAGTATTTCACCTTAGTTTTTCTGACAGCTAAATTTTTATTGATTTTGAACATAATTCTCATATAAGCAAATTGGTAAAACTTTCTGTAGCAATATTTCAATTTTAATCCAGCCTATGTAACTGGAAAAAGATGCCATTTTAGCATAGGCATCATCATGATGAATTCATTTGATCCATGATTTTAAAATCCCATGGGTAATTAATATAACTAGTCTAGATATTTCTTTCTTGTATTGTATAAGTGAACTGGAGGTCTGTGGAACTCAAGCAGCCACCCCTTTTTTCAACACTCACTTCCTAACTTAAAATAGCTGTATGATTTCTTTAATTCACTGTCCATTTTTATCATTATTTGTTTAAATAATCTGTATACCAAAATTAGAATTCAGACTTCATATATAGCTATTTACACATTAATTCCAACCTTCCAAATTGTTCATAGAATTATATAGATCTTTGAAAACATTAGAACTGACAAAGTGATGGGGGCATTTGTACTGATTGTTAATATTTGACACAAATTTAGCTGATAGTTATGTTAGTTATATAGCACTGTAGAGAACAATGTGGCAGTTTCTCAAAGATTTAAAAATAGATTTACTCTATGATTGAACAATTATACTTTGAGAACAGAGGCTAAAAAAGAATCTGTATACCCATATTTATAGCAGCATCATTCACAATAGCCAAAACGTAGAAGCAACCCACTTCCCATCTATGGATGAGTGGATAAGCAAAATGTGGTCTTTACATGCAATGGAGTTTTATTCAACCTTAAAAAGAGAGGAAATTCTGACACATGCTACAACTTGGATAAACCTTGAAGACATTATGCTGAGTGAAACAAGCTAGTCACAAAAGGATAAATACTATGTAGTTTCACATATATGAGATACCTAGAGTAATCAAATTCATAGGGACGGAAAGTAGGATGGTGGTTTCCAGAGGCCGGTGGGTGGAGGAACAGGGAGTTATTGTTGAGTGGGTAGAGATGGGTAAAGTGAAAAAGTTCTGGAGATGGACTGTGGTGATAGTTACACAACAATGTGAATGTACTCAATGCCACTGAACTGGACATTTAAAAATTATTACAATGGTAAATTTTATGTATATTTTACCACAATTTAAAAAATGAAAAAAATCTTTTAAAAAAGCTAGGGTATAAAGTTATTCACCAGGAGTTAAGTGAAGACTACCAGGAATCAGCTAATAACTTGTTCTTACATTACACTGTACCTAGGTCATAAAGGTAAGCTTCTAGCTATTATATGCCCAACTTTATATCATTCAAGTCAAGCTTGAAAAAGCAAGTTTCAGATGTTGACTTTTGCTTTCCCCAGATATATGTGATCTTTGGAGGAGAAAAGGACAGCTTCAGGCCCTTGGTGTTGGCATTTTCATGTCTTTTTCAATACCACAACCATGCTGTGTCCTTTGGAGATGTTCTTTTACTGGACTGTTCCCCAATGAAACTAGGTCTTGAAGTGTCAATGGGATCAAGAGAGATCATAGGGTACCCCTCTAAATCTGCCTCTGGTTGATGTCAGTCCTGCTAGCCCTGTGGATTCTGGTCATAGCTGCCAACTTTCTCTTTGAAACTTCTTCCTTTTCATTATGTTTAGGTGCCTCTCAAGTCACTGAGCTTTGGTCCAGACTCAAAATCAAATTTCTTTTTTCTCATCTCTCCCTGACTGATCTCAGAGATATTACAAAGCACATTAAATCTCCAAAGAGAGACAGCACTTAAAAGTGTTATTTCACTTTTGTGTTAACTCACAAAAGTCAGTATCTCTGACTGATCACATATGAAAGAACCCTTAAAAAGAACAGTATCACATTTTAAAAAAGTTAAAGCATTTTAAACTGCTCTTCGGGGACTGTCTTCTTTTAGACACTTCAACCTGATATAATGGTGGGGGTAGGTGGATAGAAGCTTGGTCTAAAAAATAATGATTAGCAAATTTAGAAAATTCTTTAAGTTTGGCTGGATATTCTGCTTTGTCAGAACTACTGCTATTGTGTGTATTTCACCTTTAATTTGACTAATTCCAATTACTCTATGAGTTTCTGTTATTGAAAACCTAGTCTTTTTTTCTCTTGAATAAAAGAACTCAATGACAGTACTGGGTGTAGACAAAGAATTCTGTGTTCTCATAAATACAAAATTTAAGAATATTATTTTAGAAAAGGTATGCCATCTTCAAAAACGTTAGAACTAAATTTTAAACCATAGTATAATGTTATCAAAGAAAGGGAAGTAAATCAGGTTGGTTAGTTCATGGAAATGATTATGACTTAATTTTCTCTCAGAGAAGAGGATTTTAACTTTTACACACTTACCAAAACATCTTACTTAGTAGATAGAATTAATTCTCAGAAGAATTGAGGTGGCTCAACTTTCCCCAAGTAGTATTTATTTTTAATACTTAAACTGTCATGGTGGAATCTATATATTTTTAATTAGTTCATATAGCATAACATGGTATATCAAGTAGGTAAGTGTTTAATACCATTTTTATTATATCAAGGGAAAACTGACCAATACTGTCTCATTAGTAAGAATTATCCACTATATATGGAATCTAAAAAAATTAAATTTAAAACAGAGCTTATAGAAATGAGATCAGATTTGTGGTTACCAAAGGTGGGTTTGGAGGAGGGGAAATTGGAAGAAGGTGGTCAAATGTTACAAAGTTCCAGTGATAAATAAATAGTAGGGATGTAATATATAACATGTTAACTGTAGTTACCACTGCTGTATAATACATGCGGACATTAAGATTTTAAGTCCTAAAACTTCTGATTACAAGGGAAATAGTTTTTCTTTTTCTTTGTCCATTTCTTTTTATTGTATCTATATGAGGTGATGGATATTAATGAAACACTATGGTAATCATTTTATAATATATTTAATTCAAACATTTATATATTGTCACACCTTAACATTATTCAATGACTCGTGTCAATTATGTCTCAATACACCTGGGAAGACATATTTGCTCAACTGCATTGGATAGGAGTGCCCTTCATATCACTTTTCTCCACAACTTGATTTTGTTAGTCTGAGGGAGCTATGGCAGACACTGGGACTAATTTCCCAAATCAAGTTTTGGATGAATTCTTGATCCATCCAGCTAATAATACTAGAATCCTTCTGAAGAGTGCAACTGTCCTGTAATCTCTTGGTCTTAATTTTTACATCAGAAAGCCATCAGATATTACAGCTGTCCTAAATTATGTATATACCTCATACTAAGGACATTTACATCAAAATGCATGAGATGTGAGAAAATGTTTGGTTTTGTAAATGAATAATGGAAAATTAGATGTTTGATTTGTGTTATCATCTAGGATTTATAAACATATATGTGAAACAATATATTTAGTGTCTAGAATTGTGCCTGTCACAGTTGCCTACTAAATAATTTGTTTAATGCTTGAATAAAAAGAAAAAAGAATCACCAATGGTTGGAAAGTCACATACAGATGTGATTTCTGTAAAATATTTAACACTTA
Source organism: Tonatia bakeri (assembly GCA_004024845.1). NCBI lineage: Eukaryota > Metazoa > Chordata > Mammalia > Chiroptera > Phyllostomidae > Tonatia > Tonatia bakeri. Next base: position 75,969 of record PVIA01002582.1, read on the forward strand.
AATCTCTCAAAGTAGGCATGAGAACTCTAAAAACATTTATTTGATTTTAACTTATCAGAATGTTGTGTGTGTGTGTGAGATTTTCATTTTTTTAAAGATTTTATTTATTTATTTATTTTTAGAGAGGGAAGGGAGGGGGAAAGAGAGAGAGAGAGAAACATCAATGTACGGTTGCTGGGGGCTGTGGCCTGCAACCCAGGCATGTGCCCTGACTGGGAATCGAACCTGCGATGCTTTGGTTCGCAGCCCGCGCTCAATCCACTGAGCTACGCCAGCCAGGATTTTCATTTTTTAATTTCCTGATCTTTGTGAAGGTGAACATACTAAAAAGAGGGAATGTAGAGGCAAGATTTTGTCATTCTTACTGTGAAATATCACCAGTAAAGTATTGCTGATACTCAACTAAGGTATTATCAAAAATTAAAGATTTGATTATGATTTTATTATCTTATACATGGAGAAGCAAACTATCTATACAAAATATTTTTTCTTCAATAGTTTTTATTACTGGCTTCAAATTGATATTTCCTTTTTGCTCTTGGGTGTTTTAAGCAATTGCTAAAACCCTTTATATTTTAAACCATAAGATAATATGCACATAAGTATTTTTATCCTCAGAGTAACTTTTAAACATTTTATACCATTGGACAGAAAAGATTTCATATGTGAGTATAAGAACACTCTTAAAACTTACTAAGTTTTTGTACATTTATATAATATGAGAGTTTAGTTCCTAATTCAATTTGTCCCAAGTCAGAACAGTTGACATTCTGATGTTGATTTTCACATATTGAAATGTTTTTTACAAATTCCACTTTCTAGCTGGCTCATTTGCACTGACTTTTTTAGATGAACAAGAGTGCACCTCATTGACAGGCTTTCCAAATTTTTATATAAGGTAAATTTAAGATCAAACTCAAATCTATGTACTTTAAAAAATCTATTTGACAGAATAATAGAGTACATCATGTTATAGATCAATATAATATTGGTGCCCACTAAGTAGAGTTAACATAATTGGACAAATAGTTTATATGGCTTATAAATGAAAAAAATGTTTACCTAGTATGCAATTTAAAACTTACAAAGCTTAGTTGTATGATAAACATAATGTCAGATAAAGAAATAAGTTAGCTCTAAAGTCATATAATTCAAAGCTGGCAGACTATATGCTAGATCTTAAAGATGCATAAAATAAAATTTATTCCTTCAGGATTATCCTCTTGGTTATTCTCAAAGGGAATATATCTTACACAATATATAAGATAAATCTTCTAAATTAAATTTTTATATAAAATATGTATTTTAATTTTTGGAAAAGTAATAGTACTTTTTTCAGATACATTGAATGAACTAATGTAAGTTTATGTTTCTAGCAAATAGTTGTTCTCACCATGATTAACATGGAAACAGCTAACATTTTTGGAGCAATTATTATATGTCAGACATTTTTATGCACTAACAAGTGTAAACTTATTTAATACTCTCAACAATCCTGTGTGGTAAATACCGTTAAGAGATCATTTTGAACACAAGGAACTGGGGTATGGAGCTGGAAAAAAATTCTCAAGGTGACACATCTCACAAGAGTTGGATTCAGAACCTATGCTCTTAATCAATGATTTATATTAACCACCAAATAATCACAGTATTTCTCCTGATTTTTATTAACTATACAATTTTTGCAGGATTTATCCTGTGTCCTGGATGTCTCTCTCTTCTCATTTGTGTTGCTTCTCCAGAGGGTGCATATTGAGGTGAAAGTGAAAATTTTAGTTTATCGTTTGAGATTTCTCATATTTTTCCTAAACAAAATAGAGCAAATGACAAACTGGCTTCATAATTTGTTCTGTTTTTGTTGTTTCTGTCATTTCATTAAGATTTTTGGTCCTATACTGACATGACTCTACTTAAGTGGAAGCAAGAATGTCCTGGGAGAAAAGAAAGATTATACACACTTCAGGACCATGTGTATTTGTTCCCTAGGAAGCTGGTTTCCTTTTGAAAAAATATTTTCCTAATATATCCCTTAAATATACATTAGGAGATATTTTATTCAGAAGTTATGTTAAAATATATGAAATATTGGGATGATTAACTTGTTACATACACTCTTAGTATTTGTTTCCACACAAGCATGGTAAAATATGTGATATAACATAAAGAAGGAAAAAACATTATTTCATTATTTTAGTTTAGAAATTGACAAAGCCCTGGCTGGCGTAGCTCAGTGGATTGAGCGCGGGCTGCAAACCAAAGCATCGCAGGTTCAATTCCCAGTCAGGGCACATGCCTGGGTTGCAGGCCATGGCCCCCAGCAACCACACATTGATGTTTCTCTCTCTCACTCTTTCTCCCTCTTTTCCCTCTCTAGAAATAAAAATAAATAAAATCTTAAAAAAGAAAAGAATCTTTATTTAAAAAATAAGAAATTGACAAAGGAAGAAGTCCGACTATAGCTAAAGATGAATGTCAGCCCTAGAAGAAAAGAGTGCTGAAATGAACAAAAGTTCTTTATCAGGTAGTTTACTAACTTTTATGCAATAAACCAATTAAGAACAACAAAAAGCAATTTACACAGATGCCCCGTCAAACACTACAGGGGAAGCACAGATGGGACACTATCAAGTAGCATAATGCTCTTGTACTCATTTATAAAATCTGCATAATTCTTCCAAACATCTGAAGCCCTGTAAAGAAACACATGCTAAAATTTTGTGTGTGTGTGTGTGTGTGTGTGTGTGTGTGTGTTCAAACACTCTTTTACATGCCGAAATATTTTTGACTGGGTGAAGTGCTATTTGTGGGTAGTATTTGCCTTGCATTTAGTAAAGTTTGGAAATAAAAACAAATCTACACACACAGGGAATTCCCTTGAATAAGCAATATATCTGCCCAATTCTGCACTCTACACTATATTTTCAGTGTATTGGTACCAACCAATTATACCAACATAGGATTAATTGTACCAACATAGGATTACCAATTTAGGATGATAAGACATAGTTCAACCATTCACTTATTTAAAGAGATGTGTGAAATTCAAGAAACTTTATATGGTAGAAAAATTTATTTCTCCTTTTAAATTATTTTGTTTTCAGGCTTCAAAAGCTCATTTTATTTAATTCATTCTGAAGTGTCTTGTGTTATAATGTCTTTTGGCCTGATGTTTGAAGCAAAAGTCCTTAAATTTAATAATCACTGCTAACTGCACCCATGCATTTTCCTCTAATGATATTAGTGGGCAAATTTATATTGTTTTGCTTTATGCTTATCTTTTAAAGATGTATTTTTGAAAATGGCTTTAGTGCCCTGGGCAGTGTATAAAACAAACATTAACTAAATGCTTGATTTCCTTTCTCTGACTTATGTCTTATCGTCTTTCGTGCCAAGATTCTTGATGCTCTTTTCTGATTTTACTCTTTTGATTCTTTATTTTCATAATTGTATAAACCAACAACAACAGCAAAGCAAGCAGTGAAGTTGGGAGTTAGGTTTGGGGGCAGGCCATGAAAAGTCTCCAAGAATATTGCTTCATTTGCCCTCCTATGTCCCAGCCACCTCTATTTAAACTGTACAATATGCAGTCTGATTGCCTTTGACCTTATTGGTTTCCATTTCCAATGGGCACTAATAATTAATACAAAGCCACCGAGTGATGCGAATATATTCTCCATTGCATTGTTGAACATACTAAATAATTTAAAAGGCACAGAAGACTCTCTAGTGCTTGATGGGGGAGGTAAAACCATACCCATTGGGTGGGGGGAGGGGATTGGGATGTCTTTGCTTTTTTGTTTCTATTGAATGCTTTTCGGCTGTACAGCTGGAAAGGGCATTCCTATAGGACTTTAAAGGCAAAGTAGAAAAATGACATAAAAGCCTTGCTTGGATTTGATTGATGCACTCTCATATTTGAAGTTCACTCAGAGCTTTGTGCTAGAAGGCCTGGGTCACTCTATCCAGCACTCTAATGAGACTGTGTGTGAACACTTCCAGCTTTGTAGGCCTTGCTTTAATCAGAGATTGGAAAACACTCTGACTGATAGGCTCCAGAATCAGATCTAAACAGAAAATAACATGCTCGATTTGGCCTCTGAAGGTGGGTTGAGCAAATCTTTGTGATGTATTGGAGCATTTGCTGAGTGCAAGTGCACGTGGGGTGGTTCCTATTTCTGTCGGCAAATACAAATTTTTCACTCAGCAGGCATAATCAGAGCTAACTCGAGAGGAGAAATAACAAAAACTCAACAGCCCTTAGCAACTCAGCATGGCATAGAGGGATTTAAGACTTTAGCATTTTATCTCCATCAGTATGAAAATGTATGAGGAAATCTGAACTTTGAAAGTGCAAATAAACACATTTAGCACATTGCAAGCCACTGATTTTACAGGGTCTTTTGACAGCACTTTCAATTCTTTATCAATTTCACTTAAGATTTTCCGATTTCATGTAACCTGTTTCCTAATTTGCACCATTTATGCAACTGAACTCATTTGAGTGAGCAAAGGGTAATGTAAGTAATATCTCCTATTGTGTTACTAGCAAACAATTATAGTCTGGAGTTTAAAATTTTGCACTGAACAACAAAAAAATAGTTTTACTCACTGGTGGATAAATTATCCTCACCCTTCATGAGCGATACTAGAATTCCCCAACAATCACCATTCATAGGGACCTGAATCAGAGACACTTTTGGAACTCACTTATAGACATTTCTTATACATTTTAAAAAGTAATGCAATCATGAAACTAATGAATAAAGGTTAAGTAGCTTAGCATGTTATTTTCACCAGCTGCTAAAAGCATACACTAAGTGCCTTTTTACATAATTTTGTTATTTGTTCTCACAATTTTATAACTTTTTTGTCTTTATTAATGTCATTTCCTAGAAGCATAGAGTATCAAATCTTACTTTTTAATATTAAACTCATGTTCCTTTATCATGGTGTCTGAAATATGAGATCCTTCTTGAAGCAATATATACCAATGTTGCCCAGGCACCTATTAGTAAGGTAACCATGTATTTTATCATCCAAATTTAGATTTTTAAGACAAATTGTCACTATTGTTAATTACATCAAGGAAGCAGACATAGGGGATTGTACTGGAAAAACAAGAACATGTAGTGTTCTACCTACAGGAAACTTTTTTTAAAGTGATGTAAAAGTCTTCTTAAAAATCTTAGGATGATGATATTTCTATTATGTAGGCTTTACCTAACATTTTTTACATAGTTACTAGTCTTCAGTCAACTTTGTTGCTTGAAGTCAACAGCACTCTGAAGATGTGTGGCTCTATGTTTTATAGATTTCATAGCAATTAAAATTTTGGATGTAATCATGCTTGAAAATCTTAAGGAAATGTCAACGACTAGCAAATACACACCACTCTCTTCTTTTTCCTCTAACATTTGGCCTGTCTACTGAAAGGACTAAAGTGATATAAGTGGTTAAATAAATATTAACTTTTCTCTGAATCCAGGGTACTGAAAATATTTTCCTAATCAGAAAAGTGAGCATTAGACATCTAAAGAGCAGGAAAGTTAAGTTCCACACTCTGTATCCTGACTTACGCTCTGACCTCACCTCATTCCAATTTTCTGCTTAATCACTGGGGTTATTTACAATGAAACCAAAAACATGACCAGATTGGAGGATTCTGTCCCCACACTTCTTCTACAGGAACCAGCAATAAATATACTCCTGTCAAAATTGTAAATTCTGGTATCACATATTCTGGGTAAATCTCTACTTTCACTATGCATAAATACTCTCACCTTTTCCCTAGGCCTGTTTTCAAAATGCAGGTGAATTATTTGGTGCAAAATAAGTGATTCTCTCCTCCTCTCTCCCTTCCTTCTTCTCTGCAACAGTGTTTGAAAATAATAAGCCTGGAATGGAGAAATTTTGTACGCCATGTTTTTTTGTTTTATATTATACAATTTACATAAATGTTTGCAAATACTTTATAAAATAATAGTTACTGAATGAGTAAATAAACAAAAATCAATTAAAAGGTTATTGCAAACATTCCCATGTATACTTATATGAATAATTATGCAAAAACAAGTTTATAAATATGTTGTTGTTTCTTCCTAAAGTGCTTTTTTTCAACATTGACATTAACTTTAAAATTGAAAAGAAGATTTGTAAGTTATTGAGTATTTTCTTTAGAATTGTGGCAAGTATTTATGACACAATTGTTATCAATTTTGGATGTTTTTGTTTTAAGTAATTTTATGTGAAATATAGGTAATTTTTAAAACTTGGTACTAGTGAAACTAAAATGGTTATAAAAGATTCATGTTCTCAGTAAAATGATAAAGGCTAATAGCATATCAAAATATTATAGTATTTAAGACATGGACTAAACTTGTTTATGTTAGGTGCTTCCTAATTGTATCACTTCAGCATATTTGAGGTTGTAGTCAGTTGGCACATAAATACAGTAAATGTAACATTGAAATAATGTGGTATAATTAATATACTATTTATATCCTTGACTATTGCTTTTCCTTTCTACCACATTCTATCTAACTTCTGTTCATTCCCCCTTCTAAATGGCTGTCAGGTAAGACTACTTACTGCTCACTTCAGTCCCTGCCACTGATTTCATCTGAACAGTCATTTCTCCTGCGGGAACTCTTTGCCTCCAGTCTCACCCTCTTCAACCCATTCTCTACACTGTTGTGAGAAAAAACTTTCTAAAATACAAATCTTTGATCATTTCCCTGCTTACAACTGTTTGAAACCTCCCTCTTTACTCCCACATAAAGCTGAACTCATAATGTGGCTGATAACTTCCTTTATGTTATGGCCCATGCTAACCGAACACGCTCACACCAGTCCCTATTCTTCCCCACATTGTACTCTTCTGATCATTTTCTCTAAACATTCTTTCTTTTCAGACTGTCCCCCTATCCATCTCCAATAATTTAATTATTTTCATCCATTCAAGCTGTTTTGCCATCTGTCCTGATAACCTTCCATGATTTTTCAAATCTGGGTAAGGTATTTGTCCTATGTGCACTGCTAATTATCTACTCTTACTTTATTAGACTTGCCCATTTATTTATATGAACCCCTGCTATATTGTGAGCTTCATAATATTACTCACCTCTCTTGCCTTGTTCACGGTAATAAGCCAGACTAAAATATAATGCCTGCTACATAGTAGGTATTCAATATTTATTTATCTACTTATTGAAACATTAACCTCTGTGAGAATTACTTGATATTAAAAATGTACATTCCCATATCATTAACCACATTTTCCAACACAATTCTATGTAGAGATCTGGATTCAATTAGACGAAGTACTTCAAAAACAAATTCATTGTTTGATTTCAAACCTTCAGCAATCAGTTTTTGTTATGTTCTTTTATTTGTCACACACACAGTTTCATCCTCACCTATCAGCACAGAGGATGCACTTGAGGGCTAGAGCAGCCACCTCAATAGGCTTTCATAAGTAGCCCAATAGTTTGCTTCTATACTATGACATTCTAGAAATGTACAGTTAATACATTTAATTCAAGTTCCTTTTGCTCTATTATTTAATTATATAAGTATGATAAACTTCATATTGCTACCCAGGTCTGTGGACACTCTCCACTAACCTCAAACGAACTTCTGGGGAATTACCAGTAGGATAAGGAGAGAATCTGAAAGATCCAGTCACCACAGTTCTGGAAAACGCATAGAAAGAGAAAATAAATCCACATTTTTATATATAACCAGAAAAAATCTTATTAAATTACATGTTTCTCTTTCTGTAAATAGTCATTTTAGGATAAGTCAGGATTGATCAGTTACCATGTTATTTGCATGGAGTTTACTCACTAAAATCAAGTGCTTCTTTCCATTTGACTTTAGTTGTCAAAGTCTGACAAAATGAAAATCATTCTAAAAATGTTTTTAAGTGCTTTTAGTTTATTTGTACAGAACTATAAGTTTTCTAATAGCATTAATAGGTATATAGTTTAAGAAAGTCCCAAACTATTTTAGTTTTAAATAAAAAATTCAGGATGTTTTCAGAGGTCAGATTATGAAAGAATTAAAAAAGCATTATAAAGTAAATAATATAAGGAAGTAATAAGAACATCATTATAGAGGTTGCCCATGTGGGTTAATGAGATCCTTTATTACATAGAAGACTTGATATTTATTTGGTAAAGAAACAGAAATTAAAATCAGAAGAAATCAAATTTGTTTTTCAGTACTTTATTTAATCCCTTCTTATATGTTTTTATTTTTAGGAAATGTAACTTGTTCTTTTAATCAATATACCTTATCTACTGTGTTGCAATATGATACAGAAAAAACACTAATGATGAATGAGCTGCTTAATTTTTTTCTAATAAACTCTTACTAAATATTTCTACTAAAATATTCTACTAGCTTTCAAGATACATTTTAAGTTTTCTCAATTTCAAGGAAATTGTAGAAAGCAATTAGAAAGCAATTGTGGTTACCAGGGACAAAAAGGTGTAAGTGGTAAAAACAGGACTTATGATCATTAAACTAGAGGGAGGAGAAACTGAAATAAGTTGTTTCCTTTCCAAAGAAAAGAGTTTCAGTATTTTTAAATCGAGCAGGGAGGGGGGTGAAAGCAAAGGTCTAACTGCCGTGTAAACTCATTTTAAATGTCATGTCTTATTAGAACCCTAATAATCAGAATGCCTATTTCCCCCTTTTACTTGAGCCATCAAATTTGTCAAAATTTTATGATAATTCATTCCATCATTCCTTAGACATTTAAATGACAGACAGTCATAGTAAAGGGGAAAAAAGCCTCTGTAATTCTACTCCTCATGTTAAGACTGCCTCCAGAGAGGTTTGAAAAAGATTTTGTAACATGGCATGAACAGCTTCTAAACTTCTCAATTCCACTTTTGCTTCCCTGCCTTTTTGGAAAATGACAATAAATTGGCTACCTACCATCCTTGACCTTTTGGCTTCTGAACCATGGCTGACCAAATCTTAGCTTGACTTGTTTAAGTCAGTGTGGCTCTGATCCTCTCCCAAAGGGTCTGAGGCTTTCTCTCTCCAGAACGGGTAAGCTCCCCCTCTAGTGTTCGCTGCTCATCAAATTATTCCTCAAACAAATAAGACAGAGATCTGCCCAGTCTGGGGCTCCTCATAAAAAGACAGCTTGAAGTGACAGTTATAAGTGTTTAATGGCACAAAGAAAAAAAGGGTAAGTAAAAATTCTACACTTTAAAAAGCACTCTTTCCCTTTCATCACCCGGATAGTATCACAACCCTTTGTCTATGGGAGGAACTCGAAGCAATGCTGCCTGTGCTGCCTTGCAAGCGGACTCAGTGGCCAAACAGATAGGAAACCTTTGGAAATTAACACAACCTGGTAAAAAACAATCTCTTCTGTTAGGGAATTTGAAGCCAGGTTATGAATAAATGACTTTTCATTGAAAGCTGACGCCCAGGACCTCTTTATATGAGGTCCAATTGCCAATGAAGAAGCAGGATTGGGGAGGGTAGGAGGTTCAAGGTTCCAGAATTTTTTTCTCTCTGAGAATCTTGAGTAACACCAGTAAAATAAGTAAAATCCTTACTGTTTGCTGCTACAAAGAGCCCAGGTAAATAAGGTCCCACACACTAAAAGAGTTATGCTTACTATGCCTGATAAAGAACTTCAGAAAAAGTGCAATAGATATTGGTGATAGTTTTAAAGTGTGTTGGGCTCAAAGGTTAAAAGTTCAGTCACTTCATTAAAGTTAGTGTTAAAGCTTCAGTGACACAGTTGAAAGTGAAAGAAAGAAAAAAACAAAGAAAAAAGTTCAAGCCAAAAAAGGAAAAAGCTAAAGCAAAAATCTGAAATAGTGCTGAGAGTCTAAAGCTGCAGAGTTGTTCATCAGATTAAAATTGAGAAAGCTTATTTTTTTAAAGATTTTATTTATTTATTTTTTAGAGAGGGAAGAGAGAGGGAGAGAGAGAGAGAGAGAGAAACATCAATGTGCGTTTGCTGGGGGACATGGCCTGCAACCTAGGCATGTGCCCTGACTGGGAATTGAATCTGTAATGCCTGGTTCGCAGCCCGCGCTCAATCCACTGAGCTACGCCAGCCAGGGTGAGAAAGCTTATTTTTAATTATGGTATATAATTTAAACTAAAAAAAAATGGCAGAAAACATGCACCAAGTTCTTTAAAGAAGGCAAAAAAATTTACTATTTAATTGATTGCTTCAAAGTTTGTTTCAAAAAATACTGTCTTTGACTAACACATATATTGATTTAAAATTTAGGTTGGAATTATATTACCACATTAAACTAACTCAGCTTTGATTCTCTGAATTTCAGGAATAATTCAAGCCCTCAACCAATAGTTTTCTTAATATCAGTGATTTTAAAAGCATGAGTTGTTAATATAATTCATATTAATACAGTTAATACATATTTCCTAATGACCAAGATTTTTAAAATTATGATAAATAAGGATGGTCTTTTAAACCCAAGGGAGAAACTTCCTTTTAAATTGTTCTGTTTTCATATTACTTCTTGATCAAAATTACCCATATAGTCATCATTATCACTAAGCATGTATCAAAGACCAAACAATTATATGAACTTACATGTTGTAAGAACCAAACTTACACTTTGTTATGGTGTGGAAACTGAATTATCCTATTTTAGTCTAATAAAAACTTCAAAATATTTTCTAAAGTAAAGTAAACCATTTTTTAAAATATCTTTACTTTGTTATCACTGTTTTTATCTTTACTGGGTCATTTAAAATTAGATTAGTCAATGCAGCAGTAGAATAATGCCTTCAAACTCTTCAATGTTAGATTACTTTAAGTTTTTCCCATTTTCAATTTTCCTGGTTCTGTGTTTTATGAAATCCCATTTTAGTGTTTTCTTTTAAAGCTGATTTAAAGCTCTCATTAAAAAAGTCATCATTTATGAACTGATGGGACCAGGACACTAAGACCTATCTTTATTTAGCAGGATCCCCTTTGAAGGCTTAAAGGACTAATATGGTCTGGGTCCACTCAGTTTTGAACTTCTTGGGTAAGACTGGCAGAGCATAGGATAATCATTTCCACTGTGCAGAGGGGTTTTCCAAGTGGAAAACTCTTCGCTCTGGACTAGATTGAGATCACACACTCCTCTTTCTGAGTAGTTGTTTGACAGGAGCATCCTTCAAATCACATGTCTCATGCTAGGTTGCATTAAAGAAACACAGCTTGAAGTGAGGCCAGAACAAATATAAACACTACTTTTTTTTTAGATGGCATTAGACACCATTGGTTCAGGCAAACTTCAAACCATCAGTAAAATTCAAAAATAAATAAAATGACACACATAACAGGAAAATTAAATTTTATGAAATTTCTATAGCTCAAGTTTCTCATTGTACAATTTTCACAACAAAATTTCTAGTCTGAAGGAGGCCATGAGTTATGTCAGCTTGACTAATTTAATTTTGAAAGATTATGAAGTTTTGCAAAGGGCAGATGAAGGGGTTCTATCCATCAAAGTGGTTATATAAAAATAAACAGAAAAATAAGGACAACAAAATAAAAGCAAAGAATAAATTTAAGTATGCAGAACCCTGAGGAACTTTGTAATTTGGACTGATTTATAACAGGATTATAAAATGTAAGAACCATAAGGGACCATAGAGATGATCTCATATACTTTCGTCATTTGCCAATTCTTAGCTCCAGGAAAACTTAGAAAAATAAATTGCATGCTTAACATGAAGCCACACAATAGAGAACAAAACGCTGGATCTTGATCTTTGGGTTTTAACTGAACTGCTCTTTTCACCAAGTAAGCTTCAGTCATGACCTGAAGTTGAGAGTTTTATAGAAATAGGAAGAAAGAAACATTTTTGGGAAGTTTGGTTCAGTAGGTGTGAGTTATTCAAGGACTAAGTATATAATTTTTAAAATTTTATTTTTCAATTACAGTTATATTCAGTATTATTTTCTATTTGTTTCAGGTAGACAACATAGTTGTTAGACAAGTATATATTTTACAAAATGATTCCTCCAATATTTCTAGCACGCACCTGGCGCTGTACATAGTTATTACATTATTATTGAGTATAGTCTCTATGCTGTACTTTACATCCCTGGGACTATTTTGTAACTACCAATTTGTAGTTCTTAATCCCTTCACCTTTTCATCCATCACCCCAACCTCCTCTACCCTTTGGCAACCATCAGTGCGTTCTCTGTGTCTATGAGTCTGTTTCTATCTCATTTGTTCATTTATTTTGCTCTTTGGATTCCACATATAAGTGAAATCATATGGTATGTGTCTTCCTCTGACTCACTTATTTCATTTAGCATAATGCCCTCTTGCTAAAATATACGTGGTGCATGTATGCTGTCACGAGTGGTAAGATTTCCTTCTATTTTTATGGCTGAGTAATATTCTATTGTGTACACTAGGTCTGTCCAGAAAAAGTCCAGCCATTGTTAATATAACAAGAACACTTTGTTTGACATTGATGTAACCTGGCAGCTAAGGAGAGTGGACTGGAATGTGCTTGCATGAACAATGGTAAATGTACTAGTCAGTGGAAGTAGTAGACACTATTGAGTGAGCATGTATACTGTGTGGCTGTCACATTCAGAATGACAGTGAATAGAGCAATAAATCAGTATCAAATTTTGCATTAAACTTGAATATTCCTCCACGGAAACTTTTCAGATGAGTCAGAGGGCCACAGCTATGGGCAACTGGTTGTTGGCAGTTTCATTATGACAATGTGCCTACTCAAAGATTGGTGACTGACAGTGCGAGAACTAGAAGCTGATCTGGGGATTCCAAAAACTACTCTGGTCTGAGATTTTGAGACATGATCTTGGCATGAAATGTGTCATGGCAAAATTTGTTCTGCAGCTTCTGCTACCAGAGCAGAAGGAACATCATGCTGTAGTTGCTAATGACTTGATTCAAACCACTACCAATGAACCAGATTTCCTCAAGTAGGTCATAACCAGAGATGAATCATGGCTCTATGGCTATGATCTGAAAATGAAGGCCCAGTCATCCCAGTGGAAGTTGCCTAATTCCCCATGCTCAAAGAGGGCATGGCAAAGTCACAGCAAGATCAAGACCGTGTTAACTGTGTTTTTTGATTGGGAAGGCGCTGTCCATCATGACTATGTCCCTCCAGGCCAAACAATAAGTATTACTACCTCAGTGTTGTTCATTGACTGAGAAATGCGATACAGTGAAACAGCTGCAGCTATGGGCAACTGGTGATTGGCAGCTTCATCATGACAATGTGCCTGCTCATGTATCACATCTGGTGCAGAGTTTTTGGTGGAACATCAAATCACCCTGGTGACTCAGCCCCCCTACAGCCCAGTTTTGGCACCCTGTGACTTCTGGCTTTTTCCCCAAACTAAAGTCATCTTTAAAATGGGAAAGATTTCAGATCATTGATGAGATTCAGGAAAATACCACAGGACATATGATGGCATTAGGGAAACTGTGTGAGGACCCGAGGTACCTTCTTTGAAGGGGACTGAGGCATGATTGTCCTATGTACAATGTTTCTTGTTTCTTTATCTTCTTCAGGAAAAGTTTCTATTTTTCATATTACATGGCTGGATACCTTCTGGATAGACGTGATATGTACCACGACATTTTTTATCCACTTGACTATTGATGGACACTTGGGTTGTTCCATATCTTAGCTATTGTAAATAATGCTGCAATGAACATATGGGTGCATACTCTTTTGGATGTGTGGTTTGGGTTTCTTCAGATATGTTCCCAGATATGGAATTACTGGTTCATAAGGCAACTACATTTTTAATATTTAAGGAACTTCATACAGTTTTTAAATTTAATCTTTATTGTATTTTTTCCATTACCATTTAGTCCCCTTCTACCCTTTTCTGCTCAGCAGTCACCACACTGTTGTCCATGTCCACGAGTCCTTTTTCCTTTTTGCTCAGTCCCTCCACTCCTTAATCTCCCTGGCTGCACCAATCTTCATTTCCACCAACAGGGCATGAGGATTTCCTTTTCTCTATATCCTAGTCAGCACTTGTTGTTTGTTGATTTATTGATATGGTCATTCTGAAAGGTATATGGTGATATCTCTTTTGGTTTTAATTTGCATTTCTCTGATGATTAGTGATGATGAGCATTTTTCTACTGGATATTTGTATGTCCTCCTTATAGAAGTGTGTATTCAGGTCATCTGCCCATTTTTTTAATTGGATTGTTTTTTTTTTATGATTAGTTACAGGAGTTCTTTATAAATTTTAGGTATTAACCCCTTATTGATATATTATTTGCAAATATCTTCCCCCATTCAATAGGCTGTCTTTTTGTTTTGTTGATGGTTAAGGAGTAAATATTTAGAGATAAGAAAGTTAAATGATGGGTGTAGAAAATGTTCTTGTTACATTTCTTAAGACTCATGGTAAGAAGGTATACAGATGACACTTTCAGAGTTTGAAGTCATTGAGGAAATAGAGAGAGGGATGTTTACTTATAGGGTACAGTGGCTTCAGCTTGTGGTTTATTGTTCTTCCTATGATGCTGAAAATCACCAACTAAGTAACTAACAAGAAAATTGTTAGCATTTAAATTTAAGACAAACTTATAAATTACAGGTTGTTCTTTAGTATGAGAACAAATTCACTAAACATGAATCAAATTGCTTTGGATCAATTTCAGTTAGTGGAACTTGCTAATCCATGTGGTAAACAAGTTATTGTGGGTGTGTTGGAATTTGATAATCTTGATCATCCTGTACAACCTCTATTTATTTTTTTAGAGCTCAGTTCATTCATTGGCTCCATTTGCAGGCCTACTTTGATATCCTTTTTCTTTGCTCTTTTCTTCCTTACTCTCTTTGGAGCCTAATTCTGGGTTTTACTTAGATATTTGCCTTTTCCAAACACTGTCTCACCTGTAGATTTTCTCATTCTATTTAACCAGAAAATACTCAAGAGCAGTGGTTACACCCTTGTTTTCTATACTACCCTCTTCTTAGTGTCTGACACTTAGTAGGCTCTCTATAGAAAATTGTTTCATAAATTAGATTATTGAAGAAAAGATTAGAAGGAAGGAAAACTTTAGTTTTGCAGTCTTTATTCTACAGATTACTTATTATTTTGTGGATACAGCAATATTTTCCATGATAGTTAACACTTTTTCATGGTTAAATGACGTTTTCCAAATTGGAGTCACACATGGAAATTATGGCTCTTGACTTCAATTCTAAAATTATACAATAATTATAAAACTGGTTGGCTCTAGGATGTCAAAATTACATCTCCTTAAAAAGTATCTCTCCAAATAATACCATGATACCTACTCAAGCATTTTAATCTCATTATATTTTCAGTGTCATATTATCTACTTCATGCCATTCATTCAGTGAGTATTTAAGGAACACTCTGATACCACAGTAGTAATTGAAATGTTGTTTCCTCAAGAACTTTACATACTAGAATAAAAGGCAGATGATAAGCCAAAAATGTGGTAAAAATGTGATAGAAGAAAAGAATAACAGAGTAAGGCAGTTAGAGAACACTAGAGAAGGTCAGTACTTGAAGCCTCTGTATGTTATGTATTTCTTGGACTGTGGTGGCTAGTCACTGAGGCTCTGCCTTTTGCAGGCAAATATTATTCTATATAGACAACAGTATGTAAAATTCTTCTTCTTTAACTTTTTCTAGAGTTTCAATCCAAGGATATCCTCTTTGAAGTTCCAATGTATTTGTAATTTTATATTGGATGCTCCTTCCCACATTACAAATACTTGGTTATTCTACTGTTGGTTATTCTCCAGTCTTATTCAGCCCAACATAATTTGTGGCAGAAATTATTACTTTAATAAGATTTAAGAGAGATAGGGGAAATGCTTAGAAAATACTGTGAGTTACTTTGAGAAACAATGGGGGTAATGAAGAAGAAGTAAATGGAATATAGAACGTCCCCAGAAATCCTTAGAAAAGAGAACAGATGATCTGTTAGAAAACTTAGACCCTCAGAAATTTATCAGGTAAATTGAACAGGACTTAGCACATAACATTATGCATACATCTGTACAAATCTGACCTAATAGAAGGAGTAAAATATGATACTCTTGCAAATTATTCATTCTACTTCCAGTAAATTCTATAAACCTTAGTCTGGAAATATGGCCAATGGCATTTAAGTAGAAATTAAAAGAAAGAGATCCAACCACTATATAATTATAGAGACATAGAATTTCAGAGATGAAATAGATCTTAGAGTACTTAGATAAACTTCTTAACTTTACAGATAAAATTGAAATGAGGGGAACTGTTCAGTATAGACCACCTTGCAAAAGGGAAAATGTGGATAATGCAGTTAAAATACAGATTTTAACATAAGCTTAGATCCTTTTCTTATTTCTTTCATACCTCTTATCACATCACATAAATGTGAACTTCTTGATTGTAAAAGTCATCTCTCACATACCACTCAAATCCTTCTGTTTAATGTGCAGCCTGGTGTAATCTTTTCATTATAAGTGCTTGAATACCGTCTTGCTGGTTGAAGAAATGAATGAATGAATGATCGATGAATATACGGCCAGCTCTATACAGATATGTCAGGAAGCTAAAAACATCATCTGATATAACTTGACTCAACTTTTGGAAAAAATTCTCTTAAACTTTTAACATACAATAAAATGAGTTCCCAATTTAATCTTAATCCAAATTAGAGTTAAAATTATCAAGTGCAAAGCATGTGCCAAACCATATTACTTGTATGAAGTTGATTCCTACAGCAACCCCCCCAAGACAGATATTATTCTCAATGAGAAGAAAAATAACAAGACTAAGGGAAATTAAGTAAATTGCCAAAGTAACACAGCTTGTAAATAGCAATGCTAGATTTGAGTGTAACTCTGGCTGACTGCACAGCCAATACCCTTTCTGTTCTTCGATTCTCCCTTCTACTGAAACACGGTTCAGAGAAGTGGTGTTTAAAAACCTAGGAAGATGTGATATTATTAACTTAGAATTTATAACAGCTCTGGAAAAGGATGTGATCATAATTAAAACTAGTCTTTAGAGAGACACATTCCAAAAATGTTGAGAGACAGTTCTAATGGAACTGAAGAGCATTATGCTAAGTGAAATAAGTCAGTCTGTGAAAGACAAATACCATATGATCTCACATAAATGGAACCTAATCAACAAAACAAACAAGTGAGCAAAACATAACCAGAGACATGGATATAAAGAACAAATTGACAGTGACCAGAGGGGAGGAGAGAGGAGGAATGGGGAAAAGAAAGGGAAGGGTCAAATCAAGGAACATGTATAAAGGACACGTGGACAAAGACAATGGGAAAGGCTGGAGAGGACTGAATGTGGGAGGTGGGGGTGGATAGGGCAGGGGAGAGTAATGGGGAAAAATTGAACAACAATAAAAAAAAGAAAAAAATCTTGAGAGAGAAGAGGCTTGATTCCATGCCTATCCATTTTAGAACAGAAGATGATTCCAGTTTCGTAAAAGACTCTGAAACATGAAATAACAGTAAAGCAACTGAACTGCCTTCTTCCAAATCCTGGCTTTGTTGCTTATTAATGTATGTATCTTGGGGACATGACCTTTCTATACCTCATTTTCCTAATTTGTAAAATAGTGATAATAGCAATGCATTATAAGGAAGTTAGAGAATTACATATACAAATGAATATACAGGATAATATTAGCTTATAGTAAGTATTATAAATGAAATAATGATAGTTTTAAATAATCAATAAACAAATTTGTCTCCAAGGTTATACTATTTTTCCATATTATTTTGACTTTTTGAACCTAACTGCAAAACTTTACTTTCATTTCTAATACATTTAATCCTGTAAACTTTAGTCAGTTTTTAGACTAGAGGGTGGCATATATAAGACATTTAATGAGTGTTAGCTACTACACTGAAGATGAAGAAACACAAAAATGGTTCCTTGGTAAAAGATACAGGATCAAACAAGTAGCAGCAGAGAGAGGGAGCAAGTCAAACAGCATGGAACAAAGGTCAGTGGAACCAGCTGGGACTAAAAGTCAATACTCTTTAGGGTGAGGGTGGTAGTGTCAGTTTAACTTTTTGAAGAGTAAAATGAATCTGGAAAAGTTGAATGCATTGGCCTTGGTTCTGAGTAGCATTAGTGGTATGGTCTGAGTGGCCTTGGGCTTCTCAGAGAATAAAATTATCAGAAATCAAAAAGAAGTTAAAATCTGGGGGAAACTGACTAAAGTTTACAGGATTAAATGTATTAGAAATGAATGTAAAGATCTGCAGTTAGGTTCAAACAGTCAAAATAATATGGCAAAATTAACATAACCTTGGAGACAAATTTGTTTATCGATTTTAAATCTGTCATTTCATTCATAATATTTGTTACAAGCTAATATTATACTGTATATTCATTGGTATATGTGTCTTCATGTATACTTATGAAAACATATATTTCCAGGTAACAGGTAGCTCAGGCATTTGGTTCTGAGATGTCCACAATGCGTTTAACATAGTGACTGGCACGTAGCAGTTACTCCAAAAATGTTTTTTAACAGAAGCACTGATTTTTAAAATAAATCCCCTTTACCTTACCTTTGTGGGGAAAATTATTTCAATTGTGTAAGCTCCTTAGTCATCTCCAAAATTCTTATAATAAATGAGATAATATATGTAAAATGCTTGTCCTGAGGCCTTGTGCATTGCAGCCTCTCACAGTGTTAACTTTACACTTTCAGATCAATGCTGTGTAGAGAATGTATTTTTCCCTTGTACCAGTGTTTCCAACACTGGTCTCCTTTAAATACTATGCTTCATAGACTACATAATCTTTCATATATTTTATCTTTGTTAGAAACCCCTTGATTGTTTTACAATAAAATTATTAACACTATGCATTTAATAAAATATTGATAAAATATAAAATAAATTTAATTACATTAAATTCAATATGCACTTATTTATAAATATTACTTTATAAAAAGATAACATCATTTCTGTCCTCAAAGACTGTATGGTCTGACTGGGTGAACTTAGAGTAAACAGCTATATTGTAAGGAATATATAAAAAATGTAAAGAGGGCTTGGAGTCACCATTATTTTCAATATGTAACTTTTTACAAAGTTGATACTGAGCTCTTTGAGGTATAAATTTTAATACTAATAATCATGCATTTAAAGTTTCCTTTAGTTAGATAAAAGCAACGCAAAACAGTAAAACAAATCAAAAAGGGCTATTTAGCTGTTCTTTTTAAAAAAAACCCTTTAACTCCAAATGAAAACAATTATATCTGAGACATGCATTTATGAAATGGGTAAATTATAAGGTCAAATTATCTTTAAAACAAAATCAAATGGCCATTGAAATATGTTATGAAAGACATTTGACTTAGGAAAATTGTATTCTTTTACTAAAGATTCATCAGTTATACATTTGCTGTTTTAAAATTACTTCTAAAGATTATCTTTGTATTATAATGAAATTGTTGTGCAAATGAGACTTAATACATAAAATAAGAGCTCTTATGGTGTCCCTTATGGTTCCATCACGATTCACAAGGAGTCCTCAGGTCTGCACAGTCTGCCCTCTGGTGCCTTAGGTCTGTGCTGCCGCAGACATATTCTGCAGCTTATCAGCCCTGAAATAAAAAGCAAATTCTGAGCTCAAATAGATACTTGATAGACATAGCTTAAATTCAATTAAAAAATCAATTACTATCAGAGGCTAATATTGAAAGAAGGCTTTCTACCATTAAAAAATAATAATACATCTTAAAAAGACAGTTGATCATAATTCTCATTATCAGGAAAAAAACCTATGGCAGAAACATTTTCAATATACCACAGTAAACTTTCTGCAAAAATTACAAATTGATTTTAGAATTTCTAAGACAAGAGTTTCTATTGGAAAAAATGATCTAGATGATTAATCTACTTAGCAATGAATATAGCATTCATTATTTCACAGATCGCTTCTTAGAAAAAATTAAAACAAATTATAGCTAAATATATTTTGAATTCTCATAGCTTTATTAAAAAACTCATCTGAAATTCTGATGAATTCTATTTGCTGGCCCTATGTTATATGCAAAATTTCTTTTTTTAAGCATGATGTCCAAAACTCTTATACTTTAAGTAATCATACAAAATAAATTCTAGCAAAGAAAATGAATATATTGAAACTCTAAATTATGGCTTAGAGTACACAAGTCATATGATGAAAATTTTTATTAATTCAAGCGAGACTAAATTTTATAAAAGACATTTTCATATTGCAAATTGATATTAAAATATAATAAGTCTACACAGTCTTATTTTAACCTGAAATGATTAAATCAGGCTACTTAATACTTCATTAATTGTAATCCATTAAAGAAGATGACTAAATTCATAATCCACTAGTTGAATATGCATTAATAGCTGACATTTTTGTGGTATTAACTGTTTATAATAAATGTCTTTTCACAAATGGAACATTATTTATACAATTAGCTCTATACAAAATTCACAGCATACAAAAGTTTTGCATCTTGCAGAGGAATAATTTGCATCTTCTTTAAAAAAATATAGCATTGGAGAACCCCAAAATATTAAAATTATACAATAAATTATTGTGTTCATTTGGGAAGGTTGACTTATATCTGAATTTAATGATGAGCTATATTGAATTGCTACACATTAGCAGTATGTCTTTGATGATATCAACCTCAGAAATAGATCATTTTAAGCAGCAAATGCAGCAATTATAGAAGAATGTCAAATTACAAAAACTGAGCAATTAGACAAAAAATTTAACAAGGCATAATTCAATGTAGGTTTGGTTTTTTTATTTATGTTTTATCTCTTTATAATAAAATATTTTCATCTCTCATAAGATCTCTCTAGTTTAACTAAATCATCCTACCAGATATGCAAACTAGAGCCCTGGTAGTTATTTTGGAATTGTGAAAAAAATAAAAAAGGAGGTAATAAAGTGTTGTGTTAAACTCCACTGTTCAAATTCATTTCAATAAGAATCAGTCAATAAAAAGTCCTTGTTTCAGCAAAGGCAGGAGAAGAAACAAAAGGAGTTAATGAAATGATCTGTTTACAAAATGCTAAGTGAGGGTTCTATGAGAAAACAGCATTAAATCTAATTTTGGTTTCCTAATGCAATTTAGTAAATCTCATATGCTTCCAGTTTCGGCTGGTCTTTTTTTTTTTTTTATAAATGAACTGAGGCTGTGGTCCTTTTACATTTTTACTGTTAATTTTTTTTTAAAAAGCTATTTAATTTTCATTCTTTTCAACTTTGCTACAGTATTTTTAAATAGCCCAGAAGAGATAAATCAACGCCTGAACTGTATCCTTATACTTATATACTTGTTAAATGACTTTTTTACAGTCTGTTATTGCTAGAAATTGGATTGCTTTTAAACTAATGCTGTCTGGCGGGCAAAAGTGAGTGAAACCGCAAAGCCTGGAGGAACACTAATTACTTGTTTTAATTAGCAGCAACTTTCACTAGAGTATAATCTCCCTACAGGCCACTTTTCGGTAGGTGTGGGAAAAAAATCATGTAGGAACAAACTGATAATCTTTTACTTGCTCCTAAATGAGAGCAGAACTCTGCTTTTAGCGTAGACGTATCATTCTGTACAAGCCCCTAAACCCTCAGGGAACAGGGCCTACCAGGCGAGGCTATCCAATTCAAAGGTCTTTAGCAATCAGTTGCACAATAGAGCCCCTTATTTTATGCTGCTACATCATAAAAGTGGTCCTTTTGTTACATTTCCATTCTGAAAAGGGTCTTAATCCTTTTCTTTTCAAACCAGTCTATGGCAAATTCCACTGGGACATCCCATTCGCCACAAGGACTGAAATGACCCACTCCAAAAGCAGCATGTGAAGCTTGAGCCTTTTTTTCCCCTGCCACTCTCCAGAGAACATTAAATCGTACTTTTCATTCCCCTCACCATAGGGGGAACCCCCTTAATGATGACAGAGAAAGAAAAATTCCATCACACTGTCCTATGATACCATTCTGCTGTCAAGCAGGCATTTCCCTGGGCAGAGAATCAAACATGGCTTCCAGCAGGTGGATGGTGCGGAAGGTCACAGGCAGCCAAATGCAGAGGTTACACTCGAAGGAAGCACAGGTTCCCACAGCAAATTAAGTCATCTGTGAAGCCTTCTCATTTCCCAGTGACAAAATTTATGACTGCACTAAAGGGTCATCATTGCTTATGTGCACATGTGCTTTAATGAAAGTATGTAAGAGTTTAGAAGAGCAGGATCATTCCAATTAAAAACACATGCATGAGGAACATGTTTTTAAAAATGAGTGAAATATTCAAATGATTTTGCATAGCTCTTCATTACTGGTTAAAGAGATAAAAGCTTCAGAGTTTTTAATAATTACAAAATAAAAGCTTAAATAATAAATTGAATGTGGTTATATTTCTAAAGTAAAAGTGAAAAGTATTAGGAAATAGTAACATTTTCTTCCTTGATATGAAAATTAATTTTAACTCATATTAGAGATATTAAAAAAACACAATATTATAGTTATGCAATGTTATTATAAATCTTGATCACTGTGTTATAGGTTCCTATAGAGCTTGAGATATACATTTCATTTAAAAAATAAAAGCTGACTTAAAATGATTTTTTAATAAAAATGTGATTGCAAAGTAGTACTTTCCATTGGATGTAATAATAACATGCACTTGATTAATTTAATTCAATTAAAATAAAATTTTCTCTCATAGATTTTACTAGTATTTGTTTTATCATTTAAAACATCTTAAATTATAATGTAATTCCTGTTCAAAAGATGAAATTAATAGAATCCATTCCATTTTGTACAAATGACTTAGAGAATTGTCTAATAAACTTTCACAAGTATTGACTTTCACAATTGTAAATAATGATATCATTATAAATATCCCCTTGCACTGATTATGATTTTTTTGAAATTAGATGTTCATTGGATATTTTTGTTTGCTTTATTGGTTAATAATTTAGGGGAGACCTTAATTTAAAATCACACCACCCCCTTACAGGTAAAACTTCTTGCAAAGTTATTTATAAATAGTGACATGTCATAGAGAAATATTGTATGTATTAATTCATATAGTAATATCATATACACATTTATCACATACACAAGGATTTAAAAATGTCCCAGTTACAAAAATAGCCTAAAAATAAAACCAAACTCAAAACCAAGCACATCAACTTTAGAATACAACAGATAATTTATTCTGCCATTCTTATATTACACAGGCAGTGATATTTTCCCATGGTGGACTATTTCAAAGTCAAGGGGGAAAAAAACCCTTGAAAATGCTTATACTATAACTTTCCTTTGTTACTACAGAGATATTTCTTGTCAGGAACTTTATTTTCATTGCATGCAGATATGTTTAGTTGCTGTTTTATAAAAAGTGAAAACTCACAAAGCATTTGTACAAAGTTATTGAATCTTTGGCCTGGGGTTTGTTTTCTTCAACGGCAGGCTTCTGATTCGTAGGGTCCAGCTGGTAGGAGGATTGGGATATGCAGTGCATGAGATAGCAAAAAGGGATCTAAATGAGTAAAAGTAAATATCCAGAATAAAGGGGAGGTTGAAAGGGGCTTTGTGAACAAGGAGCGTTCAGTAGAGGAGAATGGGTGAGGGTGGGGCTGCCCCAACTCTTTGTTTCCCTTCACAGCGGTGCTTGTGAGGGACCTGCATTGTGCCGTGAATGAACTGACCATCTCTCAGACAGGCTAATAGCCACCCTGTAAGCACATTTAAACTATCAAGCCTAAATATTTAGAGTTATTTGGAGGTCTTTTTAAAAAATTAATTAGAGTCTACTTACCTACCATTTCTCAATTTTCTATACGCTCTCTTTCCCTACCACTTTCTGTGAGAGGCATTCTAAATTCCATGACTGAAAACTATGCCTGGACATCATGCTGTTTAATTAAGTCCGAAGAAAAATGGTTTATTTTGTAAAATTTATGTACTTTATAGAGAACACAAACATCAGTTAGTGTGCAGACTGAAACACAATTTATTCCTGTTTTCAAGTTTTAATTTCTATGCAGAATGTTTTCTTTTTTTAGTACAATTTATTTATTTGCTCATATGTGGGAAAATGAAAGCCATGTTTGAAGAGGTATCTTCAGAATCTACACACTATGGGAGAAGGAAGTTAACCAAGTGCAGTCTAGGGGAAAAAAAAAAAGAAGTTTTGTTTCCCCCCTCAGTAAATATCAAGGTATTTATGTTTTATAATCCTGAATATTCTCTAGGTAGATGTCTTCAGGGGAAATAAAACTTGAATGTCCATGAGGGACTCAATTATAATTTCTGAGTGTCACTTATATTTCATCATTAACTTTTTCAATATCATGACTGGTGATTATCGTCTAGGAAAACACCATTAATAAAATGACTTAAACACTGAAAATCCAAGTAAAGAATATATATATATATACATAAAGTATATATATATACTTTATGTATATCACTATATGAACATATCTGTATTATATACATGATAGCTTATTTGATAAGGCCTTAAGTAAAGAGTAATTTTTTCCTCTGAGGCAACAAATGATAAAACTATAAAGAATTTTAATTATTGACCTTTAAAACAAATACTTGTTCCTGACTCAAAACACCTTTAATCACGTGTAAGGCAAAATTTTGAAGGTGCAGGTACAGTCATCGTTTTTCTAATTTAATTATTTTTACCTATGCCTTTAAAATATAAATTGCCAAAACAAAGATAATTTTATATTTGAGATGTGATAATATAAATAAATATTTTATGATAAATAATTATAATTTTATCAGTACTTGTATAGGTTCTGGTTATATGTGTTCAAATTGTAAACATTAATTCATTTCACTATGTACATATTTTATATTTTTATAATTTTTTCAATTTTTATTGTTATACAAGTACAGTTGTCTCCATTTTCCAGTCACCATTTTCCCCTACTCCTCCCAGCCCACCTCCCACCCTCAATCCTTCCCTCCTTTGGCTTGGTCTACGGGTTCTTTATACATGTACCTTGACTTGACTATTCCCCTTATTTTCCCTGTTATCACCCTACCGCCTCCTCTCTGGTTACTGTCAGTTTTTTCATTTCAATGTCTCTGGTTCTATTTTGGTTGCTTGTTTGTGTTGTGATAAGTTTCCATTTATAGGTGAGATCATGTGGTATTTGTCTTTCACCACCTCACTTATTTCACTTAGGATAATGTTCTCCAGTTTCATCCATGCTGTTATGAAGGCTAGTAGCTCTTTCTTTCTGCTGCATAGTATTCCACTGTGTAAATGTACCATAGATTTTGATTCACTCATTTAGAAAACATCAGCAAAATGAAAAGGGAATCAATGCTATTGGAAAATATATTTACCAATGATACCTCAGACAAGGGTTTTAACTCCAGAATATATAAAGAACTCACATGATTCCACTCCAGGAAGATTAACAATCCAATTAAAAAATGGGCAAAGGACCTGAATAGACACTTCTCCAAGGAGGACATACAGGTGACCCAAAGACACATGAAGAAATGCTCAGCATCACTAGCCACCAGAGAAATGCAAATGAGACCCAAATGAGATACCACCTCATACTAGTCATAATGGCTATTGTTAATAAATCACCAAACAAGTGATGGCGAGGTTGTGGAGAAAAGGGAACCCTAGTACACTGTTGGTGGGAATGCAGACTGGTGCAGAAACTGTGGAAAACAATATGGAATTTCCTCCAAAATCTAAAACTGGAACTACCTTTTGATCCAGTGATTCCACTGCTGGTATTATACCCTAAGAATCTGGAAACACAAGTACAAAAGAAGCTATATACCCCAATGTTCATAACAGCACAATTTTATTATAACCAAATGCTGGAAGAAACTTATATTAATTTCACTATGTACATTTTATTTCAATGAAAATGCTATTTAAAATATAAATAATTCCCAGAATCATAGAACTCCAGGATTTATCTTAGAAATTATTTAATAGATATTATCAGGTTATTATTTTTGAATGGACAGTACTATATCCAGATTTAGGTTATAGAGGGTCAAAGCCTCTGACCCTTTAAAAACATCTTTAAAAGGTATAAATAATATACATGAAACCACTCTGTAAACCAAAATGCAAATTGCAATTTAGACTATTGCTACAATAATATAAGGAATACCAAGTTGCATAAAAGAAGTTTGCTTTCTTCTAAAAACTCAAAATATAGAAAGACAGAAGTTCAACATAATATGCCAGTTCTTCTGAGTGGAATATAAAGAACCATGGAATATTGTTTGATAAATGTTATGTGGCAGTTATCACTCTAAGGGTTTTACCTGAATAATAAATATCATTTCTCACAACAGCCCTATGAAATAGTATGATTCCCAGTTTGAAGATGGGGAAACTAAGACTTTAAAAAGTCAAAAATACAAAGTTGGCAATTGTTAAAGCATAAATTTGAGTGAGGACATTCTGATTCTAGAATCTCTGCCCTAATCTACTATTTAAGACTAAAATGCTCATAATTTTTCTGGTAGTCCCCAAGATTGTGCAAGAAAATGTAGAGTTCTTAATTTTTTAGATGAAATACACATCAAATACAAATTAAATAACAATAGTGTTCAAAATATTTGTTTCTAACTTGTTAATTTGAAAATGGAAGTAGATTTCCACGCAGAAATGCTATTATAATTTTATTTCCTAGATCACAAAAATTTTAGAATTTTCTATGTAAAACCTATGGGTCTAATTTGTTGCATTTTGTGTTTTACAAAGTACTCATTACTTAACATCCATTGTATTGAGTATGTACTCTGTACCATATCAAACATTGCACCATGATTATTAGGCATACATATTCTACCAGAAGAAACATGGAATTATGAATGCATGTGATGTCCTATAGACACTTGCAATAATACACTTGTGTTGCATTCTATGAGTGTAGAAAAGGGTATATATGTTCTGAATGATAGATTTGGGGAAGACTTCAAATTATAAATATTATTGATATTTAATATGGAACCTAAAAGATAAATACGATTTGACAGGTAGGCAAGAGAGAAAGAGATGTTCCTTCTCTCCTGTTCCAAGTATTTATGTAACCATGTGTATTCTATGGCATACATATATATTTTTATTGAACTATAACTGCTATAGAACAATTTCTCATTATTCTTGTATGTCCCTTGAGAGTAGGGTTATGATTTCTAATTTATGTTGTCCAAAACTTGATTAGCACAGCATTAAAGAGTGACAATTGTTTAGGTTGTAATATACAGTTGTAAATTTTTTAACATTTTTCAATGGAGAAGTAGGGTCAATTTTTTCTCCCTTTCAATCTGGGTGGGCATGCAACTACTATGAATACTAGAATATTCTAGAAATGACACTATAGGACTTCCGAGGATATTCACAAAAAGTCATAAAACTTTTTTCTTATTTTCTTTTTTTAAATTTTATTTTAATCATTGTTCAAGTACAGTTTTCTCCCTTTTACTCCCATTCCAGCCCACTCATCCATCCCTTCTCACTTCCCTCCCATTACCACCCTCCCCCTAGTTTTTGTTCATGTGTCCTTTAAATTTGTTCCTGTAAACCCTTCCCATTTTGCCCTGAAACTCCATCTTCTCTCTCCTCTGGTCACTTTCAGCCTGTCCTCTCTTTCAGTGTCTTTGACTATATTTTGCTTGTTTCTTTGTTTTGTTGTTTAGGTTCCTGTTAAAGGTGAGATCATATGGTATTTGTCTTTCACTGCCTGGCGTATTTCACTTAGCATAATGCTTTCCAGTTCCATCCATGCCGTTACAAAGGGTAGGAGCTCCTTCTTTCTGCTGCATAGAATTCCATTGTGTAAATGTACCAGAGTTTTTTGATCCATTCACTTACTGATGGGCATCTAGGTTGCTTCCAGCACTCAGCTGTTGTAAATTGTGCTGCTATGAACATTGGGGTGCAAAGGTTCTTTTGGATTGGTGTTTTAGGATTCTTAGGATATAGTCCCAGCAGTGGAATTGCTGGGTCAAAAGGTAGATCCATTTTTAGTTTTCTGAGGAAGTTCCATACTGTTTTCCATAATGGTTGTACCAGTCTGCAGTCCCAACAACAGTGCACTAGGGTCCCCTTTTCTCCACAACCTCTCCAACACTTGTTGCTTGTTGCTTTGTTTATGATGGCCATTCTGACTAGTGTGAAGTGGTATCTCATTGTGGTTTTAATCTGCGTCTCTCTGATAGCTAGCGATATTGAACATCTTTTCATGTGTCTTTGGATCCTCTGTATGTCCTCCTTGGAGAAGTGTCTGTTCAAGTCCTTTGCCCATTTTTTAAATTGGGTTGCTTGTCTTCTTAGCGTGGAGTCGTGTAAGTTCTTTATATATTTTGGAGATTAAGCTCTTGTCTGAGGTATCATTGGCAAATACGTTTTCCAAGACAGTTGATTTTCTTTTTATTTTGATACTGTTTTCTTTATCTGTGCAGAAGCTTTTTATTTTGATGAGGTCCCATTTGTTTATTCTTTGAGGTCCCATTTGTTTATTCTTTCCTTTATGTCTCTTGCTCTCGGGGACATGTCAGTAAAAAAGTTTTTGTGTGATATATCTGAGATTTTCCTACCTATGTTCTCCTCTAGTACTTTAATGGTGTCATGGTTTATATTTAAGTCTTTTATCCACCTTGAATTTATTTTTGTATAAGGTGTAAGTTGGTGTTCTAGTTTCATTTTTTTGCATGTAGCTGTCCAGTTCTCCCAACACCATTTGCTGAACTTTTTTCTTATTTTCTAGAACAGAACACTTGTTCTTAGAGCCATGAGCTGCCATCTAAAAGGTCTGAGTAGCCAGAGGCGTCCATGTTAAGAGGGTCCACTCAAGATTCCTAGCTGAGCACTGCCTCCCATTCATACCGAAAAGGTGTTACACATGTGAGTGGAATCATCTTGACCAGCCCAACCATCAGCAGACTGTCACCAGGTGACCTCTGCCCCCATACTGCATAGAAAAAAAGGAATCACCTAGCCAGCCCCCATTTAAATTCCTGACCCCCATCCAGTATAATAAAGTGTTTGTTATTTTAAGCCACTAGTTATGAGACAATTTGTTATACAACACTACACAGCTGGAACAAACTTGAACAAACATATTACGTTAAAAGTAATTGACTTTGAAGATCTCTGTAAGTAGAGACTGATTCTTCTCTTTCTTCCCCTAGAATTGTTCAATGAATGAACAAAGGTGGAATTAAAAGTAGAGGCTTTAACATCAAATAAATAAACACACAAAAATGAATAAATTGTGATAAACACTATTAAGTAATTAAAAGAATGTTTTGAAAAAAATATTGGGAGAATCTACTCCAGATTAGGTGCTCAAGGAAAATTTCTCTTCAGAAGTGAAATGAAGGATGAGAAGAAGCAGGTAGTAGAAAATTGAAAGAGTGAACTTTCTAGGAAGAAAGAAGAGCTATGTGGTGAACCCATAAAATAAAGAGCTTGGAATATTCTACAACTTGTTTCTTTCAAGAAACAAGTAGAACAGTTTCAAGAGCCAAATTATAGAGGAATATTCCCATTAAAGAGTTTAGATTTAATCCCAAATTCAATGGGATGTTATATAAATTCATTATAGGTATTCCTATTTATATTGTAAAATAGCATATCTCTTTCTATTACAACATCATATTTATGATAATAACACAGCATTGAACTTTTATTATATTTTTCTTTATAGAAATTAATTTTGAATTTTTCTAAGATGAAGGGCATGTTTTTAACAGAAAGAATAATGGCATTTTTTTTTCCTGCAATTTGTCCCAAAATGGGAACTCTCAGGCAGCCTCTAGGAATTCTGGTGGCACAAGGATTTCAGTGGAGAAAGAAAAAGGGCTCAAGGGGAATACAGAGTTGAGTTTCCATCTGTTCCCAACATTAGAGAAAAAAGCACATTTTTAGTGGTCATGGGGTAAAACTGTACTTCTCATAGCAGTTATGAAATTTAAGTAAAATAATCCATATATTTCATTCATGACATTGTAAAGTTTTAATGAGTTTATTATTGTTTTGTTTGAGGTGTAAAATTTTGGTGAGTAAACTTTTCTCTTGAAATAATATAATGAATGCTCACAAGGTGAGCATTCACACGTCTAGTATTCATCGTCAGTAGTACCCATTTAGTTAGAGAGGCTAAATTTTCTAAGTTATGTGTAATATACCAGAATGTCTCTGAATGGAGTCATTATTTTGAGGCCAAGCTAGTTAACTAATTTTATAACTAAATTCAAATTATAAGCCAAGAAAAAATTGTATTGCTTCAAAAGGAAGTTTTTGCTGATTCTTCACATTCCTCACAATACAGCGAGACCATTTAGGATCACCACAAACAAATCTGGATAGTTAATCTAATCTAACAAGACCAAAGAAGTATAGACTCTTCTTTCATTTTCTTTTTCACCTGAACGTGTCATAGGTATTAGAACATGGCCAGTTATTCCACAGACCAGTTTCCTTTTCCTTCTGCATCCCATCTCTTCTCCCATGTGTCTCCAGATGCAGAAGCTCCTGCAGAGGACTTTGAGGGGGAAGGGAGAGCCATGAAGTAAAGGCAGCCTGGCTCTCTATATCATCATGTGAGAGCTCCCCTGACAAAACAGGCGAAAACAGGCACTGAGCTGTTATGTGAGCAAGGAATAAACATCTGTCTCACTGAGCCATTCATTGAGATTTTTTAGTTCAAAAATTTTTGAGCTTTAGCTATTGGAGTAACTTGAATAATATGCTATATATACTCCACACAACCCAGAAAATGTCTTCTGCTCAATAGATAAGCATATTATTAAAAATAAATTATTCAAAATTATACCTTTTCCTACAAAAAAGTTCTTCTTTTTAGTGTTATTCAATTACAGTTGTCACCCTTCATCTCCCATCACTCTCCACTGCCCTACCCACACCTCACCTCCCATATTCAATCCTCCTCCATGTTGTCTTTGTCCATGGATCTTTTATACATGTTCCTTGACTTGACTCTTCCACTTCTTTTCCCTGCTATCACCCTCCTCCCTCCTCTCAGGTTACTGTCAGTTTGTCCTTTATTTCAATATCTCTGGTTCTGTTTTGCTTGTATGCTTGTGTTGTTGATAAGGGTCCACTTATAGGTGAGATCATATGGTATTTGTCTTTCACCACCTGGCTTATTTCACTTAGCATAATGCTCTCTGGTTCCATCCATGCTGTCACATAGGGTAGGATTTCTTTCTTTCTACTGTGCAGTGTTCCATTGGGTAAATGTACCACTATCTTTTGATCCATTCATTTACTGATGGGCACTTAGGCTGTTTCCAGCACTTGGCTATTATAAATAATGCTTCTGTGAACACTGGGGTGCATTGGTTCTTTTGAATTGGTATTTCAGGATTCTTAGGTTATACTCCCTACAGTGAAATCACTGGGTCAAAGACAGTTCCATTTTTATTTTTATTTTTTTTTGAGGCAATTCCATACTGTTTTCCACAGTGGCTGCACCAGTCTGCATTCCCACCAACAGTGCACTAGGGTTCCCTTTTCTTCACATCCTCTCCAACACTTGTTTGTTGATTTGTTTTTGATGGCCATTCTGACTTGTGTGAAGTGGTATCTCATTGTGATTTTAATTTGCATCTCTCTGATGATGGTTAATGATGCTGAGCATCTATTCATATGTCTCTGGGCCCTCTTGTCTGTCCTCCTTGAAGAAGTGTCTATTCAGGTCCTTTGCCCATTTTTACATTGGATCGTTTGTCTTCTTGATGTGGAGCTGTGTAAATTCCTTATATATTTTGGAGATCAAACCCCTGTATGAGGTATCATTGACAAAAATATTTTCACATACTGTTGGAACCCTTTTCATTTTGATGATGTTTTCTTTAGCCATACAGAAGCTTTTCATTTTGATAAGTTTATTTTGATAGTCCTATTTGTTTATTATTTTCTTTATGCCCCTTGCTCTAGGGGACATATCCATGAAAATATTGCTGTGTGGAATAACTGAAATTTTCCTGACTGTGTGCTCCTCTATGGCTCTTATGGCACCACAACTTATATTTAAATTTTTTATCCATCTTGAATTTATTTTTGTGTATCGTGTAAGTTGCTGATCAAGTTTCATTTTTTTTGTATGTAGCTGTCCAGATCTCCTAGCACCATTTGTTGAAGAGGCTAATTTCACTCCATTTTATGCTTCTGCACCCTTTATTGAGTATTAATTGACCATAGAGACATGGGTTTATTTCTGGGCTCTCTATTCTGTTCCATTGGTCTGTGTGTCTGTACTTCTGCCAGTACCAGACTGTTTTGATTACAGTGGCCTTGTAGTATAGTTTGATGCCAGATATTGTGATCCCTCCTACTTTATTCTTCTTTCTCAAAATTGCTGAGCCTATTCAGTCTCATTTATAGTTCCATATAAATTTTTGAATTATTTGTTCTACATCTGTGAAATATCATTTGTATTTTAATAGGGATTGCACTGAATCTGTATATTGCTTTGCATATATGGACATTTTGATGGTATCAATTCTTCCACTCCATGAACATGGTATATAATTCCATTTATTTGTGTCTTCCTTAATTTTTTTCTTTACTATTGTGTAGTTTTTTAACTACAGATGTTTTACCTCCTTGGTTAGGTTTATTCCTAGGCCCTTTATTTTTCTTGTTGCTATAACAAATGATATTTTTTTCTAATTTCTGTTTCTGATATTTCATTGTTGGTATACAAAAATGCCTTTGATTTCTCAATATTGACTTTGTGTCCTGCCATTTTGCCGTATTCACTTATCAGGTCAAGTCATTTTTTGGTGGAGTCTATGGAGTTTTCTATGTATACTAAAATGTCATCTATAAATAGTAAGTTTTAGTTCCTCCTTTGCAATTTGGATGCCTTTATTTCTTTTTCTTGTCTGATCACTGTGGCTAGAACCCAATACTATGTTGAATAGAAGTGGTGAAAGTGGACATCATTTCCTTCTTCCTGATTTTAGTGGGGAAGCTTTCAGTTTTTGCCCATTGAGTATGATATTGACTGTAGGTTTCTTGTATATGCCCTTTATTATGTTGAGGTTTGTTCCCTTCCACTTTACTGAATGTTTTTATCATAAATGGGTGCTGTACTTTATCAAATGCTGTTTCTGCATCTATTGATATGATCATGTGATTTTTGTCTTTCCTTTTGTTTATATGATGTATTACATTTATTGATTTTTGAATATTGTACCATCCTTGCATCCCTGGATCGAATCTGACTTGATCATGGTATATGATCTTTCTAATGTGTTGCTGGATGCAGTTTGCCAATATTTTGTTGAGGATTTTAGTGTCTATGATCATCAATGATATTGGCCTGTAACATTCTTTTTTTGCTGTATCTTTATCTGGTTTTGGTATTAGGATAATGCTGGACTCATACAAAGAATTTGGTAGTCTTCCCACTTCTTGGACTTTTTGGAATAGTTTGAGAAGGATAGGGGTTAGCTCTTCCTTAAAAGTTTTATAAAATTTTCCTGTGAAACCATCCAGTCCAGGACTTTTGTATGCTGGGAATTTTTTGATTACTGCTTCAGTTTCACCAGCTGTTATCAGTCTGTTCAGGCCTTCTGCTTCTTCTTGATTCAGTTTTGGAAGACTGCATGTTCCTAGAAATTTGTCCATTCACCCAGGTTTTCAAATTTCTTGACATATAGTTGTTCATAGTAATTTCTTACAATCCTTTGTTTTTTGTGGTATCAGTTGGAAGTTTTCCTCTTTCATTTCTGATTTTAATTATTTGGGTCCTCTCTCTTTTCTTCCTGATGAATCTGGTTAACTCCTTGTTGATTTTGTTTATTTTTTCAAAGAACCAGCTCATGGATTTATTGATCCTCTGAATTGTTTTTTTAGTCTCTATGTCCTTTAATTCTTCTCTGATCTTGATTATTTCCTTCCTTTTACTTACTCTGGGTTTTGTTTGTTGTTGTTCCTCCACTTCTTGTAGATGTAGTGTTAGGTTGTTTATTTGAAATGTTTCTATCTTTTTTAGGTAGGTCTGTATTGCTGTGAACTTCCCTCTCAGGACTGCCTTCGCTCTGTCACATAGGTTTTAGACAATTGTATGTTCATTTTCATTTGTTTCCAGAAACTTTTTGATTTCCTCCTTGATCTCATTCTTACCCATTCATTGTTTAATAGCATGCTATTTAATCTCCATGACTTTGAATTTTTTTTGAATTTTTTTCCCTGAGGTTGGTTTATAGTTTCAAGCCCTTGTGGTCTGAGAAAATGCTTGATGTGATTTCAATTTTCTTGAATTTGTTGAGAGTTGTTTTGTGTTCTATCATGTGGTCTATCTTTGAAACTGTTCCATATGCATTTGAAAAGAATGTATTTTGCTTCTTTGGGATGAAAGGTTCTGTATATACCATTTAAGTCCATTTGATCTAGTGTATCATTCAGTGTCACAATATGCCTGTTGATATTTTATTTGGAAGATCTATCCATTGTTGACAGTGAGGTGTCAAAATCCCCTAATACAAGTGTTGCTGTCTATATCTTTCTTGAAGTTCTCCAAGATTTCCTTTATATATTTGGGTGCTCCTATGTTGGGCACATATATGTTTATAATGTTTATGTCTTCTTGATGTATTCTTCCCTTGAGTATTATGAAGTGTCCTTTTGTGTCTCTTTTTACAGCCTGGGTTTTGAAGTCTATTTTATCTGATATAAGTATTGCTACCCTGTTTTTTTTTTTCCTTGTCCATTTGCTTGGAGTATTTTTCCCATCCCTTAACTTTCAATCTTTGTAGGCCTTTTGTTCTATCCTGGGTGTCTTGTAGGCAGCATAGTTGTGGATCATGTTTTTTTTATCCATTCAGCTACCCTATGTATTTTGATTGGAGCATAGTTGTTTATTTTTGTTAATAGCACCATTATTTATATAGTCTCTGAGCTGAAAACCTTACTGTTAGCATTGGCTCTGTTTTGCCTTCATATATAATTGGATGCCATCTTCAGTAAAATTTGAATCCTCAGTAATTCTTACACCTACTCTTCCTGCAGCTAATATAGCAGTTTAGACCTTTTGCCTCTTACCTTGATCATTATTTGAACAATTCAACTACAATGTATTTGGTTTTCAGTATGTGCCCAGCACTGTACTAGGCAATATATCAGTCAGAGTCTGGCCAGGAGACAGAAACCATATAGTAATTTGAACAGGGAAAATTTAATACAAGTAATTATTAAATATCTAAAAGGATTTAAAAAACACTAAGGCTAAAAAACAAGTAAATACAAAAGCATACTTACAGTTGAAGGAGAGTAAACAAGAAAGAACCAGGTAAGAAATTAAAAAAGAAAACCACCCTCCTTTACCCAAATGCAGAGATTTTGACTTTATTGGAGTAAGCATGACTGACACCAGAAACACATAGCCAGGTGGTGCTTTAAAAACTTGCTGAGGTGAGAACTAGGGCTAGATGGCCCCTAGAATGCCCTACATGGGGGCTGAGAAAAATGCTTGAGGGTGGAGTAGATTACACCTCATCCTTAGGAGTGTCCACTTGAGGAACTGAGAAATCTGCTGAAGGATTCAGTTAGGACAGATCAGGTTCTTGCTTGATAAAGCAAAAGGCTTGATAAGTGGCCAAGAAAACTGCTGGAGAGTGTTGGTGGGCTGGTCCCTATAAAAGACCATTAAAACAAATTGTATTCCTCTAGTCCCTCTTCTAGCAAAGCCTCATGAAAAGTGAGCTGGCAAAGGAGAAATTTTTGCAGGGTTCAGGTACACTATTACAAAGCAGGGCAAAGAAACATGGAATTGGAGCTAAGAAGCATTATTATGATAACTAGCACAGGAAATCAGAGAATAACAACAAAGCCTCCATATCCCATTAGCTCAGAAATTACTTGGACTAAGATAAAAAAAAGTAAATATTTATAATAGATTTGAATAAGTGCTATGATAGAAACATATAAAATGTTCATAGGAATATAGAGAGAATATAGAGAAGGTCACTCAATCTATCCTAAGGAAATGGAAGAATGATCATGGAAGAGCTGGCACTCTGACTGAGTTTCACAGAATGAGTATGCATTAGCTGGGTGGGCATGGGTGAAGAGGAGAAAACTTCCAGATTCAGGAAGCAGCAAGAACAAAGGCTGAAAGTGGGCAAAAGCACTGCTCACAGCATGCATTGTCACTTGTATATATTTCAAACTATGGCAAAAATGGCCCTCATAGGTAAGTATGGGCTGGATCACTAGTCAGTCACTTTTGTTTTTTTAAATGTTGTGTTAAGAAGCTTGAATTTGCCCTGTCTGGCGTAGCTCAGTGGATTGAGCACAGGCTGTGAACTAAAGCATCGCAGGTTTGATTCCCAGTCAGGGCACATGCCTGTGTTGCAGGCCACAGCCCCCAGCAACCGTACATTGATCTCTCTCTCTCTCTCTCTCTCTCTCTCTCTCTCTCTCTCTCTCTCTCTCCCTCCCTTCCCTCTCTAAAAATAAATAAATAAAATCTATTAAAAAAAGAAGCTTGAATTTTATTCTGAAGGCATCAGAGCATAACTGAAGCATTGGAAACA
The DNA here is from genome assembly GCA_004024845.1 of Tonatia bakeri. Classification (NCBI taxonomy): domain Eukaryota; kingdom Metazoa; phylum Chordata; class Mammalia; order Chiroptera; family Phyllostomidae; genus Tonatia; species Tonatia bakeri. Next base: position 112,573 of record PVIA01002582.1, read on the forward strand.
GTTGGTGGAGGGGGAATGTCAAGATTAAAATCACAGTACTGAAAATTCATTGCCAGGGTGAACTCCATGTAAATTCTGCAAAGATTCATGTCTATATATGTTCACTGGTGAAGCCAAATGCCTATAAGAGTACCTGGTACATAGCATAGTCTCAAAAATCATTTGCTGAATAAATGAATGAATGAATAAGAGTTCATTTCAAATATGATGACTAACTTGACTTTAGTTAGATGTGATTGAACATTCACTTGTGGAAGCTTAGGAGCCAGGTGAATATTAATCTCTAGCTCAAGAGAGAGACTTCTATAAGAAGAATTTGAGGTCTTGAGTTTAGATAAAAATCACTTAAGGGAAGTATAATAGAATAATATGAAAACTGATTATGATAGAACTTAAGAAACATCAATAGTTAAGAGAGGAGTAGAGAAAAAGAAGTCGGGATTAAGATTGAAAAGTAACCAGAGAGTTTGGAGAAGATCTTGAGAGAGAGGTAATTTGAAGAAAAGGGAGAAAGTAAGATCAAGAATGAAGCAGCAGTCAATGGTTTCAAATGCATCATAAGAGTGAAGTAACATAGAAAAAACATTTTAATATCTTTTTATCTGGCTTTCTCTCCTAAACCTATAATATAACCTATATGTTGCTGTCTGCTGAGCCTTATTAAAGTCTAGCTCTAATAAGTTAACTAACTCCCTTTAAAATTTTTTCACTGATTCTCCATTGCCCCCAAATCAATTTTAAGAACAATCAGCTAGGTACCATCCTCTGGACAGGTAATGTCTACTTTGAACCCTACTGCATTTCACTGAGACTTATGACATTCAGTGTTTTAAAAATATTTATGCAGTCCTGTCTGGGCTGCTCAATTTGCTGGAGCATTATCCTATATACCAAAAGACTGTGGGTTCAGTTCTTCAGTTCCTGTTCAGGACACATACCTAGGTTGTGGATTTGATCCCCAGTTGAATGAAGTGCATATGAGAGGTAATCAATCAATATTTCTGTCTCTCTCTACCCCCCTCCTTTTCTCTCTCTCTCAAATCAATAAACATATCCTTGGGTAAGTTTCCTAAGAATAAGAGCTGCTTTTTAATTTTTATATCTCTGCAGATTTAGCATGATGCTTATTTTTAAAAATGTATTAAACACTCTAAATGTATTAAACATTCTAAAAACTCAGCTAGATTGTCTTTCTTGCTAATTTTATTTTTAACATTAAATCTTATATATTAGATATGGCATTATAATTTTGTGTGCTAAGTGGACTTAAAATTCCTTTCCAAATTACTATTACATGGAAAACTGGAATTTCTAACCAGGGCTGTATGGCTGACAAGATAGTGAAATGCTTTTACCACACTCTACCACATTAAGGATGAAAAGATACCTACATTTTAAAAAATTGAATTGGTTTGAACTGATATCAACTTTGGAAATGATTACCAATTATATTGGTAGAACTCTTTGCTTGGTCTTATCATACATTTTTAAAATCCTATGATTTGGATAATGATTTAGAAAGTAAGGGTGGGGGCTATAGTGAGGGAGGGATAATAAGTTGTAGATGACAGAATTAGGATTTTGAATGATACTGACAGGTTGAAATGATGTGTTAAAATAAATGAGTTGAAATTCAGCGGGGAGAATTCTGGAGGATGCAATAGTGCAGGGAGGCACAAAAGGTGAAAGGGCAGTTAGGATGGTTTTAAACAGTCCAGGAGAGAAGAAATGAGGACTTGAACTTTGTTAATGGGAATGGATGTGAGTGACACAGAGCATTTAGGATCTACATACCTTGACAAGTGAATGGATGCAATGATGAGGAAGAGAGATTCAAATAGGTCTTTAAATACTTGAACCTGGGTAACCTAGAAAAGTTGAAGATACTGGCAGAGACGGAGAGGTCAGAAGGAGGGCCTGGGTGGGGAGTGGAGTGAAAGGAAACACAGTGATTTCAACTATGGGTGTGCAAATTACCCAAGAAGACACAAAACCATTTCTGGTTGAGAACTGGGACACTTGATTAATCACAACTCTTTATTTTCAGCATGGTATTGAACCCATCTACATAGTTTCAAGCAAACATTTTAAGCCAAAAACAAAACTGAGTGCTTTGTATGCATCATCTTACTAAATTGCCATAACTTCCCCTGAAAGTTCATTAATAGCTAAAGAAACCAATGCTAGCAACTAGGGAAAAAATAGCTTAAGATAACCAAAGACATTTTTAAGGCATTTGTGAAAATCACTATGGCTTATATTAACTTCATTATTAAAGATTATATTAATAAAATTGCTCTTTTAGTTAAGCACTATTTTCACATGATTGGACTTGATATGTGACTTTGTCTCCCTGTTTGTCCTTATTTTGGCATTTACTCATGAGATAATCTCTTCCTGGCCTCCTTGCTTAGGAGGAGATCTAGCATCTGGAACAAAAATTCAGAGACTGATCCATCTGGCTACTCTTAGTTGGCCATATCCCACCCCATATTTGGCAGATTTGTCTTCTTAAAGCTCTCCCGCTCTCTTTGTGCTTTCTAGGATTGTTGATTGAACTAATTCTTGAAGGTCATGTAGCATTTTCACGAGTGAAGAGAGGAAAGATATTCCAGACATTAGAAGTAGTATGTGCAAAGCACAGTGCAGAAAAGATACAGCAGACAGGAGTAACTGTCTCAAGGAGACTTGTTTAACATTTCAATATGAAGAATCTTCACAGCGGAGGTTGAAGATGAAGACTAAGAGATGGGTGATTCTCTGTTTTACCCTGCCCCAAATCAAGTGGGTTTCCCTTTTTGTTCATTTTTCTATACCAAGCATAGCTCAAGTGGACTTTCCTGTTTTCAGCATTATCCTTGAAACTTTATCTTTGACTTTCTCTTCTTGTTGCATGTCTCTGTAAGAATCTCATAGACCTACTTTTACTCTTTTTGAATGCCTGGATGACATATGACAGCAATGGTTAGTTGTGTCCTGATATGTAGTTTCCCTTTATTTCCTGAGTGGTAAACACCACAGATTTTATAAGGATACTGAATAAAGACCATATTTATCAACATTTCTTTTAGGAAGGCATGTTCATGGGCCTAAATTTTGGCCAGTTGCATATAAATAGAGATTATGCATATATAGGAAGTATCCTTAAAGGTAGGTGGCACAATATTCTGCTTTAATAAGGATAATATGATTGGAACTCTAGCAGCTATCTTCAACTGTGCTAAATAGGGGTGTGTCAGAAAAGCAGTAGTGATAATAATGACCAGCAATACATATTATATTTATTATGTGCCAGGAATTTTTCTTCACACTTTATATATACTAACTTATACATGTGTTGTAAGACTTATACGAGGTTGAGATCTCAGATTCCTCATCTCTGAATAGTGCTGAGTAATAGATCAGGGATCAGGTAACCACATTGTCTCAGATAATGTTTAATGCTGCCTTTTATAATCTATATCTTATTTAGGAACAGTGCCTGGACATGAAAAGCATTACTTTAAGGTAAGCTACTGTTACTTTTGAATAGATATTACAAATTATAATCCATACTTACAATTAATAACTTCCATTAAAGTAATTTGTAGTTAGTGATTATAAATCTATTTAAAGCTATAGGCATGAAGGCAGAGAGATGCAGCAATTTGCCAAACATTAAACAAGGAGGAAGTAGCAAAGTTGGATTCTGTATCCATGCTTTCAACATATTACATTCTGAATGAAAGGCTCAGAGGAGACTGGGATGTGCACTAATCTGTGATATTACTACACTAACCCTAGAGAGCTGACCTCTGGACATTTTCAGCAAAGAACCAAATCTTATGCACTAAACCAGTTAATGCAACTAAGCAATGTCTTAATTTCTCTCCAGGTTTCTGCCACATTCAGGTCATTGAAGAATTTTTCCTTATAGTTCAACATGAAGCTCAGTCCCTTTTTCATCTTGTCCCTTTTTTCATCTGTGAGATACAATTATCAGCAACATTAGTAAGAAATTTTATCTTCTCAGAAAGTTTTAGTAGGGTTGCTGTTCCCACAGATACATGGATAGATAGAAGCCTCACAGCTACCAACAGCATCTTCTCCCAGGTCCGCCTCATTTATTGCCTGTATGAGGAGATCATCATTCACATTCTCTGTATGCTCAAAATGCTCAGGCGTTCAGCAGTACACTTCTACCAGGGCAGCACCAGCATGTCTCTTTTTACTTTCCACTAGTCTCAAGCATGTTTCTGTCTTCATGATCACGATTTTTTAAAATCCTCATGCAAGGACATTTTTTTTCCTTGCTTTTAGAGAGAGAAGAAGGGAAGGAAAAGGAGAGTGAGGAAACATCAATATGAGAGACAAACATTGGTTGCCTTTCATATATACCCCAACAGGGGACCAAACCAGCAACCTAGGCATGTGCCCTGACTAGGAATTGAACCCTGACATTTTCTATCTGCAGGGTGACATCCAACCAACGGAGCCACACCAGCCAGAGCATGATCATGAATTTTAGTAAAAATAGCTCTCTTATTTCCAAGACTTCTTGCGGCTAAACTCATGATTTTAAGAACAAGAAGGTATTGAGAAGTGGTGGACCCCTTTATTTAACACAACTACTTATCTCACTAATTCTTCTGGAGTTGTCTAATAGAAATATGGTAGACTTTGAGTATTGCTTCTTCATTTTAGCTCTGAGGACCTATCAAAATCATTTAATATAAATTGGCATAAGTAAAAACAGGGCAAAATAGTGAACAAATTATTAAAATTTAAATTAACAAAAATTCTAGATGTAGTTGAATATAATCTAATATTTGTGTTTTATCTGATACTTTTGTTAGATAATAATATTTAGCTGTAGTATAAATACTTATCTATAGCTCTTATCATTTTATACAATTTTAAAGATCTGGCTAGATATAGAAGTTCACATTAACAAGTTAATAATTTATGTTTTTACTTAATTTTGTTTTTATTAATTCTTCTCAGAAAGGAGACTGAGGAAATCCATAATCAGTGCTTAAGCATAAAGAGAAAAAATATTTTTTATCAGAACGACCACATAGAATATCTCTTGAAAACTAGTTCCTCTTTTGTTACTGCTTCTTAATGAGTCAACCATAAGGATAATTTGATTTAAACTAGAGTCTTCTCAGATACACTCTGAGGTATAACACTAACACACTAAAGTAAATACGACAAAACATCCTTTGCCTTTAAAACATAACTGCTGTCATAATGACCATGTGCTGGCTGTAGGTTTCGAACATGCAGTGACCTCTGACATTTATGACAAATTATGTATGAAAGTGCTAGCAAAGCCTTGTTAAAATGAAGCCAGAGGCCCTCAAGTCCTCAACCCCTCTTGTCCTTAAAAGCATGGGTTAAGCGGCAGCAAGAGGCAACTTGGACAGAAAACAGACATGGTTATAGCTAAAAGGCAATGAAATCCTAATCCTCTACCCTTTGACTCTTGCAGCTAGCTTCACTGCACACTGTGCTTTCAACCATTAAACTACCTTAACCTCCGAAAGGGCCAAACCGGTTAAAACTGACTGAAAATTTGCACACCACCACACAAGACTTGATTGATTCTTATTTTAAAATTGCATGGAGGACAATTGTTTACTGTAATATTTTTAACCAACAAAATACAATTCTCAGTCACCTCTGGAGCAGTGAAATTGATGTCATCTAAAATGCAATGTGAAGAACACTTTTCAAAGTCACAAAGTTAGCCTAGCTGCAAAATACAGTAGTGCCAGCTGAATTTAGACAGAGTGAGCTATATTGTAAATGATTTTTAGGAGTACATAAAAACCAATTTATGACCCCTGGAAAACCAATTTATAATGAAGTTTAATATCTGTGTAGGGGAGTATGAAGTGTTCATTTAACAGGTTTGAATTTCCAAATTGGATTAAATAATAAATAAAACAAATTCTAAAAATAACCTCATCACCGTGTTCTGCGTAGGTTTTGTAAACTGTATCTAGCAATTATTTTCCTTATCTTTTATCTGGACTACTTTTAGAGGGCATGGGCCACAGATTTAAATATTTCATTCTCTCCTATTAGGGTTGTATAAATCACAGTTGCTTATATAAAATATGCACATAAATATATCCTGTTTGTATGCCTATTTTATAATTATAAATTTTTGTTTTAGTTGAATATTCTAATTAACATTTCAGAGACAAAATCTGGTCTTAAGCAAAGTTTGTCTGTGATATATTTTCACTTACTTTCCATCTTTGTGTCACAGCAGATTCTTTTATCTTCCTTTGTTTATTGCTTTTGCCCCTTCGTGGACAACCACTTCTCTCTCTCACTATTACCCATCAAAATTGACAGCTCTGTTTCAGTCCCCAGACATTTTCTTTCCTGGTGATTAACAAAATAGTACCAATGAAGGCAATAGCATTTAGAAATTTTTTCATAGAAAGTCCCTTATTTAAGGGACCTTAGAGATTATCTAATCTAGTGATTTGTTTTTCAAAAAATATATACATGTATTTTAAATTAATAGAATTCCTTTTTATATTTTTCCAAAGGTATCTCTACTTGAAGTTGAAGTGAAAGGCTAAGAACCTTCATTCCTGGTATTGATTTTCTCCTCCCTGGATTTCCAGGTACTATGGCCTGCAAAGAACTCAATGAATAGAGTTTGAAAAGCCTTATGCAGCCCACCTACACGGATGCAAAAGTGTAAGTGAAGTAAAGGAACTTTCGCTCCTTATCTGAAATGTTCCTCCTTTATCAACATCTTCATATTTAAAAACCCTTTCTATGGGACTCCTGCTCTACCATGACCTAACTGACTTCTCCTGGATATAGTCACCATATACTGTTTTTTGCCATGCACTTTTTCTCACGGTTTTTAAATAGCACTCTGTTGCAATTTGTGTATTTCATGGACACAGGGACTGTTTAACTAGTCTTTATCTCTAGTACCTACCACCACCTGACCATAGCAGATACTCATTTAATTTTAAGATAAGTTAGTATTTTCTGAAGAGTTGGCAAGAATTCTTATATAGCTTGATACTGGCAGAAATAAAACTAAAATTACAAGTTCTTTAATCTCTATATCAAGGCTTTATATACTGTGTAATTTTGGCTGAGATTCCTTTCTCATTGGATTGTGTATCAAGGCATTTCTTTCAGTATCCAAATCAAAAAAATGAATGAGATGAGAATTTCAGATAAATTTACTTTTAGCTAAATTTGTCTATTTTACTGGTAGCTGCTAAAACTATCTTTTTCACTGCAAGTATACTTCCTATGTGTATGCATCCATGTTTTCCTATATGCATACCTCCTGATAATCTTGGCTTAGTGAATCAGTGTACTGCCTTATCTTCCTTGCCTGCTGCAATTGGCTGCTTCTTGTTTTGCAGCAAACATATACCCAGGACATTAGAGTTTTACTCTATATCCATTGGTTCAACATCATGGAGAATAAATTGTAATAATCTAGAACTCGCTGAAATGGAATGTATTATTTTTAATTATGAATATTTAATGTATTTCAAGTAGAAGGTGAACTATTTGTTTTCTATATGTTCAAGAGTAAATTTATGGATCAAACACATGTCCCTACTATTAAATGTACTCATATTTACAGGGTGGGGCAAAAGTAGATTTATAGTTGTGTATATGCAAAACACAGTTTAGTTTTGTATTATTATTTGTTGATTATTATATCACTTTCTATATGAATAACTGTAAACCTACTTTTGCCCCACTGTGTATACCCAAAGCCTCTGCCTTCTCCTATTTACAGCTTCTAAGGTAAATACTCTGCACTTGTCCCTAATCACATCTCTTTTAACTTAAAGACTTTATTTATTCCAGTAATTCTTTTTCTGTTTCCAGAATCTTTAGCATTTCTTTTCACTACCCTAACAAAATGTAACTTTCTCCATCTTTAAAACAATTCTTTCTTTGAGCTCTCACTGATTACGCCCCTTACCCCAACCACTCTTCCCTTTTCTGCCTTGCAGCAAAACTCCTGGAAATAGTCTCTATATGCATCTCAATTTTCTTCCTTTTCTTTCCTATTTTCTCTTAAGTCAATGCCAGCCAGCATTTTGGTTATTCTGCAACTAGAATGATTTCACCAAAGCATGAAGACTGGGGCATATAATCCTAAATTCAATCCTCTCATTACTGAGAATTTTCTGTGGGGTCCATCATTCCATACTCCACCACAAGGGCTGAGTGAGGTATTTTGTTTGTTTGTTTGTTTGTTTTTCATTTTGGAAAAAACCTTCAGTCAGTTAAGCAGAAAAATTTGGGAGGTTGTTAGCATGGGCTGAAAATATCTTACAACAGTCTCAGCTGAACCTAGAAATTGGGCAAAGAGATATGATATACAGGACACAAAAAGTGTCTGCTTTGACCTTTTCTCTGTTTTTTCCATTTTATTATCTTTTCATGAATCCTCCTTATTTTTCTAACCTTTAAATTGTCATGCCCTAGGAATTAATCCTGAGACTGGTTTCTTTTCTAACTACAATACTACTTATCTGAAAGTAACAGTCCAATCAGTCTGAAATCATGTTTATAATGTCAGACGCCAAATTTAGCCCTGGCTGATGTGGCTCAGTTGTTTGGAGTGTGGTCCCATGCACCTAAAGGTGATTGGTTTGATTCCTGCCCAGGGATCATACTTGGACCCCTAGTCAGGGCACTTTTGGGGGCAACTGATATCTCACGTCGATGTTTCTCTTTCTCTCTCTACCTTCCTATCTCTCTATAAATAAATAAATAAATAAATAAATAAATATATATATATATATATATATATATATATATAAATTCCAACTTTGTATTTACCTCTCTCCAATTTATATCTCTACTTAGATGTTAGTTCAAAATTAAAATTTTGATATAATTTTATCATACAACCCAACAATTAACCTCCAAGGGGTCTACCCATGAAAAATAAAAGCGTGTGTTCTTACAAAGATTTTTTAAGTTAATGATCAAAGCTGGCATTATTTATAATAGTTCACCCCCAAAACTGATAATATATCCATACAATGAAATATAACATGAATGAACATCAAAATATAGTACTAAGTGAAAGAAATAGATTTTAAAAACCTACATATTATGTGATTGTATCTAAAATAGGTAAATCTATTTACCTATTCTAGAATGGGTAGATCTAGCAAGAATAGGTAAATTTACCAAGAATAGGTACTATTCTTGGAATAGGTAAATCTACCAAGACAGAAAGTAGTTTAGTATTTGCTAGGACCTTAAGATGAATATGAGGAGTTACTACAAATGGGAACAAGGCTATTTTGGGGAGTGATAAAAATTCCAAAATTAAATTGGATTTGTGGTCACACAATTAAATTTACTATAACTAATAAATTATATACCCTTAATTGGTGAAATTATTGATATGAAAAGTAATACATCAATAAAGCCATTAAAATAAAACCCTAACTTTGGTTTTCTGCTTGTATTTTCTCCTGCTTCCCCATCTCTGTTTTACTGGTTTAGTCAACAAACATTGGAATCATTTTAACTCTTTTCTTTTCCATCAAAAAATCTAATCTGTCACCTTTACTACTAATGATCTCCTTTCCCACTATCACTCTAGCAAGACACCATCTTCTCTGCCTTGACTGTATCAATAGCCCTCTAGTCAATCTACATGCTTTTATCCTTACCACTTCATAACTTTTTTTGCATATAACTAATTATTCCACTTATATGCTCAAGCCCCTCTAGCCCTTTCCTTGTCACTTGGAGTAAAATACAAAGGTGTCATTGTAATAGGGTTTCTAGATGAAATGCAGGTATTGCAGTTAAACATGAATTTCAAATTAACAAATATTTTTTAAATTATGTATGTCCTATGCAATATTTGGGACATACATATATTAGAAATACCCATTGTTTATCTGAAATTTAATTTTTACTTGGAATTTACTGTCTTTGTTAAATCTAGCAACCTTGCATCACAAAGTGCTCCATGATCTAGACCCTCAATCTCTGTTATCTCATCTTCCTCTTTCCTTCTTTTGCTCAACTAATGAGGTTTTTTCACCACTTACAAATGAGCTAAGAATATTCTAACCTTTGGACTATCAAGCTCACTCTCCTGTACCTAGAAAACTCTCTCCAAATATCAGCTTGGCTTGTTTTCACACTTCATTTTGAGTTCTGCCCAAATGACAACTCTTCACAGATGGCTTTCCTGATCAGCCAATCTAAAACATCTTCTGTAGTCCACTATTCTCAGTATTCTCATTTGGTTGTATTTACCTTAGCACTTTTCATAAGTGGGCCTGCAATGTGTGCTTTTTTCTGGATCTAATGATAAAGTAGAAGTAAGGATTTGCCTTTTGACACTCCTGAATGCAAAAAAAAAAATAGAATAGTACCTAACAGATAATATGATCAATAAACTTATTTATCCATTCATCCATCCATGCATCCATTGACTGATTTGTTTATTCATCCATTCAACATTTTTCCTTTCTAGGTTCTAGGTTTTAAATCACATGTAGCATGTAGCAACACTGTCAATGAATCAAGTAGTGTATTTTTAGAAGGCAAGTGGAAAAAGAGAAGCAAGGGTGTGGTGAAGTTCATTGAAACAAATTGACCGACAGAAATAGATAGGTGTCTTTAGACTAATAATAGCAGGATAAGTTGGATGAAAGCATGGTTGCTGCACTTGTGTCCCTGAGTGACAAGTCCACCCACCAAATGAGTTCAGGAGAGAGGTTAAGTTGAGAAAGAGCATTCGGGACTCATGTTCCTAGGGGTGATAGTTAAAACCAATCTATCCTGAGTTCCTGTCAGCAATTGCTCCTACATACTCTCCATTAGCATTTAAACTGACTGTCAAGTCCATAATTTTCTCCACTCTCTTCTATCAATTACCTACTTCCTTCTAAAATGTTGAAGTCCTCCCTGTCCACTGGCCCATTTACCATTGCCTAGACAATTCAGGATTTTGTATTTTCAAAATGATTTCACTTTTCCATCCAGCCTTGCTCATCTTATTTCTTATTTTCCTTCATTCTTCCACTTCCCAAGCATATTACCTCACTTCAACCATTACACTGAAATTGAAGTTTCCAAGTTCCCCAGTGACAAACCTATTTTTGTTTTTTCAAAGCTCATTCTCATGGACTTCTCAGTTAAATATGAGACCATTGATCATTAACTTTTCTTCATATTTATTTTTCTTGCTTTTTTTTTCAGTGTTACTTAACAAAGCCTGATTTTTTTTTCTACCAAGATTATATTCTTGGTTCTTCTCTGAATAATTCAGTTATCTTTTTCTCTACACATTTGCCCTCAAATGAGAATAATTCTTAAAATTCTTATGTTTCCAGTTGCTCCTTTTATAGTCTCTTTCCTGTGGAAACTTCATATAGCCCCATGACTCTGTACTCATGCCTGTGCCTCCCCAAACTACATAACCTGCTTGGATTCTTATTTTTACAGCTCTGGTTATACATCATTATCTTCTTGTTGTCTGTATTCACTTTAATACACTGATGATATATAAATTTCAACATGTTAAATATAATTTAAAATTGATATTACTATGGAATTATATCTTATCTTTATATCCTGTCTTCCCAGTAGACCTTTATGGTATGTAATAAAACAGGCTCTGATGGATTCTTCTCTCCAAAAAAATGTTTTAAATATCCAATAATTGAACAAGTATTATTTTGCATGAAAAAGAAACAGAGGTTTATTTATTTATATAGATTAAAAAACACATAAAAATGCACCAGGGCTTTTTTTTCTTTCTTAGTTAGTCAGTTTACTCTTACCAGTTTTGGGCTTAAAGTGCCAGTTGTACTTTGAGAAAGTAGAACTGTAAAAATTGTAGACATATACAAATTTATGTTCATACTCACATTTTTTGTTGGTGTCTTTAATCATACTAAACTTTATATCCTCTCCATTTATGTCAAACTTTGCTATCAAGTCATGCTCTAAACCTGTGTCCTGTGCTTTTTTTCTGATTCTCTACAACTCCAAAAACAATGAGTGAGCAGCCAACTCTCTTGGAAAACCTCTGATTGTGATTTCTGGTCAACCTCCCTCATTTTTAGTGATGGCCCTCTGTGTCTCAATGCATAGTAACCTGCTCAGTAGGTGGCAGGATTTCCAGGCAACAGAATTTTGCTCTAATTGACCTTCTGCCTCTTTAAAAATATTCAGAGTTTGTACTTACTTGAAAAACTTTGGGTTTGAGAAAATTTAAATATACTGAAACAGAATTTATTTATACCTTTTAAAGAGTCAGCAAAGGTACAGGTAAACAAGGGCATAGACACACATTAATATTTTAATCAGTAATATGTTTTGATTCTTAACCATGTAAAAAAAATAAGGTTAGACACATGTGTTGACTTTACTATCTGATTAGAACAAGAGAAAAGAAACTCTTCAGAGTTTAAAAAGGGATGACTAAAGGGTACAAATGGGGTTCTAATAAGAGAAGATTAAAGAGAAAATATGAAGAATTAAGAGGAAAAGAAAAAATGCCAATTTAAGAAAGGTAAATTAGAGAAACGTATAAATCAGCAGATACATGTAAAAGGTCTGTCAGTCTTATTGTAGGAATATGCTATTAAAGCAATAGAGCTTTTAATCATAATAAATGAAAAAAAATAGGAAGCACCATGACCAAAGTATGAAAACTGTGTTTGTAATATAGAGCATTAATTTGATTCATGTGAGAAAAAATAAAAGAATTTCAAATGATTGGCATGATGTGAAATATCATTGATATAACTGCCTAAATCTTGAGGTACGTAATTCTTATATCTACACAAGAATATCTAAATACAAAGTTAGGAAAAAATCAGCAGGAATAACAGACAGTGAATTATGATAGGCTAGTAGAGCTTCGGTATTTAATGTTACTTAGGCCCAATTTGATAATTTGATGGAGATTTAAAGAACAAACTATATATATATATAGTGCATGTATATATATACACACATTATATATATACTATACACACATGCACATACACACATTTAATATCATATTGATTATTAGGGCACAATTATATGCTAGAAAATATTCTATACAATTTATGTTAATCTTATTAATACCTATAAAATTTATAAAATTTATGTATCATTATTTTCACTTCATCAGTGAGAAAAATGGGATTAAGTGATACTGAGCAACTTTCAGATTACATATGGGGGTATTTAAACAACTTCTTAGTGAATCTCAAAATCATGGTCTTTCTGCATAGGACATTGCCTGCCTCTACATAGGAATTTAAATGAGGATATAATTTGTGTGGGTTGATTGTTCTTATATCTCAAAATATAGCCTGAGATTATATTTCAAAATCCACTGTATGTGACTGATTTATTTCAGCTAAAATTTGTGAATTAGTTCACAGTCAAAATATGAATATCATTAAAATGATAGCATACGGTTATCTTTGAATATCAAATTCCCTAGCTCAAAATAATCATTCATATCACTATCTAATAGTGACAAGAAGGAGGAAGGAAATTGGCAAGGATAAGTCTGAAATATCGGCCCTAACTGCAAAGCAAAGCTCTGAAATCACTCCTTTCTGGCAGGGACATATATGTGATTGGGAAGGATGAGAATGGGGTATTGAGCTCCTTTAGTAAGGAAATAGGCAACAAAATGAGAAAGAAGTGTCAGTTTACCAAAAACAAATTTCTTAATTTTTTTATAGTGCCTTGGATTTGGCACTTTATATTAGGACATTAAGATAAAATTCCAGGTGGTATAACTAGTATGTGTCATTGATTAAAACAATGTCCAACCATTGTTAATATAATGAGAATGATTTGGTTGACATTGATATAACTGGGCAGCCAAGGAGAGGGGACTGGAATTTGTATGTGTGAACAATGATGACTTCACTGTACTTGTCAGTGGGGGTGGAGATAACATTGAGTGAGAATGTTTACTGTGTGGCCATCACATTCAAAATGACTAAGCAAATAGAGCAATGAATCTGCATCAAATTTTGCATTAAGCCTGAATATTCTTCAGTGGGAAATATTCAGATAATTCAGAAGGCTTTTGGGAACAATGCAATGAGTGCAGTGCAAACAAAAGTGTGACACAATGCTTCAAAGATGGTCAAGAATCTGTTGAAAGTGATCCACATTCTGGAAGACCTGCAACAAGCAGAACACCTGAGAATGTTGAATGTATGCAGGCCAAAATCAACCAAGACTAACAATTGACAGTGCAAGAACTAGAAGCTGATCTGGGGATTCCAAAAATCTACTATGTCTGAGAGTTTGATGCAGGGTTTCAGCATGAAACATGTTGAGGCAAAATTTGTTCCATGACTTCTGCTACTAGAGCAGAAGGAACATTGTGCTGCAGTTGCTAATGACCTGATTCAAACCACTATCAATGAGCCAGATTTCCTTAAGATGGCCATAAGTAGAAATGAATCATGGGTCTAAAGCTATGATCCAGAAACAAAGACACAATTGTCCCAATGGAAGTTGTATGGTTCTCCACACCCAAAGATAGTATAGCAAAGCTGCAACAAGATCAAGACCAGGTTAAGTGTGTGTTTTGATTGGGAAGGTATTGTCCACCACAAGTACACCCCTCCAGGCTAAACAATTAATAAGGAGTACTACCTCAATGTTCTTCATTGGTTGAGAAATAAAATACAGTGAAATTAGCCACAGCTATGGGCAACTGGTGTTCGGCTACTTCATCACAACAACATGCCCACTCATGCATCATGTTTCCTGCAAAGTTTTTTGTTGAAACAAATCACCCAGGTGACTCAGACACACTACAGCCCAGATTTGGCACCCTGCAACCTCTGGCTTTTCCAAAAATTAAAATCATCTTAAAAAGCGAAGAGATTTCAGACCGTCAATGAGATTTAGGAAAATACTTGGGGCAGCTGATAGATATTCCAAGGATTTTGCAGAGTGTTTTGGACAGTGGAAGAGACACTATGAGAAATGTGCGAGGTCCCAAGTTGCCTGCTTTGAAGAGGACTGAGGTGTCATTGTCCTGTGTACAATGTTTCTTGTATCTTGTGTATTCTTCAATAAATGTCTCTTTTTCATAGCACATGGCTAGGTACTTTATGGGCACACTGTATATGTTTTAAACTCTTTGAAATTAGGAGGTATATTGAATTTTGTATAAAAGAGCATTGCATTGTAGTTAAATTGACAGAATTTTCATTTCTTAGTGGTGTATCTTGCAACTGATGACACCTTAGTTTTGATGAAGATCAGTAAGTGAGAGGTTGATCTGAAAATTTAAAGAAAATATGTGCAAATCTATTCCTAGGTCTCCCACTGATAATCAGCATCACTCCTGGTGCAAATTCTATACTGAATCAAATTTTCTTATGAGACTAATATGACATAAAAGTGCCATTCAAGTTCTTTGTTTGCTTCATTCCTCTATAAAGATGCTGTGATGTTATTTGAGAAAAATAATGAAAATATTTTATATATATGAAAAGTATATATAAGAGCTATGAAGTCTTTCTGACATTTCAAATAAAATTGTTAGCTATCATAATTTAGGATATTTTACTTTTAAATAAATTTTCAAATTTGTAAGATGTTTGAATTTTGTAAAATTCTGTAGCCAAAAGAAATATTTTTACTAAGTAGTTGGTCTGAGATGTAAAAATTGAGTTCAATCTAAGAGGAAGTCTTTAATCTAATACATTGAATGCTGATTAAACTGAAAGCAAAAGCTCTGAGCTGTATGTTTTTAGCTGGATTCTCAGTTTTTGTTTTGTTTTTTAATCAGCATAGTTTCCCATGAAATAACATATGGTTTCAATATTTGAGCGTTCTCAGCCATTTCCCCCATATGTTTGCTGTAGTCAACTATCCACACATGACCAAATTCTGTCCTTAGATGAGCACAGAGAATGCTCACACAGGTTGAGGAAATGAGCAAATTTCATGCAGCAACCTATGGCCCACAAATGAGACGTCTGTAACTATTTGCACCCTAATAATTGGTCCAAATGAATGATTATTAGTATATTTAAAAATGACTGATTGTAGAAACTCTTTGGCTCTTAGAATATCTGGAATTATCTGATGGATAAGTTGTTAAGACTTGAGTAAAGCTTTGTATGTAGATGAATAAGCATTGGGTAGGAGCATTGGGAGCATCAGTTATTTGTAATTTGGCATGTCAGAGCTATCCAAGGCATTATTCACTTATTTCACTCATACCACAATTTAGCACTCTCCTCAGCACTATACATAGTCTTCTGTCATGGAACTTCCATTTTAGAGACATAATATTGACAATAAACTATTAAACTAATAAGTAAACTAGGAAATTTATAATTGCAAAAAAGATCACAAAGCAAGATAATGTTTTTAGAGTGATGGAACTATTTTTGCTAGGATAGCTACAGAAAGTTCTCTCTCTTAAGAACTGAAATTTTAAAAAAGATTTTATTTATTTTTAGAGAGAGGGGAAGGGAGGTAGAAAGAAAGGGAGAGAAATATAGATGTGCAAGAGAAACATTGATTGGCTCCCTCTCACATGCCCTTAACCAGATACCTGGCCCACAGCCCAGGCATCTGCCCTGACTAGGAATTGAACTGGTGACCTTTTGGTTTATAGGATAATGCCCCACTCACTGAGCCACACCAGTCAGGGCTGAAGAAGTGATATTTGACTTGAGGCCACAATGATGAGAAAGAGCCAGTCATGTGAAATTTGGAGTGCAAGTAAGAATAGACTAGACAATTGTGTAAATGTACCATAGTTTTTGATCCATTCATTTACTGATGGGCACCTAGGTTGCTTCCAGCACTTGGCTATTGTAAATTGTGCTGCTATGAACATTGGGGTGCATAGGTTCTGTTGGATTGGTGTTTCAAGGTTCTTAGGTACAATCCTAGTAGTGGAATTGCCGGGTCAAAAAGCAGATCGATTTTTAGTTTTCTGAGAAAATTCCGTACTGTTTTCCATAGTGGTTGTACTATTCTGCAATCCCACCAACACATTTACACAATGGAATTCTATGCAGCAGAAAGGAACTCCTACCCTTTGCGACAGCATGGATGGAACTGGAAAGCATTATGCTAAGCAAAATAAGCCAGGTGGTGAAAGACAAATACCATATATCTCACCTTTAACAGGAACCTAATCAATACAAACAAACAAGTAAAATATAACCAAAGACACTAAAATTGACAACGGGCTGACAGTGACCAGAGGGGAGAGGGGAGGGAATTTCACGGGAAAAGGGGAAGTGTTTGCAGGAACAAGTATTAAGGACACATGGACAATAACAAGGTGGGTGGAAATGGGAGGGAGGTGGGGAGGGTGGGGGGGTGGCTGGGATGGGGATAAAGGGAAGAAAACTGTACTAGAACAATAATTAAAATTTAAAAAAGAGAAATGAGAGAATAGACTAGACAAGAGGAAGGCCTTGAGGCTTGGACAACCTCATGGTTCTGAAGGAGTTGAGATTGGAATTGCAAACAGCAACCAGATCATGCAGGCTCAGGTAGACCATTGTGAGTTCTGTGGATATTAATCCAAGCACACTGCAGTGTTTAAGCAAAAGCATGAGGCAAACTGATTTAATTTACACATTTATATGTATGTAAATATCCCACTACAGTTGCATTGTCAAACAAATGATCATGACTACAATATTTATTTAGGATAGTAATGAAAGATATAGAAAATTCCACTATTTGATGGAATGAAATTTGTGATACTGACAGACATTTTTCAAAACATTCAAAATCTGGGGCATAAATTAGTTCTTCTGGAATATAATTTCTCTAGGCATAGAAATTCTTGTCTACCTACATGTAATCCAAGGAGTCTTCCTGAGATCTTTAAGGGGAAAATTTAAACATGGAATGATCCACATGTTAACCTCACAATATGCACAGTTATACCTATGATAGCTATCAGAAAATTTTCAATGAAAAATGTGATAATAGAATTTTGTTTAACAGTTAAAAACTTTTGAAAATAGAAAAAAATGATGTATTTAGATATTATACAATGATTTCGAAAAGTCATGTTTAGAAGAAACATATACAATATAATCTTCTGCCACCCTTGTGCAATTTCAATTTGGATCAATTTTTATTCACTTTGAATATGGTATAGTGATATTTTGTATCAATATATTTTAAAAAGAGGTTTAATTTTCAAAATAGCACAAGGAAATTTTTTGACATACAAGAACATAATTACCTAACATGTAATATTTCCTCTTTTGTTCTCTAATATAACATAAAATCATAGAAAAAACTAAATGTTTGGAAATATTTAACAATTACTTATGGATAGATTTATTTTTCAAATACTCCTATATTCAGATCCTCATTAAGTTTCATGCACATTCAAGTAGTCACATATGTTCAATGACATATAGAGATTTATACTAAACTGAGATTTACTAGTTATAGAAATCTATAATGTGATAAATGCAGGATGATTGAACTTTGTCTACAAATTTTCAGGGAGCGTGGAATCTGTAACTTAATTTTTAGGCAAATACAGAACTACCTATTCATTGGCTGCATGTTTCAGGTAGGCTAATTTATGCTCTGCTAACACAATAACCTCACATTTCAGTGACTTAAATCAACTAAGTTAATTTCTCCCTTATGCTCCATGTGGCTGGAAGGAATGTTTTATTTTTTGGAGTCATTTGGAAATTCGCTTTGATGGAGGTGTCATGATTCTTTTTTCTTCAGGCTTCATTGAAATTAAATACCATATAACATGAAACTTACTGTGTCAGTGTAAAATTCAGTAATTTGTAGTATATTTGCAATGTTGTGCAACCACTGACACAAATTTCAGAATATGTCACCACCCCTAAAAGATATACTCTGTGTGTTAACAGTAACTTCTAATTCCTGCTCTTTCTACCCCTGGGCAAACAGTAGTCTACTTTCTGTCACTGTGAATTCACCTGTTCTGGTCACTTCATATAGCTAGAATAGAATAACAGGCATTCTTTCGTGACTGGCTTCTTTCACTTAGATATTGTTTTTAAGGCTTATTCATATTATAGATGTATCAGTACTTCATATTTTATTGATAAATAATATTCCATTATATGGATATACCACATTGGATGGTCATTTGGTTTGCTTCCACTTTTGGGATCTTATGAACAATCCTACTATAAACATTTATGTACAAGTTTTTGTGTGAACATGTTTTACTGGTTGGAATTGCTAGAGGTGGAACACCTTTGACACATCTATTTAACTTTTTGAGAAATTGACAAACTATTTTCTATAACTGCACCATTTTATATTCCCATCCACAATATATGTGGCTCCAATTTCTCTAAATCTTCACCAACTCTTGCTATTTTCTTTCTCTATTCTATTGAATAGACATCCTTAGAGATATGAAATGGTATCACACTATGGTTTTCATTTTCATTTTCCTAACAATGAATGATGTTAAGCAGCTTCTTATGTGTTTATTGTTCATGTGCATATCTTCATTGGAGCCATGTCATTTCAAGTCCCTTGCACATTTTGTAATTGGGTTATTTTTTATTTTGTTGTTGTAAGAGTTATTTTTATATTCTAGATGCTAGAAACTTATCAGATATGTGATTTGCAAATATTTTTACCAATTCTCTGGCTGTCTTTATTTTATTGATAGTGTCCTCTAAAGTGCACCCTTTTTATATTTAGATAAAATCCAATTTTTTTTTTTAATTTGTTGCTCTTGCTTTTGTGGTTATAGCTAAGAAACCCTTGACAAATTCAAGGTCTTATGGATTTACACAGATGAGTCCTTCTGAAATTTTAATAATATTAGCTCTTTACATTTATATTTGTGATCTTTCTGAGGTAATTTTTATATAATATGTGAGGGGTCCAGATTCATTTTTTTAAATATGGACATCCACTTTTTCCAAAATAATTTGTTAAAAATAGTCTATTCTTCCACTGAGTTTTCTTGGTATTTTTGTCAAAAATCTTGACCCTATGGTCATTCATCTATTGAATGGGTTTATTTCTCAACTCCCAATTTAGTTTCCTTGTCTACATGTCTAGCCTTACGTCAGTGCCACATTGTATCTGTTATTGGAGCTTTGTAGTCACTTTTAAAATAGGGAAATGAGTTCTTCAATCTTATTTTTACTTTTCAATATTGTTTTTGTTATCTGGAGTCCCTGGCATTTCATTATAAATTTTAGGATTACCTTGTCTTTTTCTGCAACAATAACAACAAAAGGCTCTGGTATTTTGATAAAGATTGCTGTGAAACTATGTATTAATTTAAGGAGTATTGCCATCTTAATGATATTGTCCTCTAATCTATTAATAAAATGTATCTTTCCATTTTTTAAATCTTGAATTTATGTAAATATGTATTATAGTTTTTAATGTACAACTCTTGTACTTCTTTGGGTAATTTTTCCTATACATATTATTCCTTTTGATGCTGTTGAATATGGAGCTGTTAATTTTGTTTTTAGATGATTCATGGCCAATGTATAGAAATACAATAGAATTTTTATATATTAATTTTATATCCTGTAACTTTGCTGAACTCATTTATCAGCTCTAATTATGTGTATTAATTAATTACTATCTGAACTTAATTATTATTAAGT
Source organism: Tonatia bakeri (assembly GCA_004024845.1). Lineage (NCBI taxonomy): Eukaryota > Metazoa > Chordata > Mammalia > Chiroptera > Phyllostomidae > Tonatia > Tonatia bakeri. The sequence continues at coordinate 133,206 of PVIA01002582.1, forward strand.
CCAGACAAATACTAACTTAATTTTAGTAGTATACAAAATATTTCCTCCTATATAGTTCTATTCTCTCCCATCTTTAAGCTGTTATTGTCACAAATTAAGTCTTATAATTTGTGCTCAAGAACACAGATGTATAATTATTTATTTATGAAGTTTTCTTTTAAATCAAACAGAAAAAAATCATTTTTAAACAAAAACGTAATTGGGTTGGCCAAAAAGTCTGTATTTTTTTTCCAGTACATTCAAGTTTCAATAATGGATAGAACATATAGACAATAGATGAATAAGAACTTGGAAAACTTGGACAACAATATAAACTAACTAAACTTAGCACTCTTCCATAAAGTAAAAGACACATTTTTTTTATTTTCACCAATAACTTTATTGATTTGGGCATTTTAAGTATGTTGCTATCCACCACATGGTATAATATTGATTGTTCTCAGTTAATATCTCTATTTGATCACTGTCAACTTCAACTGGTCTACCCGACCATAGAGCATCAACCAGTGAGAATCCCCAGCATGAAACTTCACAAAGCTCTTTTGACATGTTTGATCAATCACACTGCAAAAATCTTTTTTTGGCATTTCAGTTGTGTTTTTACCTTTCTTGAAATAATAAAGCATAATAGACTGAAAATATTTTGTATTTTCTTCCATCTTCAATATTAAATATCTACACAGAAATTCAATAACTTTGATAATATTTTTTCTTTTTTAAGCTGATGTGATAGCTGTCACTATACAACCTAAGAAAATTGTTTTGAATGAAGTTAAAGACAACTAAGCATTACGAGAGCCATCTTACGGTGAAAAAAAAAAAACATTTTGGCCAACCACAAATTTTGTCTTTTATATTTACTTGTGTTGTTTCTGTTGCCTTTTTTTGTTTGTTTTTCTGCATGTGTATTCAAGTTATTTTTTGTTGCTCTTTCATTTCAGCCTGAAGAATTCTTTTTTAGGGCAGGTATGTTAGCAGCAAATTCACTATTAGTTTATCCAGGAATGTCTAAACTTCTCTTTCATTTCTGAAGGAGAATTTTGCTAGATATAGAATTTTTGATTGACATTTTTTCTTTTAGTACTTTGATATGATATTCTACTGCCTTTTGGTCTCCATGGTTTCTAAGAAGAAACCAGCTTTTAATTTTACTGAGACTCTCTTGTATGTGATGTCACTTGCTGCTTTCAAGATTCTTTTTTTGTTTTTGTCTTCTATGAATTTGCTTATGTTGTATCTAGAAATGAATCTCTTTAAATTTATTCTACTTGGAGTTTGTTAAGCTTGTTGGATGTGTACCTTAATGTTTTTCATGAAATTTGGAAGGCTTTCAGCCATTATTTTTTCAAATAATCTGTTTATCTCCTTTCTCTTTTCCTTCTTTAGAAACTTGAATTATTTTTTTCATTGTTATGCTTGATGGTGTCCTACAGATCTGTTAAACTCAGTTCATTTAAAAAATATTTTCTTTCTGTTCCTCAAACTGTACAATTTCAACTGACCTATATTCAAATTTATTGTTTCTTCCTTCTGCTGGCATGAATAGTATTTGAGCCCGTCATGTGATTTTTAAAATCACTTTTTGTGCTTTTTAATTCTGGAAAGAAAATATATTCCATATTATATTTTCTGATTGCTGAGATGTCATTCTCATACAGTTGTTAATTCTAGGTGTTACTTCCTTTAGGCCTTCTAGGATATTTACAACAGCCCATTTACCATCTTTGTCTAGCAAAGCTAATGTTTGGGTATCCTCTGGACAGTTTCCACTGATTGCCTTTTCCTGTGATGAGCCAGTTCTCTGTTTCTTTGCCTCTTTTGTTGTTGTTTTGAAGACTAAATAAATATTGTCAATATTATTATGTGATACTCCTGGAAGTGAGATACCCTCATATTTTCTCTAAGTTGTTTATACTACATTTTCTATACACATAAAATATTTTGGAAATAAGACCTTATTTTCTTTCTAAATTCTTAAAACTCCATTTAGCTATCATAAAAGTACTCTGTATAACAGAGTAGTTTATTTCTAATTATTACTGCTCTTTGAAAAGATGCTTGGTAAGATTTAGGAGGTTTATGCCTGTAAGAAACAAATTTCTTTCTGAAAATATTCAATTTTAGGGCAATAACACATTAAGAGGTAGAAGAAATGAAAAATAAATATTAACATGAAGTGATTCATTGGTACATTATATATGATGCATCACAGTTAAGTATGCATTTCTAACAAAGGTTATTTTGAACCAATCCAGAGAACACCTAGTGTGGTTTACAAAGAAGTATTGTGATATTGTGGCCTGGGCTTTAGGATAGGTGTAGCAAGTATTCTCAATCCTATCATTACCTTGTTAGAAGACCTTGTTCCCTTGGGCTCCATTTCCTTTTTTAAATTGTGAATCCATGTTGGGTTATTCCTAACATTTTATAATGTAAATCCACAAATTGCTAAATTATTTCTAGTGCTATTTATTTGTCTAAATGTGCCTCACAATATCTTTTTAATAGATTTCTCTCTTCATGCTGGAACTTGTTCAATATCTGACCACATCTGAAATCTTGATGCTATTACAGAGTTTTCATTCACATCCCTGTTATTTTTCTTCCATGCCTGTATTTCTAACTCATATGATCAATTAAAACTGCCTATACTGTAAAGGCTTCCTCTACATGTTAAATTTATTAAGTCCCCTTCCCATGTATATGGCATGTTTTGTTTGTGCTCACTGTGATGAATTAGCAATAAAGGAAGAGATAGCTCTTAAATGATTTATAAAAAATGGTTTAAATGATTAACCTAGTGGTTATCAGGGATTCTGACAGCCCTTTGTACAATAGAGATATTCAAATGAGGCACAGCAGCAAGATCTGTGACATTGATAACTGGAACCCTGGTAGGACTCTGTCCCACTTTCTTTACTACCATCCTGTATCCTCTTTATTTTGTCTCTGTACTCTCTGATGATTTTGACAAGAGGTTATTTGAGGCAAAAGATAATAATGAAGATGATGGCTGTTCTAATTTCTCTGTCCAATGTCACTGGAGGCAGTAAAACACATTTTCTAACCTCTGTTCCAGCAGGTTACATTCTTATGTATCCATTGCCCTATTCTTCCCCACCTCTATCTCTGCCTTCTGGCCCTCATATTCTGGATAAACAGAATAGAATGTAGGTACTGGCTCTAAGACTGTGCAATGATTGAATAGAGGTATTTTTGTTGAGTCATCCTTTCTTTCTACTATCATGGCATGTGACTGCAAGTCTTTCCTTCATTAACTAGTAAAGACCATGAACAAGTAGGTAAATGTACTGTTTCTAAAAAGTTTCAGAAGATAAAATTCCAAATTTATTTTTAATTGTTAATTTTTATCTTTTAGTATGGAAATGGAAAAATAGCTCTACCCTTATGTTTCTGTAAAAAACTAACTCATGGGAACATCAGTTCTTCTAAGGAACCTGCCATAATTTCCATTATCTCTTCAACACATGTTTTTTTCACCAACACTGATAATTCAATATTTTGCTGTCACAAAACAGCATAAATAATTCTGATGATGATTATATTAAGAAAGTCCCCAGAATATGCCAGTAAAACCTAGTAAATTTTGAAACTTTTGGGGTGCCACATGTGCCCTGGGCATATAGTTTATAAATTATTCAGAATTTGTATTTCCCTATCCTAATATTTAAAGAATAAATTAGTTGTGTGTTTTTGTTTTGTTTTGTTTTTTAAAGAAATTCTTGTCTTTATGAGCGAAGTAAAAAACTAATGACAATGTAGGACACCTCATAATACATTAAGCAAAAACTCTGTTTAAAATTTTTTTAACAATTTTTTATTGATTTGAGAGAGTGAGACAGAAAGAGAACATCAATTTGTTGTTTTACTTATTCATGAATTCATTCGTTGCTTCTAGTATGTGCCTTGACTAGGGTTTGAACTTATAACCTTGGTGTGTCAGAAAAACGCTCTAACAGAAAAACCCAGCAGGGGCCTTGCAAACATTTTCATTGAAACATGTATGAGAGTTTCTATGCTATAGGATTTCATTCTCAGATCCAGCTGCCCCTGTAATATGGCTCCAACATGAAACACTGAAGTGGTATCTTTGATATTTGACTATAAGGAGAAGAAGGGTCAAGCATATGAAAAGTGTCATCACTTAACATAGTATATTTTTTAGTCTAAGCTACTTTTACACATGAAACTAACTTAACAAATGGCATTAAGTTATCTTTTAGTTTTTTATAGAAATCTTGAGGGTCAGTAGTTTCTAGAGTTTACACAAATATTTGAAGTGGTAACCTTGGTACTGATGTGTATGGATGTATCCATGTCATAAGACAGGGTCTATGAAAAATTCTGTGGAGAGGGCACAGACTCTGTCCCAGAATTGTATAAAATCAAAAGTCAATGTATTGCACAACACATGGCAACTTGTATGTCCTAGTAATGATTGCAGAAACTTAGTGTGAGCCTATATAAGGGACATAAAATAGTTAATCCTGTAGACAGGGAAAAAGGCCTGGGTAACTTTCTTTAGTACCTACTAATGTGCTTCTTATACAACAGGGATGTCAAACTCATTTTCACCAGGGGCCATTATCAGCCTTTTGGTTGACTTCAAAGGGCCAAAATAATTTTAGGACTGTATACATGTAACTACTCCTTAACTGTTAAGCAGTTGAAATTACATTTGGCCCTTTGAAGGCAATCGTGAGGCTAATGTGCCCCCCACCCCTGGTTAAAATGAGTTCTACACCCCTGTTATACAATGATTACTAACTGAATATCGTGGTTGACTACAAAAGAAATTGAGGTATAGGGGCAAAAAAAACATGAGACAAGACGACATCTTTATCTCCTTAGGAACTAATGATCAAAATTTTCTCCATTCTTGGTATACCATATATTTTAGGCCCACATTAAAAATCTGTATTTAAGAGACAAACTAAGGAAAATAACCAAGTAAATTTTCCAGAGAAGGAATAAACAAAGTTGTTTCTGAAAAGTATATTTTTCAGACAAGCCAACAGGGTGAGGAGGAGGCAGGGGTAAGAATACTTTTCAAGAACAATGAAATCCTTTCTAGTGTCAGCTTATGCTGAGGTCAAAAAAGAGAATAACTGAAACCCATTCATGTGCAACCCTGGTGGCAACTATTTGGGCAGAGTGATGGAAGTGGCAAGAGAGAGGAGAAAGGAGACTCAGATGTCAGAGAGTTGAAGGAGTGGATTCTCTCTGGTTTCTATCTTCTCTGCTGTGTGGGAAGAAAGGTTGTTTCCTGGGGATGAGGGATTGGGGTTAGTGTAAGTGTTTTAGATAGATGGATCAGAGTCCGAAATAGTTGCTGTGAAGAATGGGTGAGAGAGCTGACCAGAAGGCACCATGGGCCTTATTGGGATCACAGACCATTACTGTGGTTGATCATAAATGTTTTAGTGGAATGCAGGAACTGCTGTAAATGTTCCTGTTAAACTTCTATGGAAGATGAGGACTATATCTTAACTCTCTAACCTCCACAGATAACATAATGCCTGAACTTTATATGATAATCTAACATTATTTACTGTATGACAAAATGCTGACTTATGTCATAAGATGACAACAGTAGTTATTGGTGCTTATTCATGAGCATCAATAGACAAATAAACATCCTTGTTGTCTAACCATACCAGCTGTGTCCCCAAACTCTGACACTGTAGTTCTCTCTTCTACTCTCCCTTTGTGGCCCAATATTTTCCTAGTCAAGTGACAGTGATTATAGTGACACAGAGGTTGACAAGAGCTCATAGAATGCAAATCATCTTCAATATTTAGCAATTACAAAATCCTTTCAGTAGAGATTATTAGTATCATCACTATAGTAGAAAAACATCCCTGAAGAGAATGGCCTACTTATATAATTAACATTTCCCTTGATCCTCTTTTATAAATTTTATATTCTATCACATCATTATATTATTTCTTAATGGCAAGCAATTATAAATTCAGTATCAATTCTTAAAATCAATATCTTTAGTGTTATACAAGTAGTATTAGAAATCTATATCTCATGCTAACCAAATAGAAAAGCATCCTGTTTTTTTTGTACCATAAAGTTCTAGACCTAGCTAATTCACAGCTAAAACTTTAATTAAAATTTTAAACTGGTTCAGTGAGAGGCAATTGATAATCAGGAAAATTGTCTCTCATTGTCTCTGTTTTATTGATGCCTTTTAAATACCTCTCCCCCTCCCCCATGTGTGTGGTTAGGGGTAAGCATTGATGATTATAGAAAGAAGAGAATCTGGACTTGTATTCTACATAGACTAATATGAAGGAATTGACTTGAATGCATGATGGCCAATCTCAGCCATGTCATAGGACAGCTGGGACAAGGCATAGTTCACATCAATTCAAAATAATCTTTGTGCTTTTCCATTCATTTTAGCTCTATTAAAGAGGAAACGGGCTGGGACTCAGGAAGATCATATAGCTGATTGCTTTCAAAATGAGACTATATGGGGTATGTAAGAACATCAGGCCTTCATTCTAAATTGTGCAGACACTAGTCTTTACTTAAAAGGTATGCCAGGAAAAAAAAATGCTTGATCACAGCCATGTTTTAAGATCTTTAATGCATGTCTGTGATTAGGGGTAAAAATGGCTTTAATTTTTTTCTTTTTTTTAGAAAGTCTGGCTTTGTTGTGAAGGTCAGTCTCTTCCTAAGCTGCATCAACTTCAAATATTCTGCTGGCAGTGTCTGCATAAGAGACTGCTAGGCTTCAGTCTGCCATGGGCCCTGGGATTCTACAGGCTCTAGAATCCTATGGTGTATGTCTATTCATTTCAAAGTTTTCAAAAATAGAAAAATGTGAGAGGATGAATGCTTAATATTAAATGAAAGGAATCTTGTGCTACAGAGCATACATTCTACCTCTGTTGTATAGAATCATAATTTTGAATCTGAAATTTATATTCTTAATGCAATTTCCAAGTGGAACATAGCTCTTAAAACACTAAAACAATAAAGGTGGCCATGCATAGCTTACAGATATCACTGTGCTGATAATGCCTGCACCGAAAGTGTCAGAGTTCTCCATGCACAGGTTACTTTTAAAACCAGTCAAGATGCCAGGGTAGGTATTAAAACACTTGAACCATACTCTGAGAAAATAAGGAGCAACCAAGAGATATACCTGTGAGTTTTGCATCAACACTTCTAATGGTCAGACTTAAATTCTCATTTTGTTTCTGTCTGTGTTCTCCAAGCCCTCTGCAATGTTAATTATATCTTGCAATTCCAGGATATCACTAAAAATATGTGAAATCCCCAGGTTTTATTATTTTTTGTTTGCATTTATTCTTATATACTTTTAGGACTTGAATAATAATGAGGTACAATTTTTTAAAAATCAAACAATATCATTTTATGAATCACAATACTTGATGTGTAATGTGTACTTGGCAGCTCTGTGCACCCATTTAATAGAATTTGATGCTCATAACAAGTCCCCATGTGTTTTACTTTCCACCCCCAGATAGATGATCATTCATGGATATCTCATTTCAAAAGAGACACCTTAGTTAGAAAATACAAGTGAAAATTGCAGTAACCAGTTTTACAGCACAGTATCTGCCTTACAAGTGAGAAGTGGTTTTAGATATCAGTTACATCGACTTTCACATTCCTTACCTGGGCAGTATTATCCAGTGCATTCATTTCCAGTTCAGGTTATTAAATATATGACAAATTTGAATATCTACTGTACATCTTATATTTTAACATTTTTATCCAATCACATAAAGAGACCTCTGTAGAGCACTTTTATTTTAGGATCAGTTATACCATATTGATAAATGAAACTACCATTGTGCCTTATTAGCATTAATGAAAGTATTCGTTCTGAGGGTAATGTCTTTCATTTTTCTTAAAGACTCAAGATTTTTCTTATCAACATATGTTATTTGTCTCTCAGAAAACAATAAATAAATGAAAGAGAAACAGTTTACACTATAACTTTTACTATTCCTTCCTGCCCTCTACCTTCCCCTCACCAAAAAAACCACAAAATTATTTGAACTTGGCAGAAAGAGTTTGCTGTGATTAATTGGCTTTCTGGTATGTGTGCCACACTTCATTTCATGATTAAGATTTCTGACTCAAGAAATTCTCAGCAAAAGACAATATATCAAAGTTTAAATATCAGTAATAAAAGAGTACAGGAGATAGTCTGTAACTACTTAGAACTGAAAGCATTTTATTGAAAAAGGTTTGTTTTCTTTGGCAGCCTTTCATGACCTCCCACTGTTGACAAAACTAGCAGCCTGTGCTGTTTGAAGTGTAACTACAGCAGAAGCTGCTGCTTCTGAGCACTTACAGGATTTATATCTAAATTAATATTTTCATCAAACACACAATATACCTTACATAATCTTTAAATTATAGGGAAATGCTAGAAGGGAGTTCTGTAAGTCACTGGCTGAAGTTGTACTAGAGATTTATGGCTCTCTCAAGTTGACATTGGTGACTGACCTACAACCCACCAGTGCTATTACTTCCCTTTTCTGGTTCATGGTAAGTGCTGCTGCCTCCCAATAAGCCTCCGGAGCCCATTAGTGCTCAGGCCCTTCCCTTATGGTAAATATGCGCATCTCCATTCCCACTTCTTAATGTTCAGCTGTGCTGAAGGTAAATAGAAACCCAGGTTGTCTTTCAGGTAAGAAAGACAACCTTTCATGTGCTTTGTCACAAGTGTGGGTGCCCCAAAGTCCAACTTACCTCTGGCCCTAAATAAGGTGATGCTTTCCAATATAGTTTACTCACAAAAATAGCAGATTTCCCCCTTCTGACATGGTTTTAAGGTTCTGGATTGCGATGCTTTCTATTTTTCGCTGCCAGCACCATAGCTAATTGAAAAATTGCATAAAGATTGATATGAAGGTAAATATTAAAGGCACAAAAGGGAAGGGAAAGCAAATTACTTAAAATGTCAGAAAAGCTAAGACATTCATCTTCCCTGCTGCAATTTGTTTTTCATTAATAAAATATACATTGTTTTCTGCTCGGAAAAGTTATTAGTGGCAAAACAGTCTGCATGAAGCTTTGTCCCTTCTGAAATGAAGTCTTTGTTTAGACGCTGGAGATGGGGGTTTTGTGCCATTGTCTAATCTGTCAGATTAGATGAGTAAATGTGTTTAGGGGTGCAAAGATGTGCAGCCACACCTGCTGTGCAAAGCTGTGAATTCACAACTCTTCTGACTATTAAAATGTGTTATGCTGGAAGCTCTTTTGTTGTAATGGAACTGTTAGTGGTTGTGTGTTTGAAGTGGTGCAAATGTCAGGCCTTATTACAATCATAATAATCACTCTAAAAATAGCCTCATATTTTGACCATTTAATGTTAATATGCAGCAAATTAAAGGCTAAGCACCTTATAGATTTGAAGATGTTAAATTGATTTTGCACTCAAAATTTTCTAAGCAAAAACAAAAGTCCACTAATGCAATAACATTCACAGTCCACAAAAGACTACAGTCATTTGAGAGTTTTAAAGTAATATAGGAAGCAAATGAAGGATGCACAACAAAATATGAAGCCAATATTGTGACAATAAAATTATTGTCGGAGAATGATATTAAATGTGATCCTTAGAGAATGCTAATTATCATTTCCTTATTTGTTGATGTTTGTGATTTTCATATGAATATACCATGATATTTTACTCCCTCAGCTAAATATTGGATTACGCCTAAGCAGAGTTAATGCTTTCTATTTATCCCTGATAATATAGGCTGCTTTTTCATAATTTTATTATTTTACTTTGCCAAAATGATGGAGCTGCATTTAATAATCTTAAAAAAGATAATATTAACTGCCTTATTTATCAACTCGAGATGTAGTTTCTTAAACTTACTTTTCAATCCAAATTGTGTTTTTGATATATATATATAGTTTTTGAGTATTGATGTTCTTTAAAAAATGTTTGAGTGTCTAATGAATCTATAGGAATTTCTTCTGTGTGAATTAACAGGGTGTTAGCTAAAGATTGAGAAAAAATTTTTCAACATTCTAAAAATTAAAAAATGGAAAAAATAAAACAAAATGTTAAACCAAAAGAGCCTCTGTTGTCACTTTTATATCACTAAGCAGCTTGTAGAAGGTTTAATAGACCCTAATCTAGAGAGGCCTTTTTGGGGACCTTAGACCTGTATGGCCTCATTAATTCAATTGGTACGTGACAGTTCAGAGGTATCCTAAGCCAGCCATTACCTGCATAAACAGGCTCTGATGCCAGCGTGGCACGTACACTGTCCTCAGATCAAGATTCCTCATCCTGGATAGCTGTGATTAGAGAAAACCTCTAAAACATAAGAATGATTTTTCTTTATAAGTAGTAATGAAATCTGATCACAAGGTATGGGGCATTCCCTTCCAAAATAGATTTTTAAATATTTTTAATACTAACCTAGAAGAAGATAACACAAACTTAGCAGAGCAAAGAGATTAGTTTAAAATAATTGGAAGACATTGGCCTCCTTCAACTCTCCCCAAAATTGTCATGTTATGGAGATGCGGGTGTATAATTAAGTTGTTCTCATTTGACAATCATCATGATGCTGAGACCTGGATTTCATATTGGGTAACATCTGGATTGTCCTGCAGATATGGCAGGGTGACAGCTTCACACGTTCCCTGAAAAGAGGCATCCACACACTGACAGTCACTCATCATTCAGAAAAAGAAACAAATGAAATGGAAGAGAGATTTTTCCTCCTGAGTCTTAATTTAGGCTAATCTATGTAAAATACATTATCTAATAGCAACCAGCACAAGAGCGGTTTTCTGGCACAACACAAACTGCAGATTGTCTCAATTATAGCGAGAAATATTTACCTTGTGATGTAAAAGGAAAAAAAAAGTTTTTATTGAAGGCCAAACTTTATAAAATAAAGGAAATCTAGAGTAATTGAAAATTTTATGTAATTTAATTAATGCTGTAAAAATCTTAGATTACTTTTTTATCCTTCTATACATGCCCAATGAGAACATTAAATGTGAAAATGCTAAACTAACTTGTAGATCTAGTATTTTAATTATATCAATGCCAAAGTAATTTCTAGCCATTAGTTGTCAGAAAAACTCTTGTTGATAACAGGATTGTTCATCTTAAAGTTTTATAAAATTAAAAATAATATATAAATATGTGAAAATTAATATTTTTTCTTTCTGAGGTTTGCTGAAATTTTCTACAAACCTTTCTTTCTTAACTTTGCACTCATTCTCCCTAATACTGGTGGTGTTTCAATCTCTTACATTTTCCTCAGAGCCCTGCACCTTTGTTTTCCATGCATGTTTTGTTCTGGCAAAATACTGACATGGCTTAAAACTTTCCTGCATGGATGACATTTAAAGAAAGGCAGATATACAAAGATTGGTTTCCATTTCCTGAAATTAATGAAAGTCACTGTATGCAGTAGATCTTTAGGAGAGAAAATGCATTATTTTATGGAAGATATGTTTTTAAATGTTATGCAGACTTCTCTTGGTCTTCAGTATATCCAGTCCAGCTAAAAAGCATCAATAGTCTGACTTACATTTTTATGTGCTGGATTAGTCTTTATATTTGTTTTGATAGAAAAGCAGACAACAGCCTATTTCATGGACAATAAATTCAAGATAGTAATGATGAGATAGTATTGCCTCAGCTAAGTGCACCCAGATTGGAGGGTCACATATTTGACCTCGATCTAGTATGGTCCTTAATGAATCTATATACTTGATTAGAGTTACTGTCTTTTTTATGGCTCAAAATAGCTTTGCATGGAAAACTAGCTTATTTTAAGTAGAGATGAGAGGATTATTTTGTTTCCAACACATCTGTAAAACTTTCCCACAGACCTTTAAGTGCTTGCTTTAAAAATTTAACCTGCCTGCAAGCTGTCCTTTACCTTGCCAATTCTGTTTTGTTTTACAACCTTCATTGCACAGGGAAGAAGTACTTCTCTGTCATCTTTTAGTGGTATAAAAAAATTCTCATTGTTCAAATAATATGCAGAATTACTGAGATATCAGATTAAAGCCTCAGTATTGTGGTTATTACAGAATTTTTCAGGTCTACCTTCCCTGTCCTATTCATAGAACAGAATGGAGGAATTGCTGTTGGCATGTTATATTGGGAGATTTGGGTAAGTAACAGTAAAAAAAAATCAACAGTAAGGATTAGAACTCGGAGCCATTATGTCTTTTGTCCTATTTTGTGTTTGTTTTGTTTCTTTTATTTACTGAGTTTTCTTAGTATTTTGTAAGCTTCAAAGTAATTGGGAATTTTATAGAGTCACAGATACCGTCATTAATGTCCCAGTTTGCATGCAATGTACCTTCTTTGTTATGCAATGGTCTTTTACATACCCCTTCTCCTGCATGTAGCTCTCTCCTTATCTGTGCTTCCAACTCCACTATCTGTCTCTCTGCTCCTCCAGCTGCATCGTCCCCTGTTAATTCAAGGAAGTGATTTTTTACTCCTTGTCACTCTCTCTCTTTCTGCCACTCACTCTCAATCTATCAGAACTGGTTTCCTCATTCTGGGACTACGCTAGACTCATGTATCTCCCTTGCTCCATTCCTCTTTCAGAAATATCATCATTTTTTCTAAATGCAGTTTTTGGAAAGTCTCCTTTTTCTTCTTAATCTTTTGCAAATGTTTGGGACTTGGAGAATAAACACAATTAGTTAAACACTGATTTCATATTACTATGTATTCTCCTGAAGAAATAAATATTTTCTAAAAGTTTCTAAAAGCATTAAATAGTAGGTTTGTATGGTAAAAAAAAAAAACCTCAATAATAAATATATTCAAGGTTTTTAATCAGGACATCTAGAGATGAAACAATTAGCTCTTAGGTGTGAGGTGCTGTTTCTAACAACAATAATAATATTAGAATATAAAAAGACAGGTTGTTCATATTTCCACCTGTGCTTCCTAGTATTGGGTGCAGGCCTGAATCTGCAAAGAGCAAAATGGTTGTAATTTTAAGTTTTTAGTGTTCTACTTCATAAATATGGATTGCTTGTATATTGTTATTCCTCCACTTCTAGAATGTACTGGTCACATATCCTGTTTAATATGTAATTTTTAGTGGATATTTTTATGTCAAAAGAAAACAGTGTCAGAATTGTTAAATCATTCTAACAGTATCAGGAATTTCATGTGGAATTCAATAGTCACAAGGTTTTTTAAAAATAGTGTTAATATGTTCCTAAGCCCCTCACAATGAATACAGTATATAGGTCAATTAGTTTTTCTAAGTTTTAGAGGTAAAAACAAAAATTCAAATTAAAGAGACTGCTTCTAATCCAGAACTTCTTTCTTACTGGGGTTACAAACAAGGGAAATTTTCAGTCACATGCCACTGAAAATATCTCAGACATGATCAATTTGATAGATATATTAATTCCATTAATTCCAATTTTGAGTGGGATTTCTATAATAACTCTGTCAAATAAACTCTGCATTAAAAATAAACCTCCACTGACATAGAAATCTCCAAATACTAATGAAAGGGAAAAAGACTGGGAAAGGGCAAACAAATATTTTAAGGGAAAAATAAACCTCAGAGTTAAAACTAATTGAGGATACCGGAGCAGAGTCTCCCATCTCTGTAACATAATTTATAAATTTATAAATTAATTTTTTCTCAGTAAGATAAGGAAACATGCACCCTTCCAATAATTACTAAGAAAAAAAATCACTGAATTATATCATTGTAATTCAAAAGGAAATAAATTGATTTTCCTTTGCTCTATGTAATTGTAACATAAGTATGCCATAAACTATGATATAGGCAACACCCACCACTCTGTGCAAGCAAGCTCACATTTCCAGTTCATTTTTACATACCCCAATAAACAGAACAAAATATTTAACATGACGGTAAAGCTCAGTTTTCTCCCCCTTCCTCATGACAATAATTCCATAACTCAGTACCCTGTACATTTTTGTTGAAGAGAATGAAGTATTTTTCTTTTCAAGCAGTATTAATCTAGTTTGCTGTCTTAGCAGGGATACATTAACCAGGCTGAGCTCTGAACACGTTTTTAATTCTTACCATAGGAAACACAACCAAAGAGTTCATTAAAATATATTAATGAACAACAGCTTCTTCCTTTAAATGAACTAATATCTAAGTTTAATGAAGCTCAGGTTATAGTGATTTTCTGGCTCAAGTGCTCCTCTTTCTATCTAATTATGTGCGTGGCATTCAGACAACAAGAGTGTCTTTAACGTTAGATAAGAACCTGGGCTTTTATCTCAATCAATAGTCTTTAGCCTTTGAACCCGTGTCAGTGGAAGACCAGTCCCTCACCTTCAGTTCTACCTGATCTCTTTTTCTTCTGGATGCATGCTGCCATTTACAAAGGAAACCCAGGCATGCACACGCACGGCACGCACTCACACATGCTCATACACACACATGCACACACCTAAGATGTAAGCAGGCAAAGTGTTTAGATTGTTTGTGTGTCTGTGTATGTGCATGCGCACAGGCATGTGTGGACAGGATCCTCTCCAGCTGTAAAGATGTGTGACTGTAATGATGATGTTAAAATTTTCTTGTTTCCTTTCACTGGGCTTTGTGTATCTCAAAGGAGCCCCATATGGTGCTCTTTGTCCGTGTCATTACCTCGTTACAGCCACTGTCTGCCAGCCAAAGGTAGACCGAGCGCTGCAGCTGTAGACAGCGATACAACTGGAATTGTCTAAGGTCAACAGTGCCGTAATTACTTTAAAATGTCAGCGTACAATAAAATACAACAGTTCATCTGGCAGAAAGCAAATTAGCTTTGACCATAGCGTAATTACCCTTTTCTCAGCACCATTAGAAGAGATCAAATCTCCACATTCAGTGTTTGAGGAAAGGCCATCAGAGTACACTCTACCTGACAAGGATGCACATTTGCCATTTTGAGATGTAATTAATTGTCCCTATAATAGAAATTTTTATATTTGACTCTGGAATTGAAATGTGTAATAACCTGGCTTCTTCGTTTTAACCATTTTGATGCTGGAAAGAAAGGTATGTTTTGCCCAGTACAAATAAGTAGTATTGGTATCATTCAGAACATAGTTTTCATTTTGATAACAATTAGTTTCACCACAGGAGTGATTTTTCTGAAATGACTACCATGCATATTTAGAATGGTACTGATGTCTACATCCTATATTAGAGCAAAATTAAGAAGTTAATGTCATTAAACTCTTTCATAGCTTCTTGTTCTTCTTTGCATGTGTATTTCCTATCTGGCTAGGATAACATGAAGAGAAGTGGCTTTCAGACTGACTTCTGAAAGGTTGATTCCTGCCGCTGATCTTCCCCGCCTCTACCTCACACACAAGGGCAATCTAGGTAAAGAGTGCCCCTCCCCCACCCCCACAGGATTAATGCGCCATTATGCCAAGAACATCCTCTTTTTTCAAAGACACTCAACATTAATGGTGGAGGGTACAAATGCACCAATGATACAGTAATTTGATTAACTCAGAAACAAACAGCAAGGAGCTGACCAGTGACAGTCCCTGTAGGGCAAAGACTTCACTGTTTGTTGACTTTCATTAATATTTAAGGGCACCAAAGATGCTTTAAGCTGATTTGAAATGACTTAAGGTGTCTGAACAGCATTTCTGCTTGTGCCTGGTTGTAGATACACATGAAAAACAGCTGTTATGTATCAGAAGAGCCTTGCACTGTATTTAGGGAATTCCATCACCATAAAGATGTTTACATTTTCTTGATGTTTCATTCACTGTGTTGTGGCTTCTTCATACGTTTTCAAATGAAAGCATGCTCTCTAGGGTTCAGAAATCTCTCTTTTGTGAAGAGATTTCCTGGGGGGAAACTATTTATGAAACCAACAAGGAACTTTATAGTTGGTAAAAAAAAAATTCTTAACGTGACCCTTTCTTATTGAACCATTGCTAGTTTTAATGTGCTAAAGCCAAAATAATAAACAAGCTTTCTGGTAAAATCACTGTAGCATATCATTGATCAGTTTATCTCTTCAGAGCAGAAAATTATGGCACACACTGAGCTTTCTTCCCAACGGCTGGGTTGCTTTGTTCTTCTTCAATGTCATTTATAACTCTCAGATCATTTCACAATGTAAGAGTAATAAGGTCCAAGGAACATTTAAAAAATAAGCAAAATGGTCAGATAAAGCTTTTAAATAGATATGAAAATTTGAAAAGAAAGGAATACTCTTCCTTTGAGATCCATCTAGTTCTAAGAGTAAATCTAGATGCCTGTGAATATGTTTAACGGGTACTTTGTAGAATTTAGGGAAGTAAATATCACAGGGTGAGCTTGAAGGACTTAGACTGACACTTAGAAATTGGCAATACTGACCAAACTGGAACTTTTAGTGTCCGTGAACAGCATAAATTAGATTTGCTTTACTTTGAAGGAGAACTGTTTTTTTTTTTTTTTTTTAACCAAGTAAGAGTTGAAAAAGACTTTGGCAGACTAATCAGGCCCTTAATATAGACTGAAATTTGTATTAGGCCCAAATTTAAGGACTTTGACAATCTTACCAAAACTCCCCCTTACTCTCACTTTTTCCCAATGCAAACTCTCTCCTCCAGGTTACTGTCCCTACCTTCTACTCCCGCACTATGCAGTCAGCAGTCTCTCCCGTTTGGTGTCTAGGGTGCTCTCTCTGTGTTGTCTTCCATCCTCTTCACTACTCCTCAAACTAATGTGCGTGTTCCACTCTTTCTCTCAGTAGTTTTGTCCATAACAGAGCTCCACTTGTCCACCTCACAATTTCATCTTCTCTTTTGAATATCTAAAAACTATATAAGCTGTGGGGATACTCTAGCATTTAGATGCTTTTTAGATTTTTTTGTATTCTTCCTCTTATTTAATTCACAGAAATGTCGCTTTAATAACAAAAACGAGTCGCTCCTGATGGCAGGGGTCATGTGTTAGTTGTTACTGCTTCTGTCGCTGCTGTGCTCCCATGCTGTGCACCTGATAGGTGTTTAAAATTGTTTCGAATGAAGCGATTCAATAATTTGGGAAAATATAAAGGTGTCAGTGGCTATATTAAATTAGTGAATAATAACTACATATGGTGAGAATTATTAAGAAAAAATACCAAAATGCTATACTTCTAAATCCAAACACTTTTTCAAGTTTTTATATTAAATCCATTCATGACTCAAAGGCATCGACTTGTTTTCATTTGATACAGTGGCATAGACGAATTAACACAAAGTGAAAGCACAGTCTACAAATACTGCAAATAATATAAAGCCAGGAAGATGTAAATCAAAAGCTAGCAGTGCGCTATGTTACAGAGTTGGTATCTGGAAAAAAAATAAAAACAAGCATTCTTAAGGAAATCACAAAATAGACTTATCAAAAGATGTAAAAATGTAAAGAAAGAGATAAAACTTTGGGGAAAAAAGGTTAAAACTAACATTATGTGCAACAGCTAGAGCTAACACGCTTCTTATGGAATTCAGTCTGGCTTGTAGAAGGGCAAATCACCTCTGCAGAAAACAGTGCACATGAGTTTCTTCAATCAACTGAGTAGTCAGTTAAAGGCATCCAATTATTCATTTGACACTTCCGTTACATTAGTAACCCAATTGCTAAGATTATATTTTTATTATGAAATATTTTTTACCAACTATCAGCCCACTCTACTTTTTCCTTTCCTTTAAGTATTGACATCAGAAAGCATCTCCTTTTCAATTAACTGAAGTCATTATATCTTTCTTCATTTAAACTACAAGTAGAACTTATACATGTAAGGCCTAGTACTGGACTACAGATTAAAAATAAAGACAGGTTTAACATGAGAAATTAAATGTTTTAATTTTGCACATTTGTTTTAATGCTTTTCATAAGACCCCTTAATTTGGAGCTATTGATGCATAGCAATCTTAATATATTTTCAGAAGTAGACTCTGTCAGAATTATTTCATGCCTTTACTTCTCGTGTTAAAATTTAAATTTCTCCATTGCTTCTTATGCTCAGCTGATGGCCTCACTTTTATTCTGATGACAAAAACAAAACAAAACAAACAACTTCTACTTCTGGCCAAGATGAAAAAAACAGGGACCAGGTTCACCCTCCAGGATCAAATAACAAAACAAAACAGAAAACAACTAACCAACCAAACAAACAAACAACATGTTTTCAGGAAAATGGAAATCAAGGAACAAAGTACAGTGATTCCTGAGAGAATGGAAGTCAACTAGATAAGCTCTGTTATTGCTAAAGTTCGCTATTTTTAAGATATTTCAGGCTGTGGAACGGGGAGAAAACGCGGGAAGCCAGCAAACCTCCTGCACTGAGGAAACAGAATTGAAAGTTTGGGGAGATGGAGGCAGGTCGGTGTGGCAGGGCAGAGTGCCAGAGAAGCAGAGTACCAGAGGAGAGAGACCTGAGATCTGCATGGAGAGAGTCCCGGAGACCTGCAGGAAGTAGGGAAGCTGAAGCGTTGGTCAGACCTGCGTATGAAGAAACCGCCTTGGCCAGAGAGTTACCTGTGAAGATTAAAGGCAACAGAGCCAAGCATCACAAAGGGTCCAGATTAATAAGTTTTCACTATCTAGAAAGGAAAATCTCATAAATCATGGCACACTAAGTAGAAGTCTTAGGAAGGTCTTGCCTCAACAGTGGAAATACTTAGTTTCAGACTGTCCCATATCTCCCTTTAAAAATCATAATAAAAGACCTAAAAGAATCAAAATGTTTCCAAGTAACTTAATTCATCCCCCCATAACAAGGATATTCATAGGAATACTAAATATCCAGCATCAACAAGGTAAAATTCATAATATCATTGCAATAAATGAAGGAAAAGTACTTGACAAAATCCAATACCCATTTACAATAAAAACTAAGCAAACTAGAATTCAAAGGGAATTTTTTCAACCTGATAAAGGGCATCTACAAAACATAGTGTTTTATGTTTTCCACTGAGAAAAAGAAGACATGAATCCCCAGGCTCCCCATTTCTACTCAGTACAGACTGGGGTTTTATAATGTAAATGTAGGCAAGAAAAATATAAGGTGTCCGAATTGGAAAAGAAGTAAAACTCTTTATTTTTAGATGACATGAGCATCTAAGTAGAACATTCAATGAAAATTAGGGAAAAACACTACAAGAACTAATAAGTGAGTTTAGCAAGATTGAATAATATGGGATAATATACAAAATCAATTGTATTTATAAATACTAACAATGACTAATCAAAAATTTTAAGAAACATACCATTTAAAATAGTCCTCATCCCTCTCTGCACTAGTCCTCATTCAGTGTGCTTCAGCCATGCTGAGTTATTCTCTATTTCTCAAGCCATCGAGTTTATTAGGGCCTCACACTTCGTGTTTGCTTTTCTCACTCTCCTGCTGCATCTGCTCATTTCTTATGATTGCGTTATCTAGATCTCAGGAGAAATGTCACCTCCACTGAGAAGTCATCTCTGATCATCCTATCTAAAACAGTCACCATACCATCCCATCACCTCCTATATTCTGTTGCTACAATTATTTTCTTCAGAGCTTGATCACTGTCCATCCATGTGTTTACTTTTGTTTCTCCTACAAAGTGGCAAGTTCCATGAGTACAGACTTCACCATTTTGTTCACTGCTTGTATTTTATTATCTAGAACAGTGTTTCACAGAGAGTAAGCACTTAAAAATTAACAAACGTATAGATTGTTGTTAAATCAGTGAATGTTCATTGTATATTATGTGGGTAACATACTTAAAGATGAGCTTTTTTTCTGAAAGTATTAGTCCATGTTTAAGAGTTTTTGATTCCTAGCTTGAAGTTTTATAAAAATAATTAATTTTCCAGAATATAGGCCTATAGTTATGACTTGTCTTTGTGGTATTAGACAGTATAGTTAGTGGTTTTCCAATTCTTCCTGATAGTTGTCTGATGGCAATAGTAAAATAATAATAGTGGGCTCCAGGAGATGTTTGCAATCAGAGTGAATACTCCGTACATGCTAGTTGCCTTACGTATGTTACCCTAATTATTCAAAAATACAATCACAAGTATTGCTCTTTCTATTTTGCTGATGGAGAAAATGAGCCTTAGTAAAAAAAAAAATAACTTACCTATTAAAACAGAGAAATTGTGGTACATATCTAGGCCACCTATGAGGCTGATCAAACCTGAGAAGTTTTATTGCACCACGTAGGTTCTGAGGGACAGAGTGTCAGGTGAATGAAGCTCTACATCTTTAGAGACAGTTTGTCTTTACTTAATCTTCTGTTCGTATGCCTTTTTCTGTCCTCTCTCAGTCTCTCTCTGTCTCTCCATCCCTCCCTTTCTGCCTTCTTCTATTTTTATTTTATTCAGCCACTTGACAAACAAAGGGTTGCCCAATAAAGGCCAATAGATTTTATTAGTTAACTTGACTAAATTTTCCATGGATTCATATTCTTTTTAGTAGAATCAATATAGGACCATAAAGACCAAGGTGAATGTGTTGCTTAGAGACTTCAATACTAAGAAAAGCAAAGTATATGGTTTATTATTATTTTACACAAAACATTTCTTCTGTTTTATTATGGCCTACTGTATCTATATAACCATGTCATCAATACATGCAACTGCCAGGAAAAAATCACATTGAGTACAGATGAAGAATGGCTTAGAACTACTTGTCTCTAAGAGATGTCATTAGTCTAATCTTTTTTGCCAAATACTTTTCTCTCTCTCTCTCTTTTTTTTAATTGTTGTTCAGGTGCAGTTGTCTCCATCCCCCCTGCCACCACCATTCACCCCTCCCCAGTGGGCCGAATGCTTTTAAAGTCTATGTGCTGAATACCACCTTGGAAACTAGGCACTTTTTTGTTTATATTTTTTTCAAAATTAACATGCAAAAAATTAATAATCTTTCTATTCTCCCATCCCCACAAAATGGAATTGCCATTTTATTCTAATATGTAAGTTTAATTATTATCTTTTCTAAATAATATTACTCTGTTTTAAAAGCCAATCATTGTACACAACCCTAAATGGAGGCATGTGTTAGCATAGAATCAATCGAAAGGATCAGGTGCATATATTTAACAAAAAAAAAAAAACTATGTCAGAATGAATTTCATACTGATTCAGGGTAATAGAAACAGGCAAGGGAAAGCCAAACACCACATGGAGGCCATTTGTTCCTTCAAAGCATGTTGCAGACTCAAACCTTCAGATAAAAATGTACAAGCTGCCAACTTCAAAAGAGAAGCATTAAAAAAACCCAGCAATTGAGAAGTGTACCTTGCATACATAAACACTTAGTGTGCACATGTGTGCTGGTACCTCACATCCATAGGGCATATCTGATGTCAACCCATATTATCTTAATAGCTGAATTAGGTAACTGTTAAAAACTCTGAATTCATAATGCTTTGTGTACATAAAAAAATTCATGAGGTTCTGTAAAAATCTCGGCATATATAACATTTAACATTATTTACATTTAATTAGGCAAAATCAAATCCTACAAAGTTGTTTCATTAGATTTCTCCAAGGCCGGTTGTTTATGTAAGCACTGAATCATTAATATGCAGTTTCTTTCATAATTATAAGGCTGTCAGATAAGAAACCTGCTGCGCAGGACAGATAAAGAAACTTGGAGATAGTCACAGATATAAACCCCAATTCTCAGGACTAGAGCATTTAGAAAAGTGTTGCATGAAAATGGGAATCATTTTATAGAGACAATATGGAGCAGTGAAAAACAAGTTAATGTTTATTTGTTTGTTTTCCCCTTTTTAAATGGAGAATAGGGTTGAAAAATCAAATACTACAATTATTTGTTAGCATTTTCATTTAAATAATTGATTACAAAAGTGACAAACATTTTTTCAACATAGTTAGATGGAGATGTGTGTGCATCCATGGTAGTGGTGGCCTACATGTCGCCACCCTGTTTCTGAGTTCTGTTCCCAGCAGGGTCTGGTGATGATTTAGAAATAGGCATATCTGAAAGTTTGTTTAATTCTATAACCAGAAGTTAGCTATAGTAATTCTACTTCTTACAGTTTTCTCATTTATGTATAATCCAAACAATCACACTGTCAATGAAATCATTTTCAGTCCTGTATGTCGATTCCCATGTAGCTTATTTGCAATCTTCCTTTACTTCTGAGGGGAAGGTCCATGTCTGATGCTCGCCCTCTGCACTTTCAGAGGCACCCACCTCAGCCTCCAGGTAACTCAGTCCCTCTTGCCAAGCAGGCCATGTCTTTCTTCTTCCCCAGGTGACAAAACATCATGCCACTGGCCCAACACTGCCTTTGTCATGCTACTTTTTCCTATGTATATGTCATTCTTTGATTCAGTGTCAAACTCCCTGTGACCCAAGACATTAAAACTTAATTCTATTCCCTCTTACAGAGGACACAGTCAACTTCTCCAGAGCAACAAAAACAACATTTTACCAGTTTTTTCAAAGGTCTTTAGACCGGGGTGGGGAGGGCAAGGGAGTTATTATTTCTACTAATCAAAATGCATAATATAACCTTTTCTTCTTGGATTTTCACAATTTTAATTTAAAATGCAGAAGGTACAGCAGAAAAAAAATCTTGGCTTTTTTGCCAACCCAGTATTTTCCAACATATTTAAAAGCATATATCCTAACATTCATAGAATATCTAAAATAAAATTTGGGAAATAGATATTAAAAGTATTGCTCTTACTATATTATATACTGAATGTTCTCCTTAAGAAATAACTCTAGATAATACATCATCTTTTATTTTTATTCTATATAGTCCAAACATCCTCAGTGATTTCCACATGTATTCAAATTGCCCATCTAACAACTACACCTCATTGTTCACCGCTTTCCATTAATTTGTTTTTTTCTTATTTGATATTTTTTCAACAGCATAATCACATCCTTCATTTATTGTCTCAAAATAGGACTTTAAATTCCAAATCTACCTATCTTCAACTTCTTTGCCATACACTCCCTCATTCATAATATCCAGTGACCATCACTACCTACTTGAAGGACTCTGTTCATACAACCCCTCTCAATTAGCCCAACTCATTCAGTCTTTGCCCACCATGCCACCCACTGGAGTACCGTGACTAGTAATATCGGGCTTCTCAACCTCTCTCCTAGCATACCAGTGTCCTTAATCTCTAATGGCTAATCTTTTACTCAACTCTTATCTGCCATTTACTTTTTTTGTTCCTGTCCCCAAATTAGTTCTAAAAAAAACTCAAGAATTTCCCAGAGGCCACTTTAAAATGACTGAGCTAAGTATTACTGCATAACAAATCCAAAGCAGTTGGCATGATATGAGATACTTAACTGTCCTGGTGTTGGCAGTGTTTTGCTTGAATAAGTAATGGTTTTGGAGAAGAGACTTACAACTCAAAGATACATTCATACAGAGTTCACAGAATTAGGGATCCACGTACAATAGTGACAGTAGCCCCATACCTTCTTGCAATGACTTATTGTAATTTTATATGTATATGTTCAATGTGTTTCTTCATCTTATATTTTATTCTTGTTTATTCTATTGCCATTATAAATTACCAATTTCTCTCACATTTTTAAGATTTAATTTGATAACCAGATTGTTTCCCTCTTCAATTTTTTTTTCTGGAACCAGGAAAGAGCAAAAGAGTAAAATTATAGAGTTTGAAGGATGAGGAAAACTCAAAACTTTGTGAAATTCTGAAGAAATGATTTGGGTAGTCAGATTAGTGTATATAAATTAGGCTCCTGGAAGGTAGAAGAAACTTATCTCAGAAATAAAAACAACCAAAGTTAACTTCAGCTAATATACAACTCTGACAATTATTTTTGCTAGTGACTATGCACTCACATCATCTTACAGAAAACAATCTAGATGCTTTTGGGCCACCTGACAGAAATTGCCAATATTGGCATACTGGAAGTTCCTTCTTCCCTTTTTACCACCCATGCATTTCTCCAAGATTCAAATTTAATCTTATAAGCTTTCTTCCTCTTTCTCTTGATGAGTTTGTTGAGCCTTTGTGAGCTTTATGATGACTCACAAAGAATTGACATGATCTCCTCTTCTCAGGGGTAGTGTCTGGTCTCTAACGCAGACTCACATTATCACCTCAGGTTAAACAAGTCAAAGGCTAGTTCATCTCACCCCAGTTCTGTATTCTCCATTTGTGATAAGATTAAATCTTTACTTTCATAGCCTCTCAGGTAGATCATTCCTGCATCCTCTTTTACTTTTTTTCTTTCTCTCTGTTATCCAGTATGCTATCAACAACCTGTCTTCTCCTTGTAGCCATACTTTCTTTTATCAATGCCATAATCTACTTTTGATCCCTATGATCTCCCATTTGTATTATAAGAATAACAGCCTAAATAATTCCTCTACTTTTATTTCCTTCCATATTGTAAACTATCTTTCATCATGTCAAATCTATCTACCTGAAACATCATGACTCACTTGCATAGTCAAAATCTTCAAAGACATGAGTGTAAAATGAAAGCATTTAACCCTGTATGTGGGCCCTTCATAATTTGGCTCTCTTCTATTTTCAAGTATACCCTTCATTATTCCTTTCCCATTTTCTTTCTTGCAGTTAGTCCATCTACTTACTGTCCTGCAAGTATGCCTTGCTCATTTCTACAGTCCCTTTTTGTGCCTTTTCTCCTTACTATCCTCACTTGATAACCTATTCTCATACATTTTAAAATATGCAGTACAGGTTACACACCTTCCATAAACCCTCTATGACTTTACCAGGTCACATAGGACCTAGTTCTCCTTAATTCTGAGACATATATGGCCTGTACCATTCATAAGACACTAAATATATACGTTCTGCATGATTATTTGCATTTTCCTGGGTGTATATGGTACTTCTTTTTTATTCCTTTGTATTTCCCAAAGCTTCTAGCACATGTTGGATCTAAAATAAATGCCACCTAAATGAAGGAATGATTTTTAATATCCACAGACACTTAAACCAAGTCACAAAGGGACTCTGAACTTCAAAGACAAAAAGCATTCAAGACTGTTTTAGTATTGTTGATATTTTCATAAATTGTAATCACCTAAAGAATGATAATTCATGTATAATGCAGTAATTCTCAGTTTATTAGGGTACTTATTTGAGAACAAACTCCAGGGTGATATGGACTTCATATTTCTCAATCTCTTCTGTGTTTACCATCTGACAAATTTAAGTGCTGTGTACAATACATTGAAACCAATTTATAAACAAAATAGTATCCTCAAGTACTCCACACATGTTTCTGAAACTGAGCAAAATGAAGTTCAATTTCAAAAGAAAATATCAGTCATATAAACAAAGAACCCAGAACTTTAGCAAATATAAGACAAATATAGAACAGATATAAAAGACAAATATAGAACATATTTGATGGAATATAATCGTCTCATTTAAAACATTTCCTAGAGAATGAAAATCAATGCTATTTACTACTAATTAAAAGTTTTTATAATATATTGCCTGGGCTGGTGTAGCTCAGTGGATTGAGTGCCAGCCTACAAACCAAAAGGTCTCCAGTTTGAATCCCACTCAGGACACATGCCTGGGTTGTAGTTCAGGTCCCCAGCAGAGGGTGTGTGAGAGGCAATCACACACTAGTGTTCCCCTCCCTTTCTTTCTCCTTTCCTTTCCCTGTCTCTAAAAATAAATGAATAAAATATTTAAAAATATATATATAATAAAGTTTTTATAATATATTTAATTTTACCTTACTCTAAAATATGGAAATAATCAAGTGAATTTTGCCAAAATAGATGTATAAGGATGTTCACTATAGCACTGTTCATACTGGCCAGAAAAAAGATGTGCCCTGACATGTAGTGATAGAGAATGGATTAAATGAATTAACATACATGTAGATATTAGGATGTAATGGAAAAGTGGGTACTCTCCACATTAAATTTCTAAGGTATTCTATAGTGATCATGAATTACTGTTTAATTTAAAAATAAATCATGAATTATTGTTTAATTTTAAAAATTAAGCCCATTTACCATGGCCACAAGGAAAGCAATTTGTTGTCACGTCACACTTTGGAAGTTGCAGTTATTGAAAGAAAAAAGGGTAATAAATTTTCTCACTTTTATTTTAATATTGACCTACACATAAGGATTCTTTCATACCTTATATTTAATTAAATAACTTTATGAACTCATACTTAGTTTGATGAATATCCATGAAATCTTAAAAACAAGGTTACTATATAAAAGACAATATAAATGTCTTCAATTAGAATTATATTTCTCCTTAGAGAACATAATGCAGGTGCATGCACCACAATGACTTTTGTATTAAATCCCATTAAAGCTTTAATCCCATGATTAATGGTATTTTATTGTGTATATCCCAGATAAATACATTTCAATTCATTATAATAACACAGACTCTAACAAAAATGATTTAAATGAATTCCTTTAGGAATAAGACTCATCCACTGATAAAGAAAAGCAAGCACTATTTTTATTTGATATTTCATAAATTGTACACACAAATACAATTGTTAATTCTTATCACAGTTATGATAATAGTAGCATCAGTATTCTCTACTTACTACACTGGAACTAACAATTCTCTTTCAAAATTTTAGACCAAATTCAAATATCTCACTTTAAAAATTAAAATAATATGTGATGAATTCTGTTGAGAGTGACATTGATAAGTCTTGCCTTTATATAGTTATCTATAGTACAATAATTTCAAAATTATTTTTCTTCCAGCATGCTCTTATGATTATTTTCATTCACTTTATGAACTGGTGTCTTATAAAAATATATGTAATACGGCTGAAAATTCCTACTCTTTTTGATAGTCAAAATCTTAAGTATGATCAGTTGTAATTTGAGTAAATTAATGTTAAAAATCTTTGTGTTTACCATATTTTGTTAGGTTCTCCAAGTTTAAAAGTCTGATGAGCAAAAGAAAAAAAATAGATAAATATTTTGCAGTGTTGTTCCTGGACTTGCTGCATCAGAATTACCTAGGTGCTTATTAAAAATTTGTAGATTCTTGTGTGACCTTCAAAATATTGAAAGATAATCAGCACCGTAGGGCCCAGATTTCTACATTTTTAACAAGCTTCCCAGATGACCCATGATCCACAGTCAAATCTGAGAATCAGCACACTAGGAATGTGTTCATACAGGAAACTTAATCAGGATCTTAGAGGCTAGTTGTAAGATGTGCAATAAATAATTATGAATTTTAAAAAAATTAGGAGAGTCTAGAGAAAAATGTCTATGAATAAAAGAATTTATAAGAAGCAAGCTTCTAAGGGGTAGCACTCTCATTACTTCCTGCCTTTATTTTGTACCAGGGGATAATGGAAGCAAAAGAATTTGCAGACTCCCACTTCACTCCATTTATATTTATCCAAGTACAGTCTTTAATTAAGAAGCTTCATTGCTTCATGCAGTAAACTTCACTACTGTTAACCTCTGCCCCAAAGATTTAACAGATGATTAGCAATGTAAATCAATAGGGCCTGCCAAGATTCCAGAGTTTTCAGATCTTAAATGATGGAAGAGGCTGTTGTATAACTCCATATTACATTAAAAAGTAATTGGCCCATTGTTTTGGCCTAAGAATTCTATTTCAATAGGTACTTGGCTACAAAGTACAAAACAAACTACTATGAGGGGAAATTATAGAAATTGCTTCTAGAACTACAAAGTTATTTTTAAGTTAATTTCATTGTATAGATTTCATTAATACTAAAGTGTAATATGGAATTATACAAGTAAAATTTTTTTGGTTTGCAAGAACCAAACAAACCCAAAAGGGGAGTGTGGGATGGTGTTTAAAGCTTACAAGGGCAGGAACACAGTTCACTGGAAGGTTAAGGCAACCCAAGCCAGGACACTCTCTGTCTTTATTTTTGCTCCTCTCCGACCATTTATTCCCTCATTGGCAGGTGGGCTTCTTTTGCTTGTCCCATTTGACATAAAGACAAATTTAGTCACCAATGGCTTTTGAAAGGAACCGATTACTTCTCTCTCTCCCTCTCTCTCTCTGGGTCCTATCATATTCCTTCATGAGATACCCCCATACATGGGCTAATTAATTTTGTCCAGGTGTTGGGAGTTTGGGAAGGAAACTCTGATTTCTTACTCTTGGACCTCGTGCTCACTCCCAGACTTGTAACTGGGGGACACAGGAGGTCTGTCCAAAAGGTATCCAGCCATATAATATGAAAAATAGAGACATTCATTAGAGAAGATACAAGATCATGAAACATTGTACATAAGATATTAGCACCCCAGTCCCCTTCAGAGTTATGAGTTCCTTGAGGAAATCTGGTTCATCTGTAGCAGTTTGAATTAAGTCATTAGCAACTATAGCATGATGTTTCTTCTGCTCTGACAGAAGAAGTTGTGGAATAATTTCTACCACAACTTTCATGCCAAGATCCTGCATCAAATACTTAGACATAGTAGTTTTGGAATCTCAAGATCACCTTCTAGCTCTCACACAGTTGTCGCCCATCTTTGCTGACTGCAACCTGTACACGTTCAACATTCCCAGGTGCTCTGCTTGTTGCAGGCCTTCCAGAATGTGGATCACTTTCAACAGATTTTTGACCATCTTTGAAGCATTTGCACCTCACTTTCATTTGTGTTGCACTCATTGCATCATCCCTGAAAGCCTTCTGAATCATCTGCATAGTTCCCACAGAGGAAAGTTCAAGTTTAACACAAAATCTGATGCAGATTCATTGCTCTACTCAGTCATTTTGACTGCGATGGCCACACTGTACACAGGCTCGCTCAATAGCATCTATCGTTCCACAGACTAAAACAGTGAAGTCGTCATTATTCATGCATGCACATTCTAGTCTGCTCTTCTTGGCTACCAGGTTACATCAATGTTGCACAACCATTCTCATTATATCAACAATGGCTGGACTTTTCCAGACAGACCTCGTATACAGGGTGCTGAAAGGCATGGAAATGGGGAGTTGAGATTACATTGTATGAACTTAATTGCAGGACCTCATGAGGACTGGTGTGAGCAGCAATGACCAAAGGGAAGGAATCATTGCGTGGGGTTCCTATCACAGATTTGATGTTTTATAGGAAAACCTGGTTACCTGGACCAGTGAAGAAATCTAATGGCTTGACCTGTACTCCATAAACAAGGACTTTACAACCACTTAGTGATAATGTCTAATTCATAAAAACAGATCTTAAAGGAGTAACACAGAATAATAGTATTAATACAAATATTTTCTTTAGACTGCTATAAGCAAGGTGCTTTATATCTGTTACTTCACTCTTTTTCTTGCAACTCAATTGTTACCTCCACTTACAGATTAAAAATCCTGATATTTGGTAATGGCATAGGTAGTAAAATATAAGGCCATGGATCTATACAAGGTATGTCAGAGCTAAAAGCCATGCTTACTCCACCTCATAATTCATATTTTCTGAGTTCAAGGACATAGTCTGGAGAATTCATAACATTATTTTTATAATGAAAATTAGCCCTTATGTATAGAAAAATAAATGATCAGAGAATAGGGTAAAACATATGATGGGTATTGTTGACTTCACCCAAAAATCCTCTCAATATTTTAGAGGAAAAGTTCTTAAACTGAAGCCCATACCACAATCTTCACCTCTCTTTCTTTCCCTGAATGTAGGGTCGGGTAGCATATTTTGTGGAAAAAGATATCAGAGGAAGTAATCTCAAACTTTAAGGGATAAATCTGGTATTTTGAGAAGTAAATATGTGTGTTAAGGTTGTTTTGTAAAGTTCAGTGGCCTAAAAGAATAAAGTGTCCTGAAATGTTTTCTCTTCCTGAGTCACTTGGGCACCAGGAAAGTTTGTCTTTATGTGTATCTTTCCTCTGAGAGCAGGATGTGTGGGTACAAATTTTCCAGGCTGCTATTTTTGGAACATATAGGCAAAGCTGAAATATATGAACATATGTATGTGTGTTTGTGTACATATATGAGCATATATATTTCTATCAGCAGCCACATTTTTATTCTTGCCCTCATCCTCCCACCCTCTTCTCCATTTGGAAGATATTTGAAATGTGGCACACGTGTGTGGTGGGCAGACAGTATGTATTATTTTATAATGATCAACAATTGTGTGTGTGTGTTTCCCATACAAACCTACAAGCAATTAATCTGTTTTGTAGCTAAAACTTATTTCACATGAATTATCCCCATCTTGTTTGCATACATTATATAGTCTTCTGTGAAGACAAAGATAATTAGTTATAATCTTGTTAAAGAAAATTTGATTCTAGCCCTAGCTGGTGTAGCTCAGTGGATGGAGCAGGGGCCTCTGAACCAAGGTTCAACTCCCAGTCAGGGCATATGCCTGGGTTGCAGGCCAGGTCTCCTGTAGGGGGCACACAAGAGGTAACCAAACATTGATGTTTCTCTCCCTCTTTTCTTCTTTCCTTCCTCTCTCTCTAAAAATAAATAAAATCTTTTTAAAAAAGAAAGAAAATTTAATTCTAATAAATTGAGTCAAGAATTTGCCAACATTTCAAAACACACAAATATTAAAAGAATAATTATGATAACTGGTGACATCATTTTAGGTCATTCAGTGTAAAAGCACAGGCTGTAGAAACGGGGTTTCGTGTGTGTGTGAATCAATGTGTCTCTGTGTGGCGTGGGTCCCTGAGCACATGCACAATCAGAATCTGTGATGTGGGTTCTTACACATGCATATATTTTTGTTAGATAAATCTTGGTGGAGTAAGATATTCACTCATATTAATAATGTTATATTTGATGGTGGGACCAACTATCAAATGTACAAAATTATAAAATTAATTTTTCTATAGTAATGTATGTTTGTTAAAGTGACACATATAGTTTACCATGCCTTCCTTTTCCTATTTAGATTCACCATTCTTTGTACTTAAAACAAGTAAAAAATACCTGAAATCATGGTAGATTTTTATAACTTTAAGCTTGGATTTAAAAATCTTCATATTCCAAACAGGATACTTGGTCAAATGTTACCATCAGCAATTTCAGAAGATGAAAAGCTAAAACCGAGATTACAAATTAAAAATAATAAAATTGTGCTAAATAACTTTGATTAGAACTTCTTGATAATGTTTGCATATTTACACATACATGGCATTTTAGTTATCTCATATGAAATAAAGATCTTACTGTTTGAGTGTCAAGGTATTTTTTTAGCATAATCGTGGATCTAAACGGACACAGTGTCTCACTTTTCATTCAGAATAAAGCCATTTTCTACATATGAACTATGTCACACACATTTCAGTATGTGTAATATATACATATGCTTCAAAAAATAATACCCATTTGCTTCTCATGAATCCTGGGAAGCTGCGGTGAAGATCGTGTAAACCCGCAGCGCCATCCTTCACTCAGTGCAACTGCCCTACATGCTGACAGCGTTTGGGTAAAGCTATTTGACTCAGAGAGCCTTATCCCTGTCAGTAAGTCAACATATTCTCAATAAGGACTTATCCACCCTCAGTTATTATCCCTTTACTCTGAAAATGTTAACCTGCATCTTTTAAAAACAGCAATCAGAACAAGATTAGTATGTTTTCAACACAGAAATAGCATACATGTCAGCCTGAGCCCAATTTCTATGCTTCCTATTACAGATCTCTTATTACAACTCGCAGGCACTGTTTTCCTAAAAGCACCTTTCAAGTACCCTGCCTTCCACTGAAATGTGGTTGCTACTGTGTACTTATTTTTAAAATGGCTTGACAGAATTGCTAATGTTCTCATTCCTTCAGGATATTTCCTAATACTTGTAGCCTTTTCATGTTTCTAATTAGGCCAGTAATGGTCCCTGAAGTTAAACCAATTAAAATTATTTACTGTGACACACAGTGTGGAGATAATTATCTGATATCTGAATCCAACTTCTGCTTACTTCGCAACATTACTTAATAGAAAACAGAGAAACTGATGCCCATGCTTTCATTTTACTTGTCTACCAAATGTGTTTGCCCCATAGCAAACTGTTTAAATAAAGCATTAAAATCTTTGTGGTGCTAATCAAAATGTTTAAAATCCACTCACACTCCATTTATAGTTCTGAAAAGCATATAAAACTCTTACACATTACCTTTTACATGATAGTTGCTGACCAGTGTAGTATTATAGCCACATTATAAACAGATAATGCAGTTTCTGCAGTTTCTAGTAACCTTACTTTTCTCTTTTCCTCTACTTACTTTCTCTAATTGTTTTTTTTTCTTTCCAACAATTCTTTTCTTTTTCTCCTTGTCTTGTGCTTTGTTTCAGTATTGTGTCGTTCACCACAAAAGGCACAAATCCAATGGACTTTGAAATATAAGCTTCATACAACAGAAAGTAATTTTGTGTAGACTACACAGTTATTATAGCATGGCATAAAACAAGTTAGATTTATTCCCATTTTATCTTTGCAGAGAATTGGGTGTTTGGAGGATTGGAGGTTTACAAAAGGGATTTTAATAGATGGCAGAAGTTTTAGCAAAATTTCAGTTTAATTTAATGTAAAGCAAAAATCCCTCAAGAAAAAAAATGCACACAGCGAGTAAATTATGTCATGAAGCAATGCTTTTCATTAAAAGTTGGCTGGCATTGTGTAGAAAATTTGGACAAAAATAAAGAATGAGCCTGTAAGTTAGGCTTGCATATGCTGTAGTTAAATGCCAAAGTGCAATCCCATAAAGAATTATAGTTTAGACACTTTGAGAACATTTAGCCCATAATCCCATTGCAAATTATTCTAGGAGAAAATTGAGTTTTATGCCAAAATGCCACCTGGAGACTGGCAATGTAAAGTTGGACATTAAGCCTGATCTTAGGATAGATTCCTTTAGTGTTGCCTGCTTTTTGTTCAAATATTCATGAAAACCAGTACAGAAACAGATACATTTTCCAAGTCACCATGTGCTTAAATGGAGCCCCCTGGCTGTTCCTAATAACTTTACTTTGGAGAAACAGATCACAACGGGGAGAATTAGGCACAGCATTTAATTCAGAATCATAGCTGAAGAGCGTGGTGGTTGAGAACTTCGAGTCCAGGCCCTGTCTTGGAATGATAATGGATCAAATTTGAGAGTCCCTATTTACGCAGATGATCTGAGATGCCCAGTTATTTCCCCCCACAAATCGTAGGGAATGTCTGTCTGTGTGCTGTATAAGCTTGAGAAGACACCAAGTAAGCAAAGTGCCTGGAAGGGTAGTGAAGACTTCAGAAAGACCTTGAGATCATTCAAGTTGGGGTAAAATTCTTTCCACAAGCTTTCTTTCTTGAAGCACTGAGTTTAATCCTAGTAGAACTAACATGTATTTATGGTGGTTTACAATTGAAGAAATCTGTACTACATCTCCTGTATCATCATGTATGCTGTACATACCCTTCATTAACAAAACAACATGCTTATTGCATTCTAATTATTTGATCTAATGCTCCTCAGTGAGAATAGATAGTAGAACACATCTGCATGCGTGTGCTCCGAGAAGTCTTCAAGTGGTGCAAAAGTCTCAACATATTTTTTGTTCCCTGCTCACATCTCCTTTACTGGCTGGGTTACCACCTGCTGCTGAAGTGCTGGACCCAATGGTTTACACCTGTGGCCTGGAGCAATTGCCCTGACAGACCATAGCCGCATTACCTCACCTGGAGAAGGCTAGGAAATGAGGCCCTCTGGCAGGGCGAGCCAATAAATCCTAGAGAACAAAGGCAGGTCCTTCTTGTTTCAAAACGTTGCTGTGTGATTCAAATCTCTCCTCTGGATGAAGCCAAGGTTAGACTTTCCTTGTAACCATATTCTCACTTTACTTTCTCTCCCTTTCCTTTCCTTGCTTTCTGTGCCTACTTTGGGGTTTCTCCTAAGAGCACATTTCTCCTGAAATGGGAAAGATTTAAATCACACAATCTGTTATCATGGCAGTCATAATTTCTATTTTTCCTGGGAGTCAGATTTAATAATTCTAATTTTCTAAGAATGTGTTCATCATACCTAATTTTCAAACATATTGACATAAATGCTTTCATGGTATTCTTCTAACCTTTTAATTTCTGTGGCAGCTGCAATTGCATTTCCTTTTTCACGCTAAACTGTATATTTGTATCTTTATTTTTCCTTTGATTCCAGAAGTTTTTGTATTTTATTATCCTTTTCAGAGAAGGAGCTTTGAATTTATTGATTCTATTTATTATTGAATTTCTATTTTGTTAATGTCTTTATTATTAATTTTCCTATTTTTCATTGCTTTTCTTTTTTCTAACTTCTTGACTAATTTGTTTTCACATTAAATTTTTATAATATAAATATTTAAGCAAATACTTTTTTCTTTCCTGCTTTTGGTATGTTTTATGTACTACTTTCACTTCTGAGTATTTTATAATTTTCATTATAATTTCTTCTTTGTTACTACTTTTTGTTTAGTTTCTAACATTGTAAGGTGTTTTTTTTAAACCTCATTGATTTCTAATTTAATTTGTATTGGCCAGAGAATGCAGTCTTTGTGATATTTTCTTATAAATGTCTTTAGAATTGCTATGGCCTCGTATATGATCAAGTTTTTTAAATCTGTATTTTGGAGGTGCTGGTAGAGATGGGGGGGAAGGGTCAACAGGAAAGTGTTTCTTAAACTCTTGTTTTTTGTAAGCAGTATGGTTTTTAGTTTAGGTTTATTAATCTCTACATGGTGTTGTTCCTAACTTTTAGATCTGTTTGACCTGTCTATCATTAAGAGGTGAGTTCATATCTCCTTCTACCATGTTGGATTTAATAATTTTTTTACCATGAGTTTTGTTTGAATTATTTGTCATTGTATTTTGAATCTACATTTTAGTTTCATACTAGTTGAACAAATATTGTACCTTTCTAGTTAAAAATTTGACAGAGCATAATGGCAGTTTTAAACTCATAATGATTTTTATCTCTAAGTATGTTTTGGCTTCAGAGTAATATAGCTCCGCCAGCTCTCCTTAAGTTCATATTTACTTGGTATATGTAATTTTCATTCATCTTGACTCCTCTCTTCTATATCTTTGTTTCAAGTGCATCTTTTTTAATCAGCATATGGAAGGGTGGTAGGTGATTTTTACCCAAACTTTATCTTTTTGCTGGAGTGCTTAGTCTAATTATATTTTAATTTTGCTTATATTTTATCACCTTTTTTTTCCCTTTCTAAATGGTATATTATTACTTAGGGTTTTTTGTTTATTTTGTGCTGTCTACTGGATTGGTTAATTTTACAAAATGTAGATTTTTACTTCATATTTGGACAGTTGTGTGTTTATTTCTACTATTTTAATGCTATCTCTAGAAGTTGTAATATCCATATTTAAATTAAAAATGGTAAAATAAGTTGGTCATATTATTCTTTGTCAATGCAGTGTGGGAATAATAGAATATTTTAATCTTCACATATTTTACATAATATTGTTGTTCAGTGTTTTAGTCTTATCCTTTTTTGACTTCACAAGTATTACCTTAATAGCAAAATGTGTTTACAAATTACCATTTTTAATTCCTTCTCTTTTTCTTGGATGTGTTTCTAGCATGATTCTCCTTTTTTTCTGAATGTGATATTGTGATTTATAATAAGAAATATAGTCCTGGCTGGTGTAGCTCAGTGGATTGATCATAGGCTGTGAACCAAAGGGTTGCTGGTTCGATTCCAAGTCAGGGCACATGCCTGGGTTGCAGGCTAGGTCCCCTGTGGGGGTCATGTGAGAGACAACTACACATTGATGTTTCTCTCCCTTTATTTTTCCCTCCCTTCCCCTCTAAAAATAAAATAAATAAAACCTTTAAAAATAAATAACAATAAAAAAGAAATATGTATTTGATTTTTGTCCGTGGTTTCCAGTACAGAGCTCCTAAAACCCTTGAAATCTCCTGAGTAATAAGAGCAATAGAGGCATCTTCATACTCATAACAAATCCCCTTCAACCACACCGGACTTTATGTAAATACATTTACTTTTGGAAAGCCCCTAAAGATGGGAACTGGTTGCTAACAGAACTAACATTATGATTGGAAGGCTGGGGGTGGAACTGATTGACATAGCCAATAACTTAATCAATCATGCCTATATAATAAAGCCTTTATAAATGCCCAAAAGACTGGGCTTGAAGAATTTCTGAGTCAGTGAACACGTGGAGGTTCCTGAGGAGTGTAGTGCCCTGGAGAGGCCAGAGAACCGCTATGCCCTTTTCCTGCACAGGCGTACCTTGTTTTATTGTGCTTCAGAGATGTTGCTTTTTTTTTTTTTTTTTTTTTTTTAACAAATTGAAGTCAAAACTGTCCACCAGTGAAAAGATTACCACTTGCTTTATTGCAGTATTGGAGCCTGCAATATCTGCAAGGTATGCCTGTACCTTCCAGCAGTACCTCTGAGGTATGCCTATACGTTGCCATGTGAATCTCTTCCGTCTTGCTTTCCTGGAGTTATAGCCTTTTACAATATCTGATAGTCTAGTAAGTAAAATGTTTCTCTGAGCTCTGTGAATGGCTCAAACAAGTGAATGTAACCCAACAAGGGGGTTGTGAGAACCTCTGATTTATATATAGTCAGCTGGTCAGAAGTACAGGTACTTACAGTATCTTATTTTACCTCTCAAGATATTTGCATGTATCTTCAAAAAAATCCAAAGAATTAAAATTAATACAATATTATCTTCTTTACAATCAATAGTCAGGATTTTCTAATTATATCCAAATTTTAAATTATAAACTCCTTCCTTTTCTTTCAAACCAAGACCTAGTTAAGGGGCATATATTGCATTTGGTTGGCATTCCTCTTTAATATCTTTACTCTGAAATGGTGTCTCTCAATGGGGCCAATTTTGTCCTATGAGACATTTGGCAATGTACACAGACATGTCTGGTTATCACAATTTGTGGAAGGTGGGGAGTGATCTATTGGCATATAGTGAGTAGAAAATGGAAATGCTGTTAAATATCCTACAATGTGGAGACTGTCTTCCACAACAAAGAATTATCCAGCCTGAAATGTTAATAGTGCTGAGGTTGAGAAACCTCAGTCTAGAACTGTCCCTCCACCTATGTCCTCCCTGCCTTTTATGGCATTGCTATCTTGAAGCATCAAGGACAGTTGTCTTGTAGAATGTCGAATAATCTCACTTTGTCTGATTTGTTTCCTCATGACTAAATTCACTTAAAGGGTTTTGGGTAGAGTATCATATAGTGATATATGCCTTGTTATTTTTATAATTTTTGTTATTTATTTTTAAAATGAAGTAATACATATTGCTTCATTTTCAAAAATTGCATTAAATAACTTTCTCCTTACATTATTTGCATTTTTTAAGGGCTAAAGTCTTTGTGGAGTTCTTTTAGTTTTGTTTGTTTGTTTCAAATGATTCTCAATCATAGTGATTTATTATTAACATGTTTTAGGTTTGGGGGTGTTTGTTGAAAACTCATGTTCTTTGTTTCTTTATTGGTGACAAACTTAAAGAGACTTTTCCTAATTTTCAGAAAGTATTCAGTTTTCCCACTTCAATTTTTTAATGCTAAGTAGTTAAGTGTAGTGCATAATTTAAAAAATGATAAGATATATTTAAAAATATTGGGTTTTATTAGAATAAATGAGTAACAAATCCTGTCATAAAAATATAATATTTAAGTCAAAACTTCAAATGAAGAATATGCCATTTGGGGAATCAATGAAGAAAATGCTTTTAAATATAGAGACAAAGGAAAGACCATAGTGGATAAGAGGAACTGAAAGAAGGTATAAAATTTATTTGTGAAATATTATAATGTAGTAAGTTAGAGAGCAAACTATGTAGGTCCTTGCAAACAAGTTTAAGATTTTATTATTTATTAAAAAATAGGGAACCCCAAAGGAGTCTTCAAACCAGCACATTTCACAGTTTTTAAAGCCCAGGGGTGACCAACCCGCAGACCGTGGGCCACATGCAGCCCAGGATGGCTATGAATGTGGCCCAACACAAAATTGTAAATTTACTTAAAACATTATGATATTTTTTGTGATTACATGTCGCACTGCATTTAATGTGTGGCCCAAGACAACTCTTCTCCCAGTGTGACCCAGAGGCACCAAAAGGTTAGACACCCCCTTACGAAATTATTCTGACTGCTCTTTGTAAAACTGGATTAATGGAAAATAATAGTAGAAGTTGAAAAATCCAGTTAGGAAGCTTTTACAATTAATCAAATGAGATGACTATGGCTTGAGATTGCTCTGTGATCCTGAGGGTAGAAAGAAGTAGACAGGGGCTAAATACACTTTAAAGACAGCAATGTTTTTGTTGGATTAGATATAGAGATGAAAAAATATAACATTCAAGAACTGTGAGACATTCTCAAAAGGTGTAACATATGCATAATTGTAATGCCAACATGGTATAACTTAATCCAACAGTATCCATACTCACTTTAAATATAATAATCTACATGCAAAGTAAATTTCACAGTAAGGGAAATTATCTGGGATAGAGACATTGCAAATGATAAAGGAATTCTTCAAGAAGACACAATATTAAATAGTATGAACTTAAAAACAAAGCATGTATGCATCTAACAACAGAGACATAAAAATATGTGAAAAAATCCTGGTAGAGTTAAAAGGAGAATAGAAAAATCCACTAATATAGTTGGTGATTTCAATATCCCTCTGTCACTTATTAACAGATCTGTTAGGCATAAAATTAGTAGATGTATATATGACTCAACAGTCTTACCAATTAATATAATTTAATTTGTAGTCTTTTTTAAATCAAACAACAGAAGTTCCATTCTTTTCATATTTACATAGGACAAAAACCAAGATAGATCACAGTCTGGATCACAGAATATACCTTAACAAATTTAAATGAATAGGAATCATGAAAGGTATATACTCTTACTCCATGATGAAATTAAATTGGAAATGAATAACAGAAAGATACCTAGGAAATACCAAATGTTTGGAAAGTAAACCACACATTTCTAAATAACTGATAGATCACAAAAGATGTCTCAAGAAAAAGGAAAAAAAATTAACTAAAATTGATATACAATTTACCAAATTTGTGGGATTAAGTGAAAGCAGCCCTTAAGGGGAAATTTATAGCACTAAATGTACATATTACATAGGAGGAAAGATCTAAAATTAATAACCTACCTTTAAACTAGAGGGGGAAAAGAATAATTTAAGGTAAACCAAGCAGAAGGGAAGAAATAATTAAAATTAGAGCAGAAATCAATGAAAGTGAAAATAGGAAAATAGAGAAAAGCAATGAAACCAAAAACTGTTTATCTTGATGGAAGCCAAGGAATGTTATAAGCTGGAGGTTAATGTAGGATCTAGGATGTTTCTTTAGGATAAAATTATTCATGAGCCTGAATATTTGTGGAAATGACACAATAGGAAAGGGAAGTTTGAAGAAGAACAAGCAATTTCATGAGAATAAAAGGGAGCTAGTAACAGTACAGATGGAAAGATTACCTTATATCAGGTCACATGACTTTGCACCAGGAAGACAAACAATCCAATTAAAATGGGCAAAGGACCTAAACAGACACTTCTCCAATGAGAACATACAGAGAGCCCAGAGACATGTGAAAGG
Source organism: Tonatia bakeri (assembly GCA_004024845.1). NCBI lineage: Eukaryota > Metazoa > Chordata > Mammalia > Chiroptera > Phyllostomidae > Tonatia > Tonatia bakeri. Next base: position 172,800 of record PVIA01002582.1, read on the forward strand.
ATGTTCAATGCCACTAGTCATCAGAGATATGCAAATTAAAACCACAATGAGATACCACTTCACGTGAGTCAGAATGGCCATAATAAACAAATCAACAAACAAGTGCTGGCAAGGTTGTGGAGAACAGGGAACCCTAGTGCACTGTTGGTGGGAATGCAGACTGGTGCAGCCACTGTGGAAAACAGTATGGAATTTCTGCGAAAAAATAAAAATAGAACTGCCTTTTGGCCTACTAATTCCACTGCTGGGATTACACTAAGAATCCTGAAACTCCAATTCAAAAGAACCTATGCATTCCAATGTTCATAACAGTGTCATTTACAATAGCCAAGTGCTGAAAACAGCCTAAGTGCCCATCGTAAGTGAGTGGATCAAAAAACTACTGTACATTTACACAATGGAATACTACACAGCAGAAGGAAAGAAGGAACTCCTACTTTATGTGAGAGCATGGATGGAACAGGAGAGCATTATGTTAAGTGAAATAAGCCAGGAAGTCAGAAACAAATGCCATATGATCTCACCTATAAGTGGAACCTAATCAACAAAACAAACAAGGGAACAAAATATAACTAGAGACGTGGAAATGAACAAACTGACAGGACCAGAAGGACAGGGGAAGGGAGATAACAGGGCAAAGGAGGGGAAGGGTCATCAAGGAACATGTATAAAGGACCCATGGGCAAAGACAACAGGGTGAGAGAGGATGGGGAAAAAAATTACCCCATACAGAATACTAAATATGTGTCTGTTATTAAATTCAGAAACTTATGTAGATTTAAATTAATCTTCACATTAATTCTCTGAGGTTGATATTTTCTCAATTTTACAATGAAAAAGTTAAGTTTGGAGAAATTGATAATAAACCCAAACTTATAGAGCTAGAAAGTGGTAGAACCAGAATTTTAACTGGATCTGATGCCAACACCTATATATTTTAAACTATTCCGCATTGATTTTTTTTCATGTATGAAACCACTCTGAACCTACAACCAAATTAAATAAGTATGATCCCCCTGAGAGTAAAACACTGAAATCCTAGCAGAACTATGCCAAGAAGAGTGTCTCCCAGTCTGCAACATTTGGCTGCAAATCAGTCAAATAGATTAATGCATCTAAAATGGAATCTCTTTTCTTTGCTCTTTATTTTTTGTACTTTACACTTATTTTTCTTTCTTTCCTGAAATGCTTTTCCTGGAATATTTGTGTGATTGTTGCTTTCTTTTGCCTCAGATATGAGTTTAAATGTCACTTTCTAAGAAAACCTGAAGAAGAAGTCAATAATGGGAATGTGGAAAAGGAGAATTATGGGCAATATTTTGCAATAACCCATACTCAAAAATTTTCCAGAAGGGAAACTCATCTAACCAACAGACACTGATAATTTAGTCTCCATTGGCAAGTTTATTTTTCTTTTGCCAGTTTCTTGCTTTGTGAACCTAACCAACTTAATTAACCACTCTCTTGTAATTTTTTAATTACAAAATGGAAATAATACAGGACTTTTTTACAAGGGTTTTTATAAGTATTAAATGAGCTAAAATGCTTAGAACAGTGTTTGACACATAATAAGTGTTCCATAGTGTTAGCTACTGTTATTATTAAAGTCATCTCTATTGAGAGAAAGCATTATTATACTTTCTAAGCATGATGATGTTAAAATATTTGATCAACTTAATTCCCCTTTGCTTTGATTCCATATTACAAAGAAATTTCCCATTAATTGTTTTCTTTCATTGTTACCTATAGACAGAAAAAGAATATCCTGGACTCCTCTGCCTGGGATCTATAACCATTAGTTTCATTATAAATTAATCAATTATTTTATGAAGTTAATTGCATAAATCTGTCCATAAGGGGACATTATCTGGTGTTCAATCTAAACATAGTACATTCTGGTTCTCTGTGTTGGTATTTCTCAATTAGTATGAGGCTTTTTTCAAAGCTTCATGAACTTGGAGAATGAAAGTGTATTCTCATATTAATCTGCTTTGCAGGTGTTGAGAAAAGCAGGTTGGATAGCAGATTAGTGACTTTCTGGATGGTAAAAGTCACTGTATTAGGAGAGAGTGGGCAGCCTTATCCTAGGCAGACAGTGTACAATCCCCTTACACCTCTGCATGTGGATCTTTTTCCTCATTTGCATTTTTAGAATCCATGCTATTGTCTTTATGTCACAGATGGTGATCAGAGAAGCACAGTAGCTTCCCAAGGTCACATAATCATAAGTAACAGAGCTTGTACTCAGAGTAGGCTTTAACTGACAGCAAAGATGTCTCACTACACACACACTTGGCTCTCATAGTAGTAAATATAAGGATAATCAGAAAATTATCCCTTTGAGGATAATATAGTCAGTTTAAACATTTAAACATGAGAACTCTATAAAAAGAACTTTATAAAATCAAAGGAATAGTTAAATAATTATGCAATTATGCACACAACTACTGTCTCTTTTGTGTACATACATGTGCATTTATGCCTTTATACAGATTTTCTAATATATTGTTACTTGTTCTTTATATTATTTTAAACTCAACAAACTATGGTCTAATAGATTTAATTGGTGTGAAAGAAGGACATGCTTGATGTAAACTTAAAAAGGCATTTGAGAATATTGCTATTTATTTAATGCAGTGTGCAAGTTATAGCTTAGTTATATAATTCAGAAACTTGGTCATTCTAATGGTTTTTCCATTCCAACTTCAGCTGAAAAGTTTGGGTATTAATAGCAGACTTTGTGACAAGTAACAGCTTACCATATATGTAAGTAATATATTGTGTAAATTCATTGACAAGATTGTGGAAACTGAAGTAACACTTTCATGTAACTCTATGGAGTCTTAATTTGTATTTTTCTTTCTCTAAGCATCTCAGCTTGGAGTGATTCCTGAAGAAGAGTTTAAGCAAATTCCAGAAAGTCTCTTTATCTTTGGCTGCCATCTGCGCTGCTGAGCTTTGTGGACCTGGTTGCATGCTTGGTTCAATTTTTGTACCATCTTTATTATTAATACTGTACAAAAAACTGAGTATTAACAGACGTATCCAGATATCATTGAAGGCTAAAATAAATGCAAGTAGACTGAAATACAAGCCCAGAATTCCATAGTAATGAACAATGTAGAATAATATCTACAAAAGAAAAGAACCACAAATAGATTCAAAAGACTAGAAGATCTGGAGAAAATGAAATAATAATGCAGAAAAAGGCTTATGAAATGGATCTAAAAAAACAACTAGTCACTTCATGTGATTTGGTAAGAAAGAAAAAAAACATTTTTAAGACTGCTCATGTTAAAATCTGTTAAAAATAAATATGAGAATTTTTTTTCTTATGACATCTCTAAAATTTATTCCTTCTTTTTCATTTCCCTATGTTTTCCTTTCACAGCCCTATTTCTGGTCTCCCTCTTTCTCTTCCAGTCATGGCTCTCTCAGCAAATTCTAAACTGACAGAGTGGTTTTCTACATACATCAGTATCTACTCTGGTCATTCCTTTATTTCCTACTACTAGTATTCTTAGATTATTCATTGCACCTTTCCAGTATTAAGGTATTTCTCAATTTTTTTCCAACTGAGTTTATTTGTCTTTCAGTTTTATACTCTAATCTCATAGCATAATTTATATTTTTAAATATTTCACTAGTTTTTCTTAGTTTAATTCTTAAAATACCTAATTAGAATATTCTACAACAGAATGCTGCATTTCATTTAAAGTTTTCAGCTTATGTAATAATAGATTCTTGTCTCAAATATGGTTGAAGAAATTGAGTTATATTTAAACGTTAAAGGAAATAATAACAAAAAAAACTAGCGATGTACAAAGCCTGTCCAGAAAGTATCCAGCCATACATTATAAATGGAGACATTTATTGAAGAAGATGCAAGATACAAGAAACGTAAATAGGATAATGATGCCTCAGTCCCTTTTAAAGTAGGCACCTTGGGACCTCACTCAGTTCTCCCAATTGCCATTAGCTGCCTTGTATTTTTCTGAATTTCATTGATGGTCTCAAATCTCTTCCCTTTCAAAGTGGACTTTAGTTTTGGGAAAAGACAGAAGTTTCAGGGTGCTGCATCTGGGCTGTAGGGGGGCTGAGTCACCTGGGTGATTTGATGTTGCACAGGACGTGATGCATGAGTGGGTGCATTATTGTGATGAAGCTGCCTATCACCAGTTACCCATAGCCGCTGCAACCTTCTGAATCATGTGAATAGTTTCCATGGTGGAATGTTGAAGTTTAAAACAAAGTTTGAGGAAGATTTGTTGCTCTACTCACTCAATCATTTTGAATGTGACAACCACACAGTACACATACTCACTCAATATCACTAACACCCCCACTGACTAGAACAGCGAAGTCATCATTGTTCATATATGTGCATTCCAGTCTACTCTCCTTGGCTCCCAGGTTACATGGTTGTCACACAAAACATTCTCATTGAACACAAAACCATATTCACAATGGTTGGACTTTTTGTGGACAGACCTAGTATACTTAAGTAATAATAAAAACAGATGAAATAATGATTATAGTAGTAGAAGGAGCATTTTCAAATACAAACTCTGTCAGTTCAAAGACTTTAGGCAAGTTTCTTAAATTTCTGTTCCTGGGTAGTAAAATGGAGTAAATAATGCTGAATCACACATTTGATCACTTAGACATATGGACATTTTTGCGTAATAAACATTTCTGAGTAAAGCAAATATTTCTTACTACTTACTACTTTTCCAATTTCCATGATCTTATTTAGATTGTTAACTATTTTCTATAAAACCACATTTTTCTATAAGAATTTTCTCTCATGAAGTTTTTAGTAATGTTCTTTTAAGAGTGTTTTACTCTACTGAGAAGCAATAGGAGTATGTGAAATTTAGATTGCATAGATTTAAGAAGAGTAATAAATATGGTATCTAAGACATAAGAATCAAAAAGCTCTATTTTCTACAATTATACCAATTAAATGGCAAAAACATCTCTGAAATATAGTATAGTAATTTTAGATCTCATTTCAAAAATTATATACATTGCATTAAACCTATTCATAGTCTATGGAAGTTTAAAAAATATGCATGCCATAACACTACTAGCTGAAATGCATTGTGCTGATAAAAGTTAAACATTTCTTTAGGTATTGTCAATGTAAGCAAGTGACAAGTGGTTCTAGCTCCAATGTCAGCCTGCTAATCACCGCAGCTAATCAGTCCTGGCATTCTCATGGTTCAGTGGCCAGCAATGGAGTAAATGGCCAGTCTTTGGCATTAAGGAGTTAAATACTCCTTAGTCCAAACTTTGAAAAAGTTTTGCTCCATGCCCTTTTAGACAATGACTAGCTGTTGAGCTCAAAACTAATTAACATTTCAAAAACTAGTGTTAATCAGTATTAGGAGGACTCTAGGGAGACACACTTCCCTGCAGAGACCCCTTTCTTCCTTTGCTTTAAAGCAATAACTCTTTAAATTATTACTTTAATTTTAAGTTGTGTTTGGCACATAGTAAATAAACCTAAAAATCAGTAAGCTAAAAGAATAGGCATTGTAGGTTATTCTTTGTTTCTCACTCTTCATAATAGAGGCAACTTCTATCAGTCTGAATTTACTTGTTTAGAGAAACCATCTCTAATATGTGCCGTAATCTTCCTCTTTAATATGGGTTCATACACTCATTCATGAAATGTTTGGAGTGGATACAACTTAATCCCCTATAGTATTAATTACTGCTATTTAGAAATAGGACTAAAAGACAGTTGTATGAGATTAACGTAATCTAATTTAAAATTTTATATTTAGGCTTTACAACCAGATTTCCTGCCCACCACCTCATTTTACACATGCAGGTACCGAGGCCCAAGGTCAGAAAGTAGCAATTGGTACACATGCATTTAGAATGTAGATGTTTTCAATTGCCCCCTCTGTTCTTCTCATTGATGAACATTAGGTCAAATAAGAGTAATTGTGTGTTTAAAATTCCATTTTTACTTAACTGGGATGTGTAAGTAGCAATAAACTTCTACTCTCTCAAGAATTTGTACATGTAAGATTCTATGAGAGTTTTTTTTTTCTATACACACATACAGTAGGCAACATGTTTCATTTTTGGATGCAGACAGACCTGTGTAAGTATTTTCATATGTGGTTAGTACCATGTTGGATTACATGTACTTTCTGGGACTTTCTGGGTTCAAATCCTCATTCCCCCATTTGATAATTATGTATCCTAGAAGCTGAGGTCATCCTACTAAGGTTTTGTTTTCTCATCTGTAGGAAGGTAATGATAATACCTACCCTATACTCACTGTGAGGCTAAACAGAGATGGTGTACTTGCTCTTGCCTGACACTTAGTAAGAGTGTAATTAGGACTAAAATAGGTAAGTGCATATTTAAGTTAAGACCAACTAGAAAAGTCAGCTCATATCATGAAACATTAAAGCATTACAAGATGCCTCTGAAACCACTGATACATTTGTGGTGGTTTTATCAAAGAAGCTGCATGTGACAGTATAAATATGAAGTAATGAGTCCCTTGTTACCTTGTCTTTAAAAAATGAAATAGTTTTAGAGAGTTCATGGGAAAAATAATTTGACAAAAGACCTCATACTTGTGAAGATTTCATATAGTCACAATATGAGTGGTGGAAGCAATGACTGATACATTTTTCCCCCAAGTCCACAAGCTGCGTCTCATAGCTGAGTAACAAATACACTTTTGAAACATATAATAATTTGAGATTATGAGGAAAGCAATCAATACTGAAGACTTCTGGTTTGGTTGGCACAATGTGCTCATCTTAAAGTCCTCTGTGAATGGTCTTCTTCCTGAAAGTCCTAGACTCTGCATTGCCTTAACTGTAACCTTGAGAGTTTTGCAATAGATTTTTACACTTAAGGACATCCAGTGCAACAAGCTTCTAGGAACATTTAGTTTGCCACCCAAGCCAAACCCTATTTTGAGAAAGCCAAACTCCTTTCTGACACAGGAAGGGCTCTTTGGATTTAAGTGTAACTAAGGAAAACTCAGATTTTCCTCAATCATTCTTTAAAGATATTTTGCAAGTAGTTTAGACCTAGTCATGAAAAGATAAAGGAGAAAGAAAAGTGATACTGTCTTTCACGCCTCTTTCCTTTAATTGTAGCAATTACAATGGCCAAAACAGCAAAAATTTAGGAAGATGGTCCTCTCTTCTGTGTTCACATTGAGTTCTCTGAAGCTGCAACGCCATTGCTTTGTCCACCATTGAGTCTTCAGGGAGCCGCATGTGTAATTTGCACACAGTCAGAACTCTGTAAATGTTATAGTTTCTGTTTACTTTTTTCATGCTTGCAATCCATGAGTTTAAGAGGTAGATCTGCTTCTTATGTGTGTAATAATTAAAAGGCCAAGAAAGACTCAGTCTTAGAATATGATAGTCTTTCTAGCTGAAAAACTCCACTGAATTTAAAAATGTCATTGCTCTTGCTTAAATTTACCTTCTAATGCTGAGGTAGTAGGCACATTTTGCTAATAAAGGATTATTTGGGAGGCAGAATGGATTGTAGAGAAATTCTAAAACTATGAGAATTGAAGTGTATGAACCTTTATTGTAAAGGAAGAATCATCTGTTTGTGTACGATTCCATGCAAAATTAGGGGGAGAAAATCATTCAAGTTGGATAAAGTTTATTTTTAAACATAAGTAAGTATATATCTCAAATCACCCATGGGAAAAGATAAATTACAGGCATGTCTTATGAAACATATGGTATGTATAACATTATCAGAAACTTAAAAAGCATGACTCTATGTGTATAAGAAAATTTCTCATGCACCCAATGCTTAAGAATGTTTATCTCAGGAAAAGATGATTGTAAGGAAGGAGTGAATTTTCTCTTGCTAGAGAATATACACCTATAATGTTTGAAATTTAGCAGCAAGTATGGTTTACTCTTCTAATAGGATAGTGGTGAAGAATGCAAATTCAGGTTTCAGATTTCTGGAGATCAAGCATCATCTCTTCTGATTACTAGATACTATTTAATATCTGTATTCTTTTGTCTCATCATATGTACAATTGTAACAATGATGACTTTAACCTTATAGGATTTTGAAGGTTACATAGAAAAAAATATATAAAATTTATCCAGTGGTAAGGAGCCTGTAGCAGCAGGCAATAAATATCAGTTATTATTGGCTGCTAAATATCATTGTGGTTACTAATCAGAAAAGGCAACACATTTTTTAAAAGACTAAACCTACACTTTGAAAAAGATCTCAATGAAACATTGTTTTTGAAGGTACTTAGAGTACATCTATGAAGTCTAACACTAGCCAAACGAGACCTCCACTGACCTAAGCATGTTCCTGGTTTTCACTATCCCAGGATAGTGAAAGCTAACTATGTTAACTTTTTCTTAACATGTTATCATTTATCACTAACTATTTGTTTTATTTACCTGTTCATCTTTTGTCTAGCTTGTGAGTGTGTTAACATTCTGAGGGGAGGGACGGTATATGCTTCCACAGCACTGCAGTAAAGCTCCAGATATCCTGTCCTAGCACAGTATCCATTTGTATTATGCACACAGTTAATATTTGGGTCAGTACTCTTGGCTTCACATGACATGAACCCATTTCAAATTGTCCTAAAGAAGGACCAATCAGCTTGAGTAACCAAACACGTGGTGTAGCACGTGTTAGTGTAGCCTAGATTCAAAGATTTTTAAATGTCTATCTGTGGTCTTTCTTTTTTAATTTTTTTACATCTCTTCACCATTTGAAAGCTTATTGTGTTGCAAAGGCCATGGCTGCATAACAGTCCCAGACCACAGTCCCATAGCTCCACATTCAAAGGGAAATAGCTGCCCTGGAGACAGTTTGCTACCATTCAAGCCTGGGCCACTTGCATTATTCTTGATGGGAGTTGGGGTATACAGACTGGTATCCTCTAAACCCAGAAAAGCCCAAAGGGTCTGGGGAGAAAGAGAAAAAAAATAGCTTTCTACTACAGACATAAAAATCTTTATATAGTAGTTGACTATATAGTTGGCTTCAAATTTTTGAAAGCTACAGGTACCTTTTTTTCTTCCTAAGGAATAAAATTTAAATGTAAATCTCATGTCACTTTTACATTATATAAACAAAAGCTTTTTATTGCTGAAGTGTGGCTACTTTTCATATAGTCACATATTTAGGTTAATGGAGATGAATGTCAACCATTGATATGGCCAGCCTACTCCTCCATTGCAGCATTGAGAGCAATTGCTGAGTGGAGAAATACAGAAATAATTGTTGGGGACAAAGCTGCGAGAGAAGGAGGTGATTGAAATGCAGTCTGTAATCCCACCCTTGAGATCCTTGTCATGAAAACATGCAAGAAACAAACAGGAAAATTATTTCTTCCACAGAAATTTCTAGGATGAAAGTGGCATAAAATTGCTATATTTTTAAAAAGCCAATAATACAGAGCATTGTATACAGAATAGATTTCAATATATACTTGCAATTTAGAAAAAGCAACTCAAGAAACCTTTCATAAATCATATAATATTATCACTGAATTATGTTTAAAAGAATCAGTGCAATCTGAAGATCATCTTTCTTTTCCTTAATTGTTTTATTTTTTTTATCCATTGCTATTCCCCCTTCTCTGGACATAAAATTAATGAGTGCACATGATGGGATTCAGGAACTAGTGATATGTAGTTTTGACATTTCTAGAAAAGTAATATATTTTTCTAAATTTCAGAATTAAAGAAGGTTGCCTTTGAATATCTAAAGTTTACATTATTAATTGCTTGACCTTTGATCTTACTCTATCACATTAAAATTGTGATTTTTGAGTATTTGATAACACATATTATCAAAAAATAGTTATGCAAGGGGAGGGTAGACCTGGTGTTTCATGGCTCACGAATGAACATGTACAGGGTCATTAACTGATGGAGGAGGTTCGCCAAGGAAAATCTTTGGCTGCTTTGATAAATGCAGATGATGACTAAGTATGTGAATTGTTCCCATTTATTCAGTGCTAAATCAATCAGTGCCCCAAGTCAGCCTGATGCAATGGGCTACTCTAGATGTGGTCTTCTGAATAAGACAGAGTGTTAAAATGAGGTCATGACCACTTTTCATAGTCCTTTTTTTGCTTGGCCACATTCCAGCTTCACTAATTAAAGTCTGTCTTTCTAAGACCCCTTTACAGTTTTAATTGGGTATGTTATTTCTTGTGAATTGTATGGAATTGTTATTCACTGTCATAAGCAGTGGCTGTATTTTACCATAGAGGTGGTTGCATTTCATCATAGGGATCAAAGGAAGAGAAATGTGAATATAACTTTTTTAAGAGCACTTTGCAATGCTTTGAGCTCTTTGGAAGAAAGCAGTAAAAAGGAAAATAATGGTGTTCTTAAAATGTAAAGTATTGCTGTTATCATTTTTGAAAAAAAACAGTTTGAGAGTGTGTTTTCTGGTGAAGTTAAGGAAAAAATATTTTACTATTTCAGAAACAGGCATAAATATGATTATTAATTGTGAATTTAATGAAAAACATTGCTGTCATCTCTGAAAAGTGTCTGTATTATTTTGTTTAGAGAAAATAGTTGGAATTTCTAAGCCTTTCAGATAAGATGCTTAGTGAAATATACTGGTTTCTAAGGGCTGAGAAGACTGCAACTGCTCTTCAGTTTGTCTCAGTTAAGCTTTTATTTACAGTGGGTTGTGTCTTCCTTCCATACACACTGACAGTCTATATTGGACAAATATACTCCTAGACAAATGACAAATTTTCACACCACACTAAGTCTTTACTTAGCCTATTTTTAGTTGCCATAATTGATTGGTTGACTCACACCTCCTGGGGCCTGTGCCCACACATACACACATGAACACATACAACCTAAGAATATCTTTAGCACGATGATTGGATGGAAGGAAAAAATAGCTTTCTGCCATGGACATAATAACCAATAATGTTATTGGCTATTTTTCATGTATTTATATTTTTAGAATCAAGAAATAAGATTCATTTAATAAAATAAAGTAAAATGAAATTCTGTGAAAGTGAGAGTAAAAAAGAGAGAGAAACACAAACAGGTGATATGGAAACACAGTGGTAAAAAAATTAATTCAATGGTACATTACATGTGTGCTACTGGTATAGCCCCAAGTTAATGCTGTGAATATTTACAATTAATACAAGAAAATTAAAAACAAAACAGAACAAACGAAGCCAACTTCAGCTGCATGGTTTACTGTGTCTCTAAGACAATAAACAAATGGCAGGAATAAAGAAAGAACTATTTCTGTTCCTAAACTCATTTGGGGTCTTTCTTGGGATTCCCACAAAGAAAACATCCTGTGATTTAATAACAGTCTTAAACACACTCTTACAGGGGACATTATTTTTCACAAAACTGTTCACTGCAAAATTCTTTTTAAAAAATGTACAGTATTGCACAAAATTCTACATACTACAATAGAAAAATTTTCAACCATGGCTTCCCAAGCTAACACATAGTACAACTTGACTTTGCTCCTTTCTGCTAAGTTTGTAATTTTTGCCTTATCATACTCTACACTGTTGGATATGGTAGCATCAACTCAGCATAGTGCTGTGTATTTAGTAACATGAGAACAGTGATGCATGATGGAGCCATCTCACTATGTAAATTGTATGTTTACATATACAAATATTCACACATATATACATACACATTATAAAAGAATATTGTAAATATGTATCTCTGACCCTGTCATTTTGTTACACTTACCACTACTTGAAAAAAATGTGTGTGTGTGATACACACACATACATACACACACATATTAATCTCAGAATAGGATTCATCATGAGTCATGGATTTTAGCATACTTCCATCTTTAGTTTTTGTACTGTTATCATTTTCTTTGCCTCCCTCCCTCCCTTCCTTTCTTTCCTTATTCTGCCTTTCCTTCCTTCTTCTTTGTGTTTTTTCCCATCTCTTTCCTTCCTTCCTTACTGTTTATTCATTCATTTATGTTATAATGAACACCCTGAACCCAATATACAACTCCTCAGTCTAAAATATTTCCATTAATGTTCTCTTTCTGTGTTCATCTACCTGCCTTCCTCAAAATCAGTTAGCCACTATCCTAAATTCTGTTTATTACTTTCTTGCCTAAATACACATATACTTGAACAATGATTTTTTTAAATAAAATCATTTTAAATTTTATAAAGTTCTTTACGTTGAATGTAACTTTTGTGGCACACTTCTTGTGCTCAAGTAAAATCTTACTATATTGTTGTAGATATCTGTGATTTTTTTATTTCCTATTTTGTGTAATATTTCATAGTATAAATATACCAAAAATACCTTTATATGGTAGGTTCCTATTTTCTGCTATTGTTAAAAGTATTGTTTCACACATTTCTGTATGCATCTCTTGGTGCAAATGTTCAAAACATTCTCTTAAGCACATACCTAGGAATAAATTACTGGGTCTGTTATGTTCAACTATATAAGACAAAAACAAATTGTCTTCCAATTTATATTTCTACCAGCCACTTTTAAGAGATTGTGTCAGCCCATATTATTTCTAATAGTGTCATAAAACTTCTTTATATCTACTAAAAAAAGAGTGTAAGATGGTATTTAATCTTGTTGACATTGAATTATTTATTATTTGATAATTTTAGATTTGTTTTTCTCCACTAAAATAATATAATCTTTACAAAGTCTGATACGTTGTCTTCCTTATTGTTTTATACCCACAACCTGTGATAGTGTCTGGTACATAGAAATGCTCAATGAATAATTTTTAAATAAACTCATATGAAGTTATATATAATTGATTATAAATTGATCTTATTATATATATTTATATAATATAATAATGCTGCTGTGAACATTGGGGTGCATAGGTTCCTTTGAATTGGTGTTTCAGGATTCTTAGGGTATATTCCCAGCAGTAGAATCACTGGGTCAAAAAGTAGTTCCATTTTTAATTTTTAAAAAATATTCCATACTGTTTATGCAGTGGCTGCATCAGTCTGCATTCCTACCAGCAGTGCACTAGGATTTTCTTCTCTACACATCCTCCCAAGCTCTTGTTGTTTGTTGACTTACTAATTATGGCCATCTGATAGGCAGCAGATGATATCTCATTGTTTTTAATTTGCATCTCTGATGGCTAGTGATGCTGAGCATCTTTTCATATGTCTATAGACCATCTTTATGTCCTCATTGGAGAAATGTCTATTTAGGTCCTTTGCCTATTTTTTAATTGGCATGTTTGTCTTTCCAGTACTGAGTCTAATGAGTTCTTTATATATTTTGGAGATTAAACCCTTGTCTGATCTATTATTGGCAAGTATGTTCTCCCATACCATTGGTTTCCTTTTCTTTTTGATGATGGTTTCTTTAGCTGAGCAGACACTTTTTAATTTGATATAATCCCATTAGTTTACATTTTCCTTGTCCTAGGAGATATATAGGTAAAAATATTGCTACATGGGATATCTGAAATTTTACTGCTTATGTTTTCCATTAGGACTTTTATGGTATCACCACTTATATTTAAGATTTTGCCCATTTTGAGTTTATTCTCGTGTATGGTGTAAGTTGGTGGTCTAGTTTCATTTTTTTTTCACATGTACCAGTCCAGTTCTTTCAACACCATTTGTTGAAGAGACTATTCTTACTCCATTCTATGCTTGTGACTCCTTTGCCAAATACTAATTGACCATATAGACTTGGATTTAATTCTGGGTTCTCTATTCTGTTCCATTGATCTATGTTTTTGTTCTTATGCTAGTACAAGGCTGTTTTGAAGACAGTGAACTTGAAGTATATTTTTATATCAGGTATTGTGATCCCTTCAACTTTATTCTTCTTTCTTGAGATAGCTGAAGCTTTTTTTTTTTTTTTTGGTTCCATATAAATTTTTGGAGTATTTGTTCTAAATAAGGAAAATACACCTTTGGTATTTTAACAGGGATTACATTGAATCTAGATTGCTTGGTTAGTATGGACATTTTAATGATGTTAATTCTTCTAATCCATGAACACAATATATGCTTCCATTTATTTGTGTCTTCCTCAATTTCTTTTTAAAAATATTTTATTGTTATTCTATTAGAGTTGTCTCAATTTTTCCCCATTTGACCTCCTCTGACCACCCACCCCCATTCCCACATTTAATCTCAACCCTGTTGTCCATGTTCATGGGTCATCCATACATGTTCCTTGACCAGTCCAATCTCCTTCTTTCCAACCTTATCATTTTCTACCCACCCCTCTGGTCACTGTCAGTCTGTTCTTTTTTTCCATGCCTCTGGTTCTATTTGCTTGTTAGTTTATTTTGTTCATTAGGTTCCTCTTATAGGTGAGATCATATGTATTGTATCTTCCTCAGTTTCTTTCTTCAGTGCTCTATCGATTCCCAAGTATAGGTCTTTACCTTCTTAGTTAAATTTATTCCTAGGTACTTTATTATTCTTGTTGCTATAGTAAATGTTTGTTTTTCCTAGTTTCTGATATTGTATTGTTGGTATACAAAAATACCATCGATTTCTGAATATTGACGTTGTATCTCAATTTGCCAAATTCACTTAGTAGGTCACATAGTTTTTTGGTGAAGACAATGGGGTTTTCTACATACAGTATCATGTGGTCTGCAAATAGTCACAGTTTTACTTTCTCCTTCCCAATTTGGATGCATTTTATTTCTTTTCCTTGTCTGGTCACTTTGGCTAGAACTTCCCATACTATTTTGAATAAGAATGGTGAGAGTGGACACCCTTGTCTAGTTCCTGATCTTAAGGAAAAAGGTTTTAGTTTTGCCCATTGAGTAGGGGGCTGGCTGTAGGTTTCTCCTTTATGGTCTTTATTATGTTTAGGTATGCTCCCTGTGTTCCCACTTTGCTGAATGTTTTATCATAAATGGATGCTGGACTTTATCAAATGTTTTTTGGCATGTATTGATATGACCATGTGGTTTTCGTCCTTTATTTCAATTATGTGATGTATAACATTTGCTGATTTGTAAATAATGTCCTATCCTTGCATCCTGAGATAAATCCCACTAGATCATTGTGTATGATCTTTTCAATGTATTGCTGGATTCGGATTGTCAATATTTTGTTAAGGATTTTAGCATCTATGTTCATCAGATATATTGGTCTGTAATTTTCTTTCTTGTGTCTTTACTTGGTTTTGGAATTAGGGTAATACCAGAATTAGGCTAAAGAGTTTTGGATTTTGCCCTTTTCTTGAATTTTTGGAATAGTTTCAGAAGAATAGGAGTTAGTTCTTCTTTGAATGTTTGGTAAAATTGCCTGTGAAGCCATCGAGTCTAAGCTTTTGTGTGTCAGGTGATTTTTATTACTGCTTTGATTTCATGACTTGTTATTCATCTACTTGAGCTTTCTGCTTCTTCTTGATACAGTTTTGGAAGATTGTATATTTCTAGAAACTTTCCCATTTCACTCATGCTGTCCAATTTCTTGACATATAGTTGTTCATAGCAGTTTCTTATAATTATTTGTATTTCTGTGTTATCAGTTGTTACTTCTCCTTTTTTGTTTCTGAATTTATTTATTTGGGTCCTCTCTATTTTTTTCTTGATGAGTCTGGTTAAAGTTTTGTCCTTTTTGCTTATCTTTTTGAAGAAGCACTCTTCGATTCATTGATCCTTTCAATTGTTTTTAGTCTCTATGTCATTTAATTCTGCTCTGATCTTGATTATTTCCTTCCTTCTCAGTCTAAGCTTTGTTGTTGTTCCTTTACATGTTTTAGATGTAGGGTTAGGTTGTTTATTTGAGATTTTTTATCTTTTCTAGGTAGGCCTGTAGTCCTATGAATTTCCTTCTCAAGACTGACTTCTTTGTGTCCCATAGGTTTTGGGGTGTTGTGTGTTCATTCTCATTTGTTTCCAGGTGCTTTTTGATTTTTTGTTTCATCTCATTGGTTACCTATTCATTATTTAATGGCATGTTATTCAGTCTCCATATATTTGAATTTTTGAGTTATGTCCTTGAGGTTGGTTTCTAGTTTCAAGCCATTGTGATCCAAGAAGGTGCTTGATATGATTTCGGTGTTCTTGAATTTGTTGACGTTTGTTTCATGTCCTGCCATGTGGTCTACCTTTGAAAATGGCCCATGTGCATTAGAAAACAGTGCAGAATTGTTTCTTTGGGTTAAAATGCTACATGAGTATCAATTAAGACCATTTGATCTAGGGTGTCAGTCAATTCCACAATTGCCTTGTTTATTTTTTTTGTTTGGACATTCTATCCATTGTTGAAAGTGGGGTGTTAAAATCCCCTACAATAACTATATTGCTGTTCATACTTAATGTCCTACATGATTTACCCTATGTATTCAGGTGCTTCTATATTGGGTGCATTTATGTTTACAAAGGTCATATCCTCTTGTTGGACTACTCTCTTAAGTTATATATAGTGACCTTCTTTGTCTCTTGTTATTCCCTTTGTTTTGAAGTCTATTTTGTCTAATATAAGTATTGCTACCCAAGACTTTTTTTTTCATGTTCATTTGCTTGGAATATTTTTTTTCCATCTCTTGTCTTTCAGCCTGTTTAGATATTTTGTTCTGAGGTGGGTTTCTTGTAGACAGCATATATATGGGTCATGTTTTCTTATCCATTCAGCTATCCTGTCTTTTGTTTGGAAATTTAATCCATTTACATTTAAGATTATTAGTGATAGATATTTATTCATTGTCATTTTTCCCTTTGTGCCTGTGTTCCATTCTTTCTCTCTTTACTTCATCTTTTTAAAGGAGTCCTTTAGGCATCTCTTGCAATGCTGGTTTGGTGGATACATAGTCTTTCAGCCTTTTATTTTTCTTTAATCTGGGAAGCTCCTTATTTTACCTTCCATTTTAAATGAAAGCCTTGCTGGATAGAGAAGTCTTGGTTGCAGGTTTTTATTTTTCATTACTTAGAATGTTTTGTGCCATTCAGCTTAATAGCCTTATTGGAAGTCCCTTGTATGTTACTAGCTGTTTATTTCTTGCTACTTCTTTGTCTTTAACCTTTGTCATCTTAATTATGATGTGTCTTGGAATGGTCCTCATTGCATTCATCTTGATTGAGACCCTCTGTGGTTCCTGGACTTGTGTGACTTTTTCCTTCACCAAGTTAGGGGATATTCTGTCATTATATTTTTCTAACATGTTTTCTACCCATTGCTCCTTTTCTCCTTCTGGTATCCTGTGATGTGAATATTGTTGTGTTTCATGTTGTCCTGAATCTCCCTTAAACTACCCTCATTCTTTTTGTGTCTTTTTTCATATTGTTGCTCTGACTTTTTTTCTACCTTTTCTCCAAGCTTACTGATTCAGTCCCCTGCTTCTCTAGCCTGGTTTTAATTCTTTCTAGTGTATTCTTCATTTTAGATATTGTATTCTTTATTTCTTTCTGGTTATTATTCATAGATTTATGTCCTTTTCCATGCTGATGTAGTACCCATTCAGTTCCTAGCAGTTCCCATTCAGTTATCTGTAGTTCTCTCTGAGTTCATTAAGTATATTTATAACTATTATTTTGAACTCTATGTCTGAAAAATTGCTTGCTTTAATTTCATTTATTAATCTTTCTGTGGTTTCCTCATTTCTTTTTGATTGGAGGTTGTTTCTTTGTTTCCCCATTATAGCTGGCTGTTTTTGTTTGTTTCTACATATCAGATCAATCTGCTTTAATTCCCTGTCTTTGTGGGGTGATCTTCTGTGGTAGGAATTCTGTGGGACTCAATGGTACAGTCTCTTTAATCCCCTGAGCTGGATGCTCTAGGGATGCCCTTTGTTCAATTTATGTTGGCTCTTTTGTTGTATTTGGGCTTTGGTTATTGGTGGATCATTAGGTGGTGGGCTGTCCTCTCTGGCTAGCTTACTAAGAGTTACAACCCCCACCACATCTTGTATGTTGTTGCACAGTTGCTAGCATAACAAAGCAAAACTACCCAGGAAACCAAACCCACACCAGCAAAACTACCCCTAACACATTAGCAATATCAACAGCAAATGAGCAAAGATTAATAAAAGTGGAAAGAGATTAAGAATATTATAAAATAGGAAAAAGAATATGAGATGAATAAAGGAAAGAAAATGATTTTGAGAAAGAAGAGGGAGAAATAACAAGAGTAGGGAATAGAAATAAGGCAAAGAAAGGAAGAAAATAAAATAAAATAAATAAGTTATAAAGGGAAGGGAAGGGAAGTTATAAAATGGAGTAAGAAAAGGGAAGAATATAATATGAAGCTTGAAATAAAATAAACAAATAGCAAACCAATAGAAAACAATTGAAGAAAGATGACAACAGGGTCAATAATAATGACAGATGAGCAAAGATTAGTAAAGGCAGAAAGAATAAGAATATTATAAGAAAGAACAAAGAGAATATGAGATGTCTATAGTAAATAAAAATGATTTTGAGGCTAGAGGGAGGAGGAATAATAAGAGAAAGGAATAGAATCCAGGCTAAGAAAGGGACAAAATAAAATTTCAAAATCAAATAAGCAAGGACAAGAGTAAGGCAAAATGGAGTAAGGGGGATGGAGGGTAACCTATGAGATTTGAAATAATAAAATGGTGAACAAGTTGGAATAAAACTGAAGAAAAACAGCAATAACCACAATATCTACACCAAACAAGCAATGATTAATAAAGGTGAAAAGAAAATAAAAATATTATAAGAAAGGGAAAAAGAAATGAGCTGACTAAAGGAAACAAAGATGATTGTGCAAGGATAGAGGGAGGAGAAATAGTAAGATTAAGGAATAGGAACAGGCATAGAAAAGGGGAAAATGAAGTTTAAAACAAAAATAAGAAAATAAGAAGGCAAAATGGAGGAAGACAAGGGAAGTGCACAATACAAGACCTGAAATAAAGGTAAAATAAAAATATATAAAAATATGAATAAAAAGAATAAAAAAGACAAAAATAGCGAATTAGTTGGAATACAACTGAAGAAAAAGAAAACACATTAAAAGCTATGTGAGAGAAAAAGTAATAACACCAGTATGGAAGAAAAATAAGGTGAAATTCATTTCAGCAGAGTTTGGTGTTTGCTTCCTGTCTTGTTCAGGATCTGCCTCTGATTTTTTATCAGCTCAAGGTCCAGGGGTGAGTCATCCAACTTCTGGAAGCACCCCATGTACCACCTTCACCTGCCTCTAGAGGGGGCTTCCATTATGATCAGGAGGCTGAGACTCCTGTGTCTGCTCTGGGAGGTGCTGTTCAGTCTTCTGGGAAAATTGTGGATGTGTTCCCCTGCCCCTGCACCACCTGTCTTGGTCTGTCACAGCTTATTTCCAACAATGTATAGTTTCTAATGAACTTGCTGTCCATTTCCAGGGAGGTGCCAATCTGTATAAGAGGGTCAGCTCTTTCCTGCTTGGTGCTAAGCACAGCTCTGTGTGAGAGCTGAGGCTGGGTGGGGCCCTGATTACCCCTCACTGAACCAATTTCTGATCTCCCAGCTTTGCTGGCCTCAGCATAATAAGGTCCTAGGAAGCAATACATTTTCTCACCCTGTGAGCAGTTCAAAATGGGCTCTTGTGGAGTTTCTTTTCCTTTCTCCTGAGGACATGCATGCACTTTGCAGAGGGTGTGTGAGCCTGGCCTAACTGTTCTGCAGAGCTTCCCTATTGGATGAGGCGCTGCAGTCCTGTAGGAGGTGGGGGCTGGGTCTGTACTTCCCTTCCCAGAGGTTTAAACTCTGCTGGGGAGGGGGTTCTGCCAAGCCAAAAATAATAGCAGGTACTCAACTCTCACCTGCCTAATTCCCAGTCCACTGCTCTCACAGTAGAAACAGTCCCAAACTGTTTTGCATAGCTCCTCCTGGCTTGATAGCTACACTTGGTTGAAGCCCAGAAATTCCTTTGCTGTGCAACTTTCTGATCTCCCAGCCCAACTGTACTCAGTGGAAGCAAACTGTACTTTCAATCTCGTCTCTTTGCTGGCAGGGCAGCTGCACATGGGTTCCCTGACCAGCACACTTCAGTTCCCCTTTTAAAAAATCTCTATGTGGTACTCCCACTGCAGTACCAAGCCACTGTCCAGTTCTCTGCTCATACCACCTCTCCAAAAAGCCAAAAGTCTTTCACAGTCATGGCTGGCCAAAATCTTCTTCTGCCTGGCCCAGTTGCAGCCCCTGATCTTTTTGGGAGATAGAGTCTCAATCTCTCTCTCCCTCTCTCTCTCCCTGGCACTCTTTTGATTGGCATTTGGCACTGCAGTTATGAACATGCTGCCTGCTGTGTGTGTAGCCTGGATATCTCTGGCTCCATATATCCTCCTAAGTCCCTCCCAGCCAGGGTCTGGAGGTTTCCCTGTATGGGACTAGGGTTTACTTGGGAGGGGAGGAAGCCACAAAGCTGAAATTTCTGACTAGTCTATCCGTGGATGCAGGCTCCGCACATGAGGTTTTTCCCCTTCAGCTTATAAAATCTCCTTACTGCCCATTGTGAAACATCTTCTGTACTCTTGGGCTTCAAAACTTCTATTAACTAAGATTCTGTTGATTGGTCAGGTTTTCAGAAGATCAGCTAAGAATCTAAGTTGGGGGCAAGAGCAAATGGACTCAGCTTCCACCTGCTCTGCCACCACTTTCTCCTCTAATAATGTACAGCATTATTTTCAATAGCCAAGATTTGGAAGCCGCCTATGTGCCCACCAGCAGATGAATGTAAAAAAGCCATAGTATTGTGTTGGCCAAAAAGTCCATTTAATTGTTTCTATAAAATAAAAGACATTTTTTAATCCCCAGTAACTTGATTAATTTGGATATGGAGTATTTAGGCTATCTCCCACATGGTAGAACATTGATTTTTCACAATTAATGTCTTGATTTGATTGCTATCTACTTCAACTAGTTTATCTGACTGTGGAGCATCATCCAGTGAGAAATCTCTAGCATGAAACTTCGCAAACCATTTTTGACATGTTCGATCAATCACAGCAATTTTCTCCATACAATGTACAAATCTCTTTTTTTTGCATTTCAGTTGCATTTTTACCTTTCTTGAAATAATAAAACATAATATGCCCAAAATGTGTATTTTCTTCCATCTTGAGTATTAAAATGACTGCAAACATTCACCAATTTTGATTTTTTTAATGCATGCTGATAATGAGAGTTGTCACACTACAATCTAACAAAATTAAAGACAAATGAAGTTAAAGACAACTAAGCACTACTAGAACCATCTTACAGGGAAAAACAAATGAACTTTTGGGGCAACCCAATACATTTACACAATGAAATACCACTCAGCTCTAAACACAGAAGGAACTCTTACTCTTTGCGACAACTTGGGTGGACCTGGATAGCATTATGCTTAGTGAAATAATCCAGGCAGGGAAAGATGTGTACCATAGGATATCACTCATATGTGGAATTTAATGAACAAACTGAACAAGCAAAATAGAGACAGACAGAGAGCAGGCTGACAGCTACAGCTGTCAGGGAGAGAGGTTTGAGTGGGATGGTGGAGAGATTGAGCAAAAAAGAAAAACAGGAGAAAGAAACTCATGAATACAGACAACAGTGTGGTGATTGCTGGGGTCAGGGAGAGTGGGAAGAACTGGAGGAAAGTGTATGGGGGATAAATGATGTTAGAGACTTGACTTTGGGTGGTGAACACACTAGGCAGTATACGGATAATGTGTCATAGAACTGTATACCTGAAACCTGTGTAATTACGTTAACCAGTGTCACCCCAATAAACTCAACAATACGGAAAACAATGAAATATACTGGTTGAAAAAATATTCACTTCTTTACTTTCTTTGATTATTCATTTTAATGTACATACCAAGCTTCATCTGCCTTGGCACACATTTTTTTATCATAACCTCTCATCATATTTCTATATTGCTCAGTTTTCTAAGGACTCAATTTACAGTGAAGTGCATGTTTGCTGTAAGTTGATTGGGTTTTAGAAACCTGAGGTGAAACCAGAGGAGGCTGTAATGCTCACTTCATTATCCTGTTGCCATCTTGGATTTCACATGCTGTTTTATATATTGATTTGGTACATTTTTACCTTATTGATATAGGCTTTAATACCAAATGCACTTCCTCATTCTACATAGCTATCCTCCTAGGTATTTTTAACTAGATGTAAAGGTAGTTGAGATCCATTGTCTAATTATGATTATAATTTCATTTATGATGACATCCTTCACTCGATTAGAGGTTGTAACCACAAGCCCACCATTAATGCCTCTTAAATCATTTCTACACCAAAGAGGAAAAACCTGCTCTCCACATCACATTTGGAACACTAAGTGTGGTTTTATGCATTTGAAACTATATTGGCAGGTTCAAGCTTTTTATTATATACTTGGCTTTCTACCTGCTTGTTCACTGTGGTGATCAGCTTGTTCGATGGTGCCCACCCCCGTTCTGTCTGGCCCAGTGTCTCAGCCAAGCACCAGGAGCACCCACGGGGTGAACTTGGCAGCTGTGAAACCCAGATGCTGAGCTCCACTTGTAATTTTCCAGCAACAGCATCTGGGTGTTTGGTTGGCCTTTTGTCTGGCTTATGTTGTCTGTCATGGTGGCTGTAGAAACCTGTGGACTTGGCATGAGATCTGTCTCCTTGTCTGTGGGCCTATCTTGTTCATACAAAATGTCATTTCCTATTTATTCTCACTTGATGTTTATACAGTTATCCTCAGCAACACATCTGGATAGTAACTGGAGTGGAATTCTCTGGAAGTCACCTATGTGTTTAACCTTTTCATGTCTTTCCTTCTAACTTTCTTACCCAATCGCATGCTACATGTTTTCTAGCTCTATTCTATGGTTGTATGTTCATTCTGGTCCCCATTTTCCTGTGAATCAGAAAGAGTAATAAAATGATTCAGTGGTTGGCATGTGTGCAGGAGCCGTTTCCCTGTGATGGGACCCCTAGGGCTCTAGGCTTCTTTCGATTTCAAGTTCTAATTTTAAAACCTGACTATCAAAATACAATTTATATTTCATATGCCATATTCATTGTTTGAATAAAGGAATGAGATTATTGGAGTTTAAAAAGGGTTAGTCTTTTAATCAGAATATTAACACTACATGGATATCCATCTTTAATGCACTACTTCAGCAAATATCAAATACCTTTCCATTTTATGTCTCTTTAAAACAAGATCATATCATTTGGAAAAGATTTTATGTTTTGCTTTTTATAATTCTTTTCTAAGTTTGATTTCAAGGAATTTTTAAATTTCCCTTTTATTAAGGATTTATAAAATTATAGTTCATTGGGGAATATTATTTTCATTCTATATAAAAATTTACATAGTTTTCTTTGTATTTTTAAATTAGTAAATATGAATCATGAAACTCCAAATATTAATCAATGTAAGAAAAATGGATAAATTTATCAAAATTGGATACTAGAACAACCACTATTAGTTTATAAAAACTGGATATGATTGTTTCTATTATCTAATTTATGCAAGAGAAAAAATAATGTAGACAACAGTTGTTCTTGATGTGAAAATGCAACTCCCTATATGATAAGATATGTGACATCTTTCCTACTGACAAATGCTTACAGTCCTGTTCATTAATTTTATCACTAACATAAACTTTTAATATGCATATGATCAGAATATAGGACTTCCAGGGCAGCTTAAAGTGACTGTAACCTGTAATTACTGTTCCTGTACTTGATTATAATAATCTGATTGCAATTATTCAGTGATTTTAATACAAGCCTCAAGCTACATAACAATAACTCAAGTTCAGTGATTGGGAACATGTTTCTGTTTGGCTGTGAAATGATGTTTTAATCCATCGTAATTCAAAGATCTGAACTATAGTTTTGTTTGGGTAATTAAAGCATATTTATATTGTCAGTAAAACAACCTTACTGTGAAGTAGATTAATTAAGGCAAAAATTTCATATAGGTCAAAATAGATCATTATCATGCAATCTCTAACAAAAGGTAATAAAGGAAAGACTATTACTGTTATGTAACTTTACTTCTCTGACCCTGAATCTAAAAATTGCAAATAGAGGTGAAAGGGGAGAAGTGGTGGGGCCAGTTAAAGGATCTATCAGTTACAACACATTAACAATATCCTAAATATGTCTATTGAATTTTGGCATTTGAAAGACTTAAAAGTCAAATGAATAGGTATAATTTATTTTGTAGAGAAATTTATAGAAAAGCCAAAAGTCAAGAAAAACATCTGGTATAGGAATGATTTCAAAATATAGGAGGAAGAATAAGTGACAAGGACAGTAATACAGACTAGTCAAATATTTTCAAGAAAGCTTCTGGAGAAGAGAACAAATCTTTGGGGAGAAAAATGTATGGTATAACAGATCTGTAACAACATGTTGACTTTTTATTTTGGTATTTGTTTCCTTTTCTTTTTTTATGTTAAAATTACGCAGTGAACCTGACTCTAAAACAGGAAATGTTGAATATCAAATAATGCTCCCAGACACTTAAACTTCATCTAATGATAAAGTAATAGTTCAAAATGAGAGACATACAGGGCTATAAGAGAGGGATAATAGTTTTAAGATAGTATCTTGAACTAGAATGTAAGAATTACTGGACTGCCTGAAGGGGTATAGGAGGCAGACCCAATAGACTTCCTTGAAAAATGGATCCCTAAGGCTCTTCAACTCAATCTAACAAGCGACCCAATTTTCTTCTAGAGGTGCTTAAGAATTCCAAGAAACAAAGGAGTAAAGAGACAAAGCATAATCCTGATTTTGTAAAGTCTCCAATTGGAAAAATAAAAAATGAATTATCTCTACGTGTGCTAAATAAGGTGCACTTTACAAAACACACACATACAAACACGAAGTAATTTTCTCTTCCGACCCTAGACCCACATTCAGGTGAACCAGGAAAATATCTTTGATGCTGGCTGATAAAAAGCTGTATTATAACTACCTAAATTAGGATAAAATGTATGTATATATTTGGATTAAATATAGCATGAAAAGCATAAAATCAGGTCAATAGATAAGCAGTCTGTTCAAGAGTAAATTCTCAAGGACAACTCAGGTATCAAGGGAACATTTCTAAATAACTGACCAGGATTAACTCAAGTGACTTTTTTGCAGTATAGGAAGGATTTGGCATATTTTCACCAAATGCAGTTGGCAGTGTTTTTGAATAATGTTCCCAAGTGAATTTTCTTCCTTTCCCTTCTCAGGGTCACTTTGAAAAATGTGCTCTATCACACTTTACATTTTGGTCTCAGTGTCAAACCATCTCTATATTTTTGCTAAAATAATTAGAGTCTCAAGGACTTGTACTGGGATCACCCAGAAGTTTGTAACATTTTTTTTTCTGTCTAATGGTTCTTTTTTTTTTTTTTTTTTTTTTTTTTTTTTTTTTTTTTTTTTTTTTTTTTTTTTTTTTTGTCTAATGGTTCTCAGTAGTGCTTAGTTGTCTTTAACTTCATTTGAAACAACTTTGTTAGATTGTATTGTGACAGCTGTTACATCCGTATGTGTTTTTTTTTAAATAATCAAAATTGGTGAACTTTGTATAACCATTTTAATATTGAAGATGGAAGAAAATATATAACAGTTTGGGTATATTATGCTTTACTGTTTTAAGAAAGGGAAAAATACAACTCAAATGCAACAAAGTTGTGTGCAGTGTATGGTGAAGGTGCTGTGACTGATTGAACGTGTTGAAAGTGGTTTGTGAAGCTTCTTGGAACTATTGAATTTTGGCCAGATAATTCGTTGCTGTGGGGCTGTCTTATGCATTGGAAGATGTTTAGCAGCACCCCTGACCTCTTCCCACTAGAAGCCAATAATGGGAGACAGAGACATGCTCAAAATACCCAAACCAATAAAGTTACTGGTGAAAATGACAAATGTGTCTTTTATTTTACAGAAAACCATAGGGACATTTTTGGCCAACTCAATATCTTACCAATGAATTATTCTTCAAGTTATATACCTTGCCTGGTTTTGAAAGGCAAGGGCCGGTCAGAGCAAAACAGTTTTTATTTTGTAAGCTATGTGTATTTTCTTTAGCTAGAGCTGGGAGGAAGGGATACCTCATAGTTTGAGAAATGTCAAAAAGCTTTTTAAAATTATTACCTAGGCATAATCAATGTAAATCTTCCTAACCATGTGGACACTTCTTTGTTGTTTTTCCTCCATTCACAATATGGAGACTTCTAATATTTATATATTAAAAGAGTCTACCAGGCTGGATAGAATATTTCTGGGAATGCAGGCAGCCTACCTTGGATTTATATTTGCAACCTAAAAATGAAACAAAAGAAAAGTGTTATTTATAATCAACATTTAGCAGATATATGAATAGTATAGAAATATTGAAAATATGAAATCATTTTCTATACTTTGATATACAACTTTTAAAAGTCATATATTAATAATTTTTCATTGATTATTCTTTAAAAGCCAACACAAAATAATTTGTTTCTAGGTTTTAGAAGAAGAAGGTAATGGCATACTTTATCAATAGTTATGATTATGCAGTTGTAGTTTATGCTTCCAACTTGATTGCTTCTCTGACTAAGCCTGCCCCTGACCTACTGAAATAACCTGAGGAAGGGTATAAATGTCATCAGTCTCTAAATGCTCCATGGTAAATTTTAGAATCATGCAAGTCAGAAAGCCACTGCTGATGCTCTCCATTATCCTAGGAGCTCTATATACATCAGGAATGCACCCTTGTACAAGTTTAGGTGTATATTTGCTTATGTGTATGTATGTGTGTGTCTATCTTTCAGGGCTATCAGGTCCACAGTTTTAATTCTGCCTGAAAAAATGCAATTGATTATGTAAAATTAACTTTAAGGAGTAGGTAGCAAAGTTGTGATTATATTTGTGGAAAGCTGTTACCTCATAATATTTACAACAGATAGCTGGACAACTATTTAGAAAATGGCTGCAAATGTAACCTCAGTACATAAAGTTTTAACTTGCTAATACAAGCATATGACATATAATCATAGGATTTTTTCAGAAGAAAACTAGGTCTAAAACAATAAAATGCATTTAAAGTTGAAGTGATTTAGTTTAAAAAAATGAAATAATTTCTAAGGTAACATATTTGTTCAGTGGCAAAACCAAGAAAACACAGGTTTTCTGACTTCTTGTTAAAGATATTTACTAAAGCCTTACTAACATTTCAAAACTAAGTAAATTATTCTAAAAATGTGTATTTTCTCTTGCACTTAAAGCAAATAAAAAGTTATTGGAATGAATCAGTCTAAGAAAAATTCTTTTTAATTTGTTTCCTAAAGATAATGTATATATAAAACACAGAATTTTAATATGTATATAATTTATTCTTCTAAGTTTATTACAAATCTCCAATTTCAAAGTGTGCAAAATTATTTAATTTTGTCTTATCTTTAAAAATTCTTCCTTGTTAGATATTACAAGACAGAAAGTCCACACTATTATAAAGATCCCCTAACAAATTTGTGAGAATTAAAATATATTTATAGGGAAATCCATCATATAATTTTATTACAGAACTATTACCTGAAGACATTCTCATGAAGGCCAATATTTGTAACCTAAAAAATGGAATAAAGATGCTGAGACTAGTCTAGTATTACTGTGTTTTAATCTACTTACCAGTTTTGAGTACTTTAAATATTAATCTGCTAAGCCTTTTTCCTCATCCCATTGTAATAGACTGGTTTTTATTCATCCAAAGTAGTTGCAATTTCCAACAGTGCATCAAAGTCAATAAAAGAAACGGATATACTGCATCTACTTTTAAATCCCCAAAGATTTTTCTGCAAATCATTAACCAAGGTGAGTATCTTACCACCACTTCCACAACTGCTTTTGCCTAATGACACTTGGTCAATATCCAGCAGAAGGATGCTTCTATCATGATAATAAACTATTGGTCCCAACTGTATAGCATAGTGTAGGGAACCACATTTTCATTGGCCACAGTCACCACAAATTCACATTTTCACTTTTTTTCTTCATCTACATGAACAGTGGATTATTACAGACCCATGTTTTTATCTTTAGCAGTGAAAGTTCAAA
Organism: Tonatia bakeri; assembly: GCA_004024845.1. NCBI lineage: Eukaryota > Metazoa > Chordata > Mammalia > Chiroptera > Phyllostomidae > Tonatia > Tonatia bakeri. The sequence continues at coordinate 200,809 of PVIA01002582.1, forward strand.
TGCTCTACCTCAATGTATGTGTAGTAGTTTTAACAATGGTAGGACAACCATGTGTTTTTAAGTCTGTTTTAAAGAAATTACTGTAGTTTGTTTATATAGGCAAAAAAATCTTATGAAACATGGTACTGGACTAAAAGTCAAAATATCTAAATTATAGTCCCCAGTGAAGGGTCTAGAGAAGTAAGTTACCTTCAGTATGGCAAGTTAATTTTTTTTCATACACATAATAAATACAAGTGTACCTCAAAGGTTTTACGTGGTAAAATATGTGTAATTATGTACAAGGTATCAATTATACTTAAAATTTCAGAAATACTGGTATTTTATAAAACAGAAACACAAACAAAAATGCACATATTGTTGTAAACCAATACACTGTGACAAGACTAGATTTCAAAATCTAAAAATTATATCCATCTGCTATTGATATTTGATAATAGGTAACAATAGAGGTTGAGATAATATAAAATATATGCCAAATAAAAATTATTTCAAACATTGACTATAATAACACAGATAGTAAATACTTCCCAGTTATCATTTAAAAATAGTTTTAAAACACACAGATTACTATATTTCCTATCTAAAAGTATTAATATTTGTTCCATGGTAAATATTCCCAGTGTAAAACAAATTGTTTTTTGACATTGGTTGAGTAGTTACAGAGTGTTTCCAAAAGCATTTTGTCTTGGGCATTTGAGTATAAGTTGCTTCATATGAGTTCATTTTTTTTTATGATGAAAGCATTTTTTTGCTTTCCTTATTTTTGGTTTTATCATTAAAATAAATATTGCTTTTGTTAATTTAGATTTTAGATCAGTTTTGGATTTTACATTGAAGATTTCATAACATGCATGCTGTCTTTGCTTCTGGAATATTTCAAAGAATCATAGGCTATACAAAATCCTGAAAGACTAGAAAATACCAGTGAACATGATTGGATAGTATTAAAAAGATAAAATATTTGCATATCCTATCTAGTTTAGCAGCAGTACATTTGTCAATTGCAAATTTAATAACTTATTTTCCTTCTAAATTTGTTCTTTCTTGAAATACCACTCATAGTATTTGTATACAAATACAATATGTATAAGCATATTAATTCCTATTTTATTTTATTTTTTTTATTTTTTTTTTAAATTTTTTTTTTTTTTTTATTTAAATGAATGTTCAAGTACAGTTTTCACCCCCTTACTCCCATTCAAGTCCTCCCATCCCCCCACCTCCCACTCAATCAAGCCCTCCCACCCCCCTTCCCTACCTCCCTCCCATTACCACCCTCCCCCTATCTTTTATCCATGTGTCCTTTAACTTTAATCC
>PVIA01002583.1:0-202071 GCA_004024845.1 Tonatia bakeri
CTGTAGAATGGTTGCACTTGTCTCTTCATTTCTGGAGGCCAGTGATTCAATGCGACATTCACTATGAGGCCATTGCCCAAGTCAGGGGATAGAGGGAACCCTATAGGTTTTCTTCAACTGGGAGTCATGGCCATCATGGATTTTTTTATCCTCAAGGATCCTGAGTTTTAGGATAGTCAATGACCTTGTTAAGAGTCTTTCTTTCTACCCTAGTACTAGTAGTTAGGGCAATTCAAGTTTCCACTTCCTATCAGACTGAGGGAAATAATCAAGTAAACACGGGTCTCTCTAACAATGGCTTCTAGTCAACATCTCCCTCTTCAAACACAGCCTGCATACCTTCCCTCACCAGCCAGGGATTCCTGGGCTCTCTTCCACCTACTTCTGGGAGTACTTTCCTGACTGTCCCATGTGATCTCTTCATTCCTTTCACCATGTGGTTCCTTAACTGTGTCAATACCTTTGCTAGAATGCTGAGTGGCACCTCTTAATATTTTGACTTTAACTTGGGTCTAGGTTCCCTTGTTTTATTAAAACAGGCAGTGATGTTTTTGGGTTATTGAGAGCATCCATATTTGTATTCTTCTTTCGTTTTTTTGAGTCAAGGTTCCAATTTACCACAACCATCCCACACCCCTCCAGAACTTGAACATCTCCTCTGGGGAAGAAAGAGGGAACTAAGAGGTATGTGAATATTCACACCTGGTGCTGTCCACCTGCAGGCCTCTTTCCCACCAACCCCCTGCTGCCCCTAACACACACTTCTTCAGTGGCAGTGTGGACTCTTTAGTTGGGAGAAAGAAGTTCAACCCAAATGAAAGGACATCGATGCAGATAATTTGGGGGAGGGGGAGCCCAATCTTTTACACACAAGTTTAAATTTTCCAAAGCTGTGTGTGGGAGCTGCTATTATAAATGCTGTTATCTGTTAATGGGACATGAGCCTGAAACACCCACATGCTGCTTTGAAATTTTCCTCCATCTGTTCATTTCTGCAAAGCTTATTTATTTATTTAGGACAAGAGAAGTGTCCTACTAATGTTGCCTGCTGAACAGTTGGGATTGTAGATCTGAGGAGAAAAAAGATAAACTTTGCTGGGGGTTCCTGAGATGTGTCGTTTATTCCCACTCCTCTGGTATCTTCAGGTAAACATGTTCTGGTAGAAGAGAAATAGCAGGAACAATTAGGCACAGTTACCACTGGAGACTTGTCCTTCTTCACCATGGGGATTCCTAGAGATTAACAGCGTGGTGTCAATATGGGTCACTGGAACATGAGTTAATGGGTTTCATATCAGAGCACTGTGTAGACTGAGAAGTGATGGGTAAGTGTGGTCCACACAACTGTGGTAAATAAGACCAAATAAATGCTCGAGATGCAGTTGTGAATTAATCCAATTTAGGCATAATTCAGGAAGGAGTTTGTTCCTTAATTCACATTTGGAAAATATCACCATAAAGCCTGGCGGCGGCTGCTGTTTTTTCTTTTCCTTCTTCTTCCTCTCCTCCTCCTCTTTCTTCTCTTTTTTAAGAGAGAGACATAGATATGAGACAGAAACATTGATCTGCTGTCTCCCATACATGCCCCAACTGGGGATTGAACCTGCAACCCAGGCATGTGCCCTGACCAGGGATCGAATCCACAAGGCTTTTCTTAAAACAAAAATCAACTTTTGGAGTTTTCTTCTCATCTCTTTTTTTGGTTCTGAGTCAACTGCATCTTCTTTTCTCAGAAAAACTCCCCTTCCCTCTCTGCCAGACGGGGTTTGGGTCCTGCTTTCTGCTCACAGGCTTTGCAGCATGTTTTGCCCTGTTGTGAACAAAAGGAGGCTGAAGCTTTCTGTGCCCTGACCTTTCTCTCACCTGTTTGCTGCTCTGGACCACAACACTTCTACAGAGGCAGTCTTCTTTCCATAAAAATTAGAGGAGTATGTCTTATAGTTATTTCATAATTATAAAGCATGTCTTGGATAATTATTCCTTTAGTAGATATTTACTGATGCCCAGTATGAACCAGTCACCTGGGGATACAGAAGTGAAAATATAGACAAGGTTTTTTTCTTTTTTTTTCTCCCAAGGAGCTTATAATCAAGTAGAAGAGACCTACATTAAAGAAATAAATATACATATGCATGTAATTTCCCATTGTGGAAAGTGTTGTGAAGAAAAGTGAAGGGAGAGATCACCAATGGGGGACTGATTGAGGTGGGCTCCCCAGAGGAAGTGACTTCTGGGCATGAAAGACATTAACTTCTCCATTTGCCTGCTGTTAAGATTCCTCTTCCATTAAGGGCATGATTGGGAATTAAAACTCCAACTCTTGTTGCTATTAAAAAGAATTTGCTGGCTGTTGCTCTTTATCCCTATCATCTTTGGTGCTTGATTAGTGAGACCAGAAACTACATCTAGAGATAAATTTTCTTTTAACATCATTGCCCTGGCTGGTGTGGCTCAGTTGGTTGCTGCACCATCCCATACACTGAAAGGTTGCAGGTTCAATTCCTGGTCAGGGCACTTATCTAGGTTGCAAGTTCAATCTCTGGTGGGAAGCAAATGGAAGGCAAACAATCTATGTTTCATTCACATTTTTCTCTCTCTCCCTCTCTCCCCACCTCCTCTCTCTCTCTCAACAATGAAAAAAAATGTGCTCAGATGAGGATAAAAACATTAATTTTTTAACAATGTGTTTTCAGTGCCTCATTTGGAAAGTGCTGGAGTAAGCTACATAGACAAGTAGAATAAAGACTTCACTGACAGTTAAGACCCCAAGTGACATAGGTGGGCCTTTTCTCCTCAAGTCCTTCAGATAATTCCAGTTGCCATGCGAGGGTGGGTTAATGACGAGGACCATGTGTGACAATAACTGGCTCTGCTCCTTGGAAACCCAAGCCCTAGATGAATGTTTCCCCGACTCTGTGAGGAGAAAAAAGTCCTAGATAGGAGACTGGTGCCCCCATATTGACTACTTGGGATGGGACTGAGGATTAGTATTTCCCTCAGGTTCCCAGGTGATGCTGACCTGATGCTACTGGTCTTGCAAGACACCTCCATAATCTCTTTCCTGGTTTCTCTCAAATGTCTCATTTCTCATGTGGACACTTATTTTACCCTATTCTCTTTTCTGAAACTCTACCTGGCCCCAACCACCATCTCAACTTATACTCTGGTCATTTCCAAAATGAGCAAAAGAAAGAAAAGATACTCACTCCGCTTTCTCTGTAACACAGATATTACATATGGGGTTTAGGGGCACAAGTAGGGCTGTCCCATATCTAGAAAAGATATCCTTCCTTCTTGTGTCTTTCACTATTTCCATCAAGATTGTTTTAGCTTTGTAGTTTTTCCATTGCTGCAGTTGTTTTCTTTCTCATTAATAGTTTTGATCTGAAGCAAGCTGCTTACAAAGCACAGTTGTGTCCCATCTTCATGAACGCGTATTTATAATGAAGTTTCAACACAGATAATTCCACTTCAGTGGACCTGTTATGGACTTATTTCACAATGAATTTAGAGAACTCCAAAAAGAATTTAGGAGCAATGATTTATGCATTAGAGGTTGGAGTATGTAGCTGATTACAACACTAATAATGTCACAGAATGGTGTTGTTCATGATGTGAGTCACGGGTGTAATTTAAAAATTTCTAGTAACCACATTAAAAAAGCAAAATGAAATGGGCAAAATTAATTTTAATAGCATCTTTTATTTGATCTAATATGTCAAAATATTATTTCTACATGTAATCAATATAAAAATTATGAATGAGGTATTTACATGCTTTTTAAAAATACCAAGACTTTGAAATCCAGTTTACATTTTATACTTACAGCACAGTTCAGTCTGGACCAGCTACATTTCAAGCTCTTGAGAGCCACACATGATTAGTGGCTTCTGAAATAGAGCAGACAGAGCACTGTTCTTTATTTCTTCTTTGGCTGCTCAGGTTTAAGTAATGTTATTTTAAAGTTAAAATGGTCTTTCAATATTGTTTAGCTCAAATAAGAGATTTGAGTCTGGGAGAAATAAGAGGACTTGCCAGAGAGCGCATGTGAAGGTGGGGACTGAGTGGGCTCTGAGCCCACATGTCCTGCTCCCCTGCTCAGGGCTCTTTCCAGACCACACTCCATCCCTGGGCTGTGGTGACTCATGATCCTTGTCTAGACGAGGAGGAAGCCATACCTGCCAATGCTGTGTTCTGCTCTTTGCCTCTGACTTGAGATGGGATCAGTGTCAAGTCCTTCTCTTGACATACTCACTTGCTCACTTAATTCATTTGACTGCCCATTACATGCTTAGACACTGGGAATGAAAATATACTCTAGGGGAACTCAACCTGTGGGGAACAGATCGCATTAACTATGGCATTGCAAAACAATGTTTTAAAGGGGGTTCAACATGAATGAGTGCAAGTTTCAAAAGGCACTGAGACCATCAAGGAGGGGATGAAGGAAGACACATTCTATAACATGGCATGATTAGGAGGACACTCTAACAGAATGGACAAGCATCACCGATACCTAGGCTGAAATTTAGACCTTTATTCATTCGTATGGTATATGTTTATTAAGCTTGTATGAGGCACCAGGAAATGCAGTGATAAACCAGATACACAGTTTGCATATCAAAGATAGTTACTAGCTACTGGGGGAAACCTACCAAAACCAATGTATTAAAATGAATAAATAATTTACAAACTACGAAGTGAGGCACAGAAATTACTTGGTGACACACAAAATGATGGAGTGGGGAACAGCTCTTAGACATTCATGGGACAGAAAATGTCCCTGCCTGAGATTTGTATTGATGTAAAACTAGCTGTTTTAACCATAACAGGAAAACCTCAAAATGGATAATGGCTCAAAGACAAGTTTTTTTTCACATAAAATCCAAAATGAATTATTATCAATTGGTAGATAGCTTTTTTCCATGGAGTGTTTCAGGGACCCCAGCCTCTTTCATCTTGTGTCTCCACAATTTGAATACATGACTTCCATTGCCACGATGCTCTTCTGCATCAGCGTTTTTTCAGAGGGGTGTGCAAGCCCATAAGTGATGCATGTTATAGTTACTTGCCATCACTTGGCATATCTAACTGCAAGGGAGGCTGGGGAATAGGGTCTAGCTGTGTGTCCAGAGGAAACAGCTTGGAGAACATCTAGCTAGTTTCTGGCATGGGTTGAAGGATTAAAAGAATTTATTCCTGCAAAGAAGAGAGGGAAGAATGTTCTCAACAGAGGAAGAGATACATGCAAAGGATCTGAGGCAAGAACGAGCTTACACATTTGAGGAGCTGAAATAAGAACAAGGTGGCTGAGCATGATCAGCAAGGGATGGAGCAATTTGAGAGCACTGAAGAATTGGGGAGGTGTCAGATGAGGAGAGGGGTTTGGGCTTTAACATGTTTTTACTGTGATAAAATATATATAACAGCAAATTTACCATTTTAACCACAATTTTTAAGTTTACAGTTTGATGGTTTATATATTTTTTAATTATTTTATTGATTATGCTATCACAGTTGTCCCATTTTCCCCCTTCACTCCCCTCCACCCTACCCACTGCCTCCCACCCACATTCTCCCCTTTAGTTCATGTCCATGTGTCATAAGTTCTTTAGTGTCTACATTTCCCATACTATTCTTACCCTCCCCCTGTCTATTTTCTACCTATTGTCTATGTTACTTATTTTCTATATCTTTTCCCCCTCTCTCCTCCTCCCACTTCCCTGTTGCTAACCCTCCATTTGATGACTTTTTTTTTTACTGTTCATATTTTTAATCTTTTTCTTAGATAAGTCCCTTTAACATTTCATATAATAAGGGCTTGGTGATGATGAACTCCTTTAACTTGGCCTTGTCTGAGAAGCACTTTATCTCCCCTTCCATTCTAAATGAAAGCTTTGCTGGATAGAGCAATCTTGGATGTAGGTCCTTGCCTTGCATGACTTGGAATACTTCTTTCCAGCCCCTTCTTGCCTGCAAGGTCTCTTTCGATAAATCAGCTGATATTCTGACTGGAACTCCTTTGTAGGTAACTGTCCCCTTATCTCTTGCTGCTTCTAGGATTCTCTCCTTCATTTTTACCTTGGCTAATATAATTATCATGTGCCTTGGCGTGTTCCTCCTTGGGTCCAAACTCTTTGGGACTCTCTGAGCTTCCTGGACTTCCTGGAAGTCTATTTCCCTTGCCAAATTGGGGAAGTTCTCCTTTATTATCTGTTTAAATAAGTTCTCAATTTGTTGCTCTTCCTCTTCCCCTTCTGGTACCCCTATAATTCAGATGTTGGAACGTTTAAAGGTGTCTTGGAGGTCCCTAAGCCTCTCCTCATTTTTTTGAATTCTTCTTTCTTCATTCTTCTCTGTTTGGTTGCTCCTTTCTTCCTTCTGGTCCACTCTATTGATTTGAGTCCCAGTTTTCTTCTCCTCACTATTGGTGCCCTGTGCGTTTTCCTTCATTTCTCTTATTGTAGCCTGCATTTGTTCATCTAATTTATGACCAAAGTCAACCAATTCTGTGAACATCCTGATCACCAGTGCTTTGAACTATGCATCTGATAGGTTAGCTATCTCTCGGTCACTTAAAAAAATTGGCTCTGGGGCTTTTAATTCTCTTTGAGCCATCTTTTTTAGTTTTTATTTTCCTTTGATCTGGTTGCATCTGTTACGTAAGGGCGGTGGAGACTTAGGTGTTCATAGGGCGGGGCACCCCAGTCGCTGGGTTGTGACATTGTATGTGGGGGCAGGGTCTGAGAGGGAACTATGGCGCCTGCTCTGCTCTCTCCAGGACCCCAGTTCCCCCTGCCGCCTTCCACAAGCAAACTGGGCCCCTCTGGTGCTGGCGTGTGGGCTTGTGCACTTTCTCGGACTCCGTGGATTTCCCCCAGAAGTCTCCTGTGAGGCTGCGGGAATCTCCCGGCCTCAGCCTGCAGAGGTGTTTTCAGTCGGTGCTCTCAGGCTTTGTTTCCCGGCGCTGGGGCCCTGGGTTGTGCGGTCTGTGTCGCTGCCTATTTTTGCTTAGTTTGTCTGCGCACGAATGCGTGGCTGCGGCCAGCCAGCTGCCTTGTGCCCCTCACTGGGTCTGCTTGCCGCCGGCCGTGCCCAGGGTCTGCCACTGGTCCGGCAGCTTCCTTCTGCACCCTGTAAGCCTGCACCCGCCAGCCAGTGCTCTTTTCTGCCAGGACCCCTGGACCCCTCTCCGCAGGCCTCCGACTCCACCCCTCCTTACTGGTCTGGGTGTACGGTAGTCCGACTTCCATTTGGTTCATTTCTCTCTGTTCTGGTTGTTTTTTGTTTCTCAATTTTTGTTGTCCTTAGTTTTGGTTGCTCAAGGAGGCACAGTGTGACTACCTATGCCTCCATCTTGGCTGGAAGTCCTGATGGTTTAAATTTGATTCACATTGTTATGCAACCATCACCACCATCAATCTTCAGAACTTTCTTATTTTTTATTTTTTTAATTATATTTTATTGTTTATACTGTTGTCCCAATTTTCCCCCATTGCTTCCCTCCACCCAGCACTCCACTCCCTCTGACAATCTCCACACCATTGTCCATGTCCATGGGTCATACATACATGTTCTTTGGCTACTGTATTCCCTATGCTGTACTTTACATCCCTATGACTATTCTGTAACTACCAATTTTTGCTGCTCAATCCCTTCACCTTTTTTGTCCACCCCCCCCAACCCTGCCCCTCTTCCCATCTGGCAGCCATCAAAACATTCTCTGTATCTATGATTCTGTTACTGTCCAGCTTGTTTATTTATTTTTTTTTAGATTCAGTTGTTGATAGACATATATTTATTGCCATTTTGTTTTTCATTTTTTTTGTCTTATTTTATTTTTCTTAAAAGTGACCCTTTAAGATTTCATATAATACTGGTTTGGTGGTGATGAACTCCTTGAGCTTTTTCTTGTCTGGGAAGTTCTTTATCTGCCCTTCAATTCTGAATGATAGCTTTGCTGGGTAGAGAAATCTTGGTTGTAGGTCCTTGTCATTCATCACTTTGAATATTTCCTTTAAAAAAACATATTTTATTGATTATACTATAACAGTTGTCCCATCTTCCCCCCCTTTATTCACATCCACTCTGCATACCCCCTCCCACCCGCATCCCCTCCTTTAGTTCATGTCCATGGGTTGTACATATAAGTTCTTTGACTTCTACATTTCCTATACTGTTCTTAATTTGCCCCTATTTTCTACCTACCATTTAGACGACTTATTTTCTGTACCTTTCCTCCTTCTCTCCCCCTCCCCCACTGATAATCCTCCATGTGATCTCCATTTCTACGATTCTGTTCATGTTCTAGTTGTTTGCTTAGTTTGTTTTTGTATTTTGCTTAGCCTCTCTGTGTTTTAGGTTCAATTGTCAATAACTGTGAGTTTGTTGTCATTTTACTGTTCATGGTTTTGATCTTCTTTTTCTTAGGTAAGTCCCTTTAACATTTCATATAATAAGGGCTTGGTGATAATGAACTCCTTTAATGTGACCTTATCAAGGAAGCACTTTATCTGCCCTTCCATTCTAAGTGAAAGCTTTGCTGGATAGAGTAATCTTGGATGTAGGTCCTTGCCTTTCATGACTTGGAATACTTCTTTCCAGACCCTTCTTGCCTTCAAGGTTACTTTTGAGAAATCAGCTGATAGTGTTATGGGAACTCCTTTATAGGTAACTGTCTCCTTTTCTCTTGCTGCTTTTAAGATTCTCTCCCTATCTTTAATCTTGGTTAATGTAATTATGATGTGTCTTGGTGTGTTCCTCCTTGGATCTAACTTCTTTGGGATTCTCTGAGCTTCCTGGACTTCTTGGAAGTGTATTTCCTTCAACAGGTTGGGGAAGTTCTCCTTCATTATTTTTTCAAATAAGTTTTCAGTTTCTTGCTTTTCCTCTTCTTCTTCTGGCACCCCTATAATTTGGATGTTGGAGTGTTTAAAGTTGTCTTGGAGGTTCCTAAGCCTCTTCTCATGTTTTTGAATTCTTGTTTCTTCATTCTGTTTTGGTTGAATGTTTCTTTCTTCCTTCTGCTCCAAACCATTGATCTGAGTCCCAGTTTCCTTTCCATCACTGTTGGTGCCCTGTACATTTTCCTTTATTTCACTCTTCATAGCCTCCACTTTTTCCTCTATTTTGTGACCATATTTGACAAATTCTGTGAGCATCCTGATTACCAGTGTGTTGAACTGTACATCTGATAGGTTGGCTATCTCTTTGTTGTTTAGTTGTATTTTTTTCTGGAACTTTGATCTGTTTTTTCATTTAGGCCATGTTTCTTTGTCTCAATCCAGCTGTTAGCAGTAAGGGGCTACTAACAACCTTAGGTATTCATCAGGGTGGGGCAACCCACATCACTGCTTTATGCTACTGTGTGTGGGAGAGGGGTCCAAGAGGGAATAGTGCCACTTGCTCTACTCTGCTGGTTTTCAGTAGCTTCCTCCACTACCCACAAGCAAATTGGGCCCTTCTGGTCCTGATTCCTGGGTGGGTTGGCTTGTATACATTCTAGGACCCTATGTGTCTCTCCAATGAACTCTCTTGTGAGGCTGGGAGTTTTTCCTGCTGCCGTCTCAATCCCCACAGGTGTTTTCAGTCAGAGGTTTGAGACTTTATTTCCCTGCACTGAAACTCTGGGTTGTGCAGTCTGCCTCACTTCCCAGTCGTTCCTTCCAGTTTATCTGAATGTGAATGTGGGACTGCTGAGTCCACCAGCCTCTGCCTTGAGGCAAGTCCTCTCTGCTTGGCTGCCTATCTCTGTCCCTCCTACTGGTCTGGATAAATATTTCTTCTTTAACTCCTTAGTTGTTGAACTTTCATACAGTTTGATTTTCTGTCAGTTCTGGTTGTTTTTTGTTTTTAAATTGTTGTTGTCCTTCTTTTGGTTGTATGAGGAGGCACAGTGTGTCTACCTATGCATCCATCTTGATGGGAAGTCCACTTTGAATACTTCTTGCTAATCCCTTCTGATCTGTAAAATTTCTTTTGAGAAATCAGCTGACAGTCTTATGGGAGCTTCCCTGTAAGTAACTAACTGCTTTTCTCTTGCTTTTAAGGTTTTCTTTTTGTCTTTAAACTTTGGCATTTTAATTATGATGTGTCTTGGTGTTCATCTTGTTTTGGACTCTTTGAGCTTCTTGGACTTGTATGTTTATGTCCTTCACCAAATTAGGGAAGTTTTCTGTCATTATTTTTTTCAAATAGATGTTCAATTTCTTGCTCTTTCTCCTCTCCTTATAGTATCCCCATGATGCAAATCTTGGTATGCTTGAAGTTATCTCAGAGGCTGCTTACACTATCCTTATTTTTTGGGATTCTTTTTTTTTCTTGCTGTTCCGATTAGTTGTTTTTTGCTTCCTTATGTTCCAAATCATTGATTTGATTCTGGCTTTGCCCACTGTGCTGTTGATTCACTGTAAATTGTTCTTTATTTTGATTAGTGTATCCTTTATTTCTGGCTGGACCTTTTTTTATGATGTTGAGGTTCTGACTGTGTTCACTGAGCATACTATAACCACAATTTTGAATTCTATATCCAGTAGATTGCTTTTCTCCATTTTGTTTAGTTCTTTTTCTGGATTTTCACTCTGTTCTTTCATTTGGGCCAGGTTTCTTTGTTTCCTCATTTTGGCAGCCTCCCTGTGTTTGTTTCTGTGTATTAGGCTGAGTTGCTACATCTCCCAGGCTTCAGAGAGTGGCCTAATGCTATAGGTATCCTGTAGGACCCAGTGGCACAGCCTCCCCTATCACCCAAGCTGGGTACTCAAAGTGTGCCTACCATGCAGGCTATGCCACTTTCCTGTTGTAGTTGAGCCTTGATTAGTATTGGAACATCCAAGGTCAGTCACTACCAGTGTTCCATCTGGAATCACATAGTATAAGCTACAAAGTGATCTGCAGATGGCTGCTACTTGTGCTGAGCTTGGAAATGCCCAGGCAAGGCCAAACTGTTAACCACAGCTATCTGCTGCTAGTGCCAGGCCTGGGTCAACTTAGTGAGAGGTATGAGGCTCACTGAAGCCAGAAGCTGCTTGTTTGGGAGAATTTAGAAAAATCTGAACCATAGGCCAAGACAAGCCAGCTTGGGTGGGCCCAAAAGTTGGGTGGGGCAGGGCCTCCAGTAATCACCAGGGTGGGGCAAACAGTGTGAGCCAGGTTGATGGAATCTCAGATATGGCATCCACCTGATGGCTCTGTGGCTCTGTTGGGGGAGAGCTCAAAAAAGGAATAGTGTCCTTTGTGAGCACTTCTTCCTGGGAGAAAGCTGCTCCCCAGGTCTCTCCCTGGTTCTGGATAATTCAGTTCTTCCTCATACGTCCCTGATACCTTTCAATGTCCTACCCCCATGCTGGAGTTCAGTGAGTCTGTGCAAGTCTGTGTGTCAGCCCTTTAAGAGGAACTGCCTGGGGTCCCAGCAGTTTCTGTCTTCCACAGCCTCAATCCCCAATGGTTTTTACAGCCAGAAGTTATAGAGACTTCTTTTCCTGGCACTGGAACCCTGGGCTAGGGGACCTGGTGTGGGACTGGGATCCCTTGCTCCTGAGATATCCCTTCTGATTTTTACCTTCCATGTGGGTATAGGGCCAGCCCATTTTGTGTCTCTGCCCCTCCTACCAGTCTGGTTATGATTTGTTTTTTAATTCTGTAGTTGTAGGACAGAATTCCATTCAGCTAAATTTCTGATGGTTCTGAATGATGCATGGTCTATAGTTTAGTTATAATTTTGATGTGTTTGTGTGAGGAAGTGAGTTGTGTTTACCTATACCACCATCTTAACCAGCAGTTTTCAGTTCTTTTTAATCTTCCCAAACTGAAACTCTGTATTCATTAAGCACTAACTCCCCACTCTCCCCTCCCCCAGCCTCTGGCAACCACCATTCTACTATCCATCTCTATGACTTTGATGACTAGGAACCTTGTATCAGAGGAATCATGCAATATTTGCCCTTTTGTGTGTCCTATTGTACTTACCATGATGTTTTCAAGGTTCATCTATGTTGGAGCACATGTCATAATTTCACTCCTTTTTAAGACTGAATAATGCTCCATTGCATGCGGACAGCACATTTTGTTTACCCACTCATCCGTGAACATTTGAGTTGTTTCCAGCTTTTGGCTGTTGTGAATAACGCTGCTTCAAAGACTGGTGTACAAATAGCTGTTCAAGTCCCTGCTTTCAGTTTTTAGTATTTACTGAGAATAAGAATTGTTGGGCCATATTGTAATTCTATGTTTAATTTTTTGAAGAACCATCACATTTTTCCCCCAAAGCTTGCACGGTTTTACATTTCCATCAGCTATGTACAAAAGTTCCAATTTCTCCACATTCTCACCAGCACTTTGAATTTTCTGTTTTGTTTTACTTTTTAATAATAATCATCCTAGTAGGTGTGAAGTGATACCTCATTGGTTTTGATTTGCATTTCTTTAATGAGTAGACATCAAGCATCTTTTTATGTGCTTGTTCACCATTGTATACCTTCTTTAAAAAATGCTTATTCAAATTCTTCGCCCATTTTTTAATTGGGTTGTTTTATTGTTGTTGTTGTTGGTGGTGGTGGTAAGGGGCTTAGGATTTTATTCCTAAGGGCGATGGAAAGGCATTGTGGAGCTCAAACAGGGAAGAGGCGTTTTAGGAAGAGCCTGTGTATCTCTGAGTGCTCGTGTGCTGTTCCCCAGTAATACGGCTCCTGGATCCAGAAGCAGAGTGGGTGGATATAGATGACATCATTAGCCACAGCAGTCCTTGTTCACTGGGAACTAAAAGGGTAATGTAATTAGGACAGAAGGCCTGGGTTCTATTTTTCCTCCCACACACTTTAGCAATGTCCTATATTTCTAGGCTGCTCCATAGTGTCCCATATTTTCCATATACAGGGCTGAAATTTCAGGGGTGGGGTGGGGCAAAGACAGCCAGAGGCTGTCCAATCTTTTGGCATCTCTAGGCTACACTGGAAGAAGAAGAGTTGTCCTGGGCCACACATTAAATACACAAACACTAACAAAAACTGATGAGCAAAAAAAAAGCTTTTAAGTAAATTATAATTTTGTGTTGGGCTGCATTATAGCCATCCTGGGCAGCATGCGGCCTGTAGGCCACTGGTTGGACACCCCTGCAGGTGACCCAGTCTCCAGGACCCTCTTAGCCCCATGATTCTTAAAGGACCTGATAAGGGCAGCCCAATTAGTGCAGGCAGTGATGTTGGTTGCTGTGGTGATGGCTGTGACACTTGTTCCTTGGGAAGCTGGTGACATTATTAATTCATTTCATACCGACCTGACAGGAACAGGTAAATTAGAGCAAAAGATCAGTGATGGGGAAGCAAGAGGATTTTCGATCTCCAGAGAGCACCCATTGCCTTCACCCTGGATGTTATTTCAGGTTTATACAGCTTGATTCACTCAAGTCAGAACTCAGTATCAGACAACTTGGCCTTGACAATTTTATTAGTTTTTCATACTTTCTATCCTGCTCATATGCTCTTGTTTATTCATTAAGGCAAGTGGTTCACAAACTTTAGTGCATCAGAATCACCTCGAGGGCCTGTTGGAACAGAGTGCTGGGCCCAGTCCCGCCCTTCTGGTGGGGTCAGAGATGCATATTTCCAACAAGTTCCCAGGAGATGTGGCTGTGGCTGATCTGGGCCCAGTCTTTGGAAGAATCACTGTGTGAGGATGCTCAGCGTAGCTCTTTGTGGTCATCCGACAAGCTGATTTAGAATTCTTAAAATAGCAGTAACTGCAGCTGCCATTCATGGTGGCCTGGCAATAGACTGCCTTCCTCTTTTGGTGAGGTTTTCTTCTGCACCACAGTATGCAAAGTGTGTGTGTGAGTGAGTGTGTCTGTGTGTGTGTGCACAGACATGTGAGCCCATGACCTCTGGGGATGCTCAAAGACCACTGCTTTTTTGCACAGAAGCAGCAAATGAGAACTCCTGGCCTTGGTGTGGTTGGGAGGAAATCACTCCCTTTTTCTATTGTTTGTTTCATGTGATGAGAAGGGAAAATGACCTTATCTTTATTATTCAGGAGTGTATGGGAAATGATTAATCCCCAATAAAACCTTCAATTTTGTCTATACTGTTTATTAAAAAATATTAACCAAACATCTTCTTTATGCCATCTTTGTGCTGCATGTTGGAACTATAGCAGTGACCAAAAGAAAGTAAGTCCCTGGTCATTTTTTCTAGTGACAGGGATATAAAATAAACAAATAGAAGGTAAATACGTAGTGTGTCCAATGGCAATAGATGCTGTGGGAGAAAATAAAGGAGAATACAGGTGATAGGGTGTGTTGGGAGTGGAGGAATTTACCATTATGTGTGTTTGTGTGAGTGTGTGAGTTTGTGTACATGCACACAGGGGCCAGGGAGGCATCTGTGAGACGGTGACACTTGGGCATAGACTTGAAGTAAGTAGGAAAGTGAACCCTACAGAAATCATGTGCTGCAGGTAGAGGGAATGGCATATGCAAAGGCCCTCAGGTGAGAGTGCCTTTGGCATCTCAAGGGATAGTTAAGGAGCTAGTGTGGCTGTTGTCTAGTAATGAAAAAGGGGAGGGGATGGGAGAGAAACTCAGAGCTGTGACCAGGGCTGGATTGTGTAGGTCAGGGGTGTCAAACTCCTTTTCACCAAGGGCCACATCAGCCTTGTGGTTGCCTTCAAACGGTCAAATGTAATTTTAGGACTGTGTAAATGTAACTACTCTTTAACTAGGGGCAAGAAACTTGGCGCTGCAGCCAGGTAGACCAAGGTACACGGTGGGATAAAATGAGGTGGAGGACTGGATTAGGCCTTCAGGCCTGTGTTTGCCCACTGTGGTGCAGGACAGTGTAAGTGATTGTAAAGATTTTGGTGAGGTGGGTGTCACTGAGGGTTTTAAGCATAAAAGGGTGCAGTCAGATTTTCATATGAAGAGGCTGCTGCTGAGGGGAGCATGCACTGGAGGGGAGGAATGGGAAGAGCGGGAAGACCAGTTAGGATGCACTTTCAGCAACCAAGGCAAGTGGGGATGGTTGCTTGGGCCAGGATGGAGAGGTGAAGGTGGTGATGGGTGGTGGCGTTTTGAACAAGAGCCACCAGGATTTACTCACTGAGATACGGCGTGTGGGAGAGAGGATCCAGATGACTCTGAAAGTTTCCATTAACTGAGAGGGGAAAACCTGCAGAAGAAGCAGGCCTGTGGACTAGCTGCGAGCCCAGGAGAAAAAGGAGATGTCACCACAAAAGGAAAACAATATTGATATCAAAGAAAGACACCCCAAATCCTACAACCTCAACAGAGCTGCTATTTTTGTGTTTTCATGATTCTTTCCATTTCATATTCATATTCACTCCGAGTTTACAAATAGGTATGGCTAACACTGAGTGGTTAACGTGTGACAGGTACCATAATAAGCATTTTGCAGACATCATCTCATTGAATCCTCACAGCACCCCAGAATAAAGATGACAAAAGCTTAGATAGGTTGAGTAACACCCAGTTAGAAAGTGACGAGCTGGAACTTTCACCCAGGATTGTCGGACTCCAAAAATCCCCAGTGACTCCCTACTCTACTCCATTTCCTTATATTTATTTATCTGTACAACCCAGAGAACCATAAGTCTTGCACTTTTTGAAGCCATCCCCCATTTACCACAGGGTGTTGTGTACATTCAGGGCGCACAGTGCCTGGAATGCCTGAGGGAATAAACCTGGGGATTACCAGAGGTAAATGTGTTTCCGCGGTGAGGTTGATTGACGGACAGTGCCCCAGGGGATCAGAGTAACTCATCAAACAAAGAAAGCCATGAGGTTCTTATGGGACTTGGGGAAGTGGTGAGATTCAGCTAAAATTCAAACGAGGCTGAGTTTTGATGGGCTCAAAGCAAAGCAGGGCTGTGTCCAAAGGAATTAAAGTCAGCCTGGAATAGACTCAGTATCCTGTTTCCTTGGAAACTACAGGGCAAAGAGAAATGTTCAATCCACAACCTCATTACCTGAAGCTCTGACACCTGGGCTGGAAATCCTGGCTGCTTCTCTGTGTCCCAGACACCTTGGATTTCCCAGGTAGGAGGGGAATAGCCCGTTCTTAGTGAAGTGATTCTGAACAGAAAAGCTTCTGGAAGTCTTTAATTATAGAGAATATGGTTTCTTAGTGCTGTGTCTTTTTGCTCATTAAACAAAAGCAGTTTTTCACAGGTTGGCAGAATGAAGCTGGCTTTGCTGCTCCTAGCTGTTGTTCTTGGGGCTGCTGTTTTTCTTGCCAACCAACCAGGCTTGCCTGCAGTGGTCCTGTTCCTGTTCATTCCAGAAAGTTCCACTAACATTGGGCTGTAGGTGCCTGTTTGGGTGTTGTAGGTCCTGGCGTGGGCTTATAGTACAACGAAAACGACAATGTAGGGTTGCACTATCAAGATGACTGTCTAAAGAAACATTTCCTACTTCAGTTGGCCACGTCTTGCTTTCTGCCATTTTCTTAGGCCTCTCTCCCTCCTTGGGTTTCTTTGTCTCTCCTCCTCTTCCCTGTTTTGGGGCTTCTGACTGTTCCACTCAACACAATAGTCTAAAATATGCCCCACTGTCTTACGCATAGCAATTCCACTCTTTCTTTCCCTTCTCCTTCCAAATCATGACCTGGGGGCTGATGGTTCCCTCACCTTTCCCAGGAAGAAAGTCTCCTCAAGGAGGGTGGGGGACAGGGACCTCGATGCCAGGGCTCAGAGAGCATGGGGGGAGGGCAGTGGAGGAGAGGGGAAGAGGGAGGGAGGGAGGTTAACTCAGAGGCTTTCTAGGTACATTTAGATGACAGTCTAGCTCCTCTGATACCAGTGTCCCCATCCTGACAGTCTCAGAGGATGCAAGTGCTGGCATACTGGCATAGGTGGTTGGTCTTACTCAAAACATAGATGCTTTTCTTAGAGTTACAATAGCATTCTATTGAAAAGGTTTACTTGGTTTAGAATTGATGAGGCCAGGATGAGGATCTGGTGTCCTTGATCTTGAAAACAGATTTGGGAGAGCAAATTGGAAAGACAGGGCTTGAGCCATGGTGTTATCTACATTGGCCAGAAGGCCGAAAGCTCTGCCTGGGAACATGCTTTGAGTAATTAAAACCTCTAGCAGTGCTGCGGGGTGGACCTCATCTAGGTGGGGAAACTAGTCCTGACTCATTTCACTGAGCTTCCACTCACTTAGTGAACACAATTTTTATTAGGGCATAATTTGTGCCAGGCAAGGGGTAGAAAGGTGAGTCAAATACAGACTTACCCTCAAGGTGCCTAGGCTAGGGGGAGAGACAGATAAGAAAAACAATTTAAATAAAATAAAAAAAATTAAATGAAATGAAAGTAATGGAAAAGAAGTCTAGTAGCACTATGCCCAGGAACAATTAGATGTCAGAGAAGGAATAGAACTTACTCTGGGTTAAAAAGTTTGAACAGCCAGGAGATGAAGTGGGGATGGAGGTTTTTAGGATACAAAGGGGCAGCACAAGGGGCATGGCAGAGTGCTCAGGGTGGGGGACACAGAGAGAGAAGGGTGGGCAGTGAGGCTGGAAAAATAGGCAGGAGCTGAGAAGCTAGAACTTGTGGGGATCCATTAACACCCTTTAAGCTGCCCTCCTTGATGACCAGGGGGGTCTGATACCTCACTCAATAAATGTTGAACTGATGTGTTGTAAGTAAAGGGGTCCCACTTATCTATTAGGAAGGAAATTCTAGACATATGTGGACAAAGTCCCAGAGGCAGGAATGAGATAGTAGAGGGGTAGCACTAGACTACACCTGGGCTGAAAGAACTCCGCCTTAGATGCCTATGACTCCTTGCTTTTAATAAAATTCCATAGTTGAAATTAACCTAACTGCATCCTTAAAGAACGTAAAATAACATCCTTTTTAAAACATCACGTTATGCAAAGTAGTTGTTTTGTCAATTCAGTGGTAACTAGAATATTTGTGCAAGCATTATTTTACAGGCCCTTTGAGTGGTCCACTCACCGTGGAAATGACTTGTGACTACCTCAGGATCAACTGCCACCTGGCAACGATCTCAGGACAATGGACCTCATCCTCATTCCCAAGCCCTATACCCCTCTCCCCAACTCCTGTATAAGGCATCCACAAGAACCCCTCTGGGAGTTCAACTTCTCTGTTCTGGTCGACTCCCTTGTGCACAAGCTCTTTCAGTAAACTCCTTCTGCTTGTTCTTGTACTGGGTTACACACTGATTTCTATGACATTGAGACTCAAAGCCTGGCACTCAAGGTCTGGTAACAAGAAGACCAAGGTCTGATAATAGGAAGACCATTAAAAAGGATATTTGGAGGCCAGGTGAGGGCTTGCAAGGGCCTAGACCGAGGGAGCAAGGGGCGAACTGGAAAGGAGCAGAAAGTGAAATTTCAGAAAGCACATGTGAATGGCTGAGAGTGGTCACTAGGGAAGCTTGTGAGGTTACCCTGAAGATAAGCACCAAGGTGGGGAAGAGAGCCCCAAACTCTCCAAGGTGGGAGCGTATGCCACGTCCCTAGAAAACCACCTGGAGGCCCTCCCAGCTACTCCAGTCATGGCTGGTTTAGAGGGAGACCATTTCAGGGCTGTTTCCCATTTTGTTGGACTTGCATGTCTGACTTGGGAGGTGGGCTCATTGGATGGGTTATTTCACCCTCGTTTCCACATTTCCACTTCATCTGCAGTGTGGCCATGCCCATCACGTGTGACCGATGCTGTCTCCATTACTGCAGCCACAAAGCATACCCAGTGGAGTATAATTAATATATGCTAACAGCTCTGTTGTAATGTATGCTCAATAGGAAGCTGTCCCATTTATCTTTACCGCACAAATAAGGAGCATCATTTAATGAGATACTAGAAGAATGGACTAAAAGAAATGACCATGATAGAGTGTGAAAATAAAGAACAACAGCAAAACCTGGTGTTTTAGAGGTGCCTGACATTAAGTACTTACTCAACGACTATTTGTTGAGCACCTACTATGTGCTAGGCACTGTGTTTAGCATTGGGAATATAGTAGTGAAGGAGCAAGAATCCCATTCCAATGGACCTGACATTTGGTGGGGAAGACAGACCATAAACAAGTGGCAAGCAGGATAATTAAACTGTGAGTGCACTGAGGACAATGAATTAACAAAGTGACACAACCGGGAATGTCAGGTAGGGTGGTCAGGGTGTCCTTTCTGATAAGGTGACATGGAAACTGAGCCCAGGATGTTGAGTAAGAACTGGTGGAAGAGGTGCTCAGAGGACACAGGAAATCCAGAGAGCCTGGGTAGCGGGGAGAGGGGGGGCGGCTTGTATTAGAGCCAACAGGGAAGGACTTGATAGGAAGCAAAAGAGGATCTTCCAATCACAGAGCCCTTAACATGCCTGTGAATGTTAACTTTATTCTCAAAGTAATTGGGAGCCACCAAAGGGCTTAAGCAGAGGAGAGACCTCATGGGCACTATTAGAGCATCACCCTGCTGCAGAGGGGAGAATGAATTGGAGAAGGGTGGGAGTGGAAACAGAGTCCACTTTGGAGATTGAGGCAGCTGTTCAGAACAGATGATGAGATTGGGAAGCGTTGTTGAGAGAGGGTAGACAGGGCTTGTTGCTCCATTATTCAATGTAGGGTTTGAGGAAAAGAGAGGTCCAAGAATAGCCCTGAAGTCAGGCTTATGCGATTTGGATGGAGAATGTCATCATTTACTATGAAGGAGCATCCAGGTGAGGTGGGAATGATCCAGGCACCACATTGGACATCTGATGTGTGAGGTGCCCCTTGGCCATCCAGGCGGAGACACCAAAGAGGCGAAGTTGGGCTGTGAACCTATTGCCGAGAAGCCAGGTGTAAAATAGAAAACTGAGAGTCATCTGTATACAGACAGCTTCATTCAGATTGTAGCACCAGACAGTACACCTCACATGTAGAGGCTGGGAGAAGAGGATGCAGCCAAGGAGAGGGAGCAGGAGCAGGAGCAGGAGCAGGAGCAGGAGCAGCCGGTCAGCAGAAGGGAAATCCAGGCACCCGGCACACAAAAAGGCAAGAAAGAAAGCCTTCTAGAAAGAGAGCAGTGGATTGGCAACCTGAAGCAGTCAGTGACTTTGACTTCAGTGCACAGAACTTTAGCTATGGCCCAGCTTGTTTTCAGAATGCAGGACGTGGCCAAAGCTAGAACTTTTATCACTTTTTTTTTAAAGATTTTATTTATTTATTTTTAGAGAGGGAAGGGAGAGGGAGAGAGAGAGAGAGAAACATCAATGTGCTGTTGCTGGGGGACATGGCCTACAACCTAGGCATGTGCCCTGACTGGGAATCGAACCTGCGATGCCTGGTTCGCAGCCCACGCTCAATCCACTGAGCTACGCCAGCCAGGGCCTTTTATCACTTTTCAAATTGATAATCATACTTCAGTCTTCCTGGGACATGGATTGTATTAATGGAAATGATTAGATATGTTAAAAAACCTTTACAGCAAAATGATTTGCTGAAAGAAGGGATTTATTGAGCCGTATATTATCCAGAAAAGGACCAGGTCCTGGGCCATGCAGTTGGAACCACGAGCAACAGGGCTGGATGAAGGGGACAGCTTGTTTGCCACCCTGGGATTGATAGAGCTCTTTAATATTTAGTCTGGGGAGAAAAGAGATTAGTTGTTTTGGAAGAATTTTCATTGGCTATAAATAGAGGTGGTGGGATAGGGGGAACCTTGGCTAGTTCTGGGATAGTCCTTAAGGAAGGAGTGTTTGCTCTTTTGGGTTGGTTTGTGCCACAGTCTGGGAAGTTCATGCATAAGTAAGACAGGGTGGCACCTGGTGGTTGGCTATTTAGTTCTTCTCTCTAGATAATTACGGAAACAGTCACCTGGAAATTGTTCAAAATTTCAACATACATCCGGAAGGCAAGCAGCCTGTTGGTGGTTTCAGCCTGCATCTGTTTACTGATTAGCTTCTCCTGTCTCTTCCTCCCACCCTCCAGCCAGCTGTAATTTAATTTAGGACATCTCAGAATTTTTTTCTTGTCAGTAGCAATGACTGTGGAGCTGAGAATGGCTAGTTGTCTATGCTGTTGTGAAACAGATACGGGCTTTCACTATCATATCTGACCTTTCTGTGAACACCTGTCAGAGCAGACAGCACAACCTGACTTGGAGCGGGTTCCAGAGAACTGGGCCACACGTGTGATCATCCCGATAAACAGTTCATATCTGACTGTTTGCATCAAACCATGGAAGGCTCCATGGAAAGCAAGCTGGGAGTGCTGGTGGCTTTGGGCAACTTTGATTTGGAATCTGCCAGAGCTTGTATAATCACCTTAATCTAGTTGCCTCTTTCCATGTTCCATTGTGGCCAGAGCATGGGCTGCTTTGGCCTTGGTAAAACCTGGCCATTTTGAAAGACATCAGCTGGACTCTAGCCTAACAGTCTTATGATCAGCCCAGGAACTGGACGTGTAGAGAGTGACAGACACCCCAGACCTTGTGGTTGCTCTGTGGGGAAGAAAGGACTGCACAGAGGACTTTGGGCCTCCTCTCCTGGTTCCCTGCATGTATAAATATAAATATATTACATATTTTTATTTTGTGATAAAATAAAAATGTATCAACCACCCTTAGTTCTCTTTAGAAATAAAATATTTTGAAAGCGACTGTCAATGGGCCTTGACATCTAATACAAATGAGCTAGGACAGGTTGGCTTCGGTGGAAGTGTTGGAAGAAGAACAATGTCCCCTCAATTTGCTTGTGAAGGTCATAGCACCTGAGCTGCCGTGGCCAGGTGCTTGGGTCATACTTGGCTGCCACTCCTCAGGCCGACAAGGTCTGAGGCATTGGAGTTCGCTCTCAGCATGTGACGTGGTTTCATAACTGCTCTGTCTCACACAGCTCCACCCTGGCTGTGCACCCCCTCCACTCTGTCACTCCCCAGGGCAGGCCTAATGCAGACGGCATAGGTGGACCCTGGGCACCAAGGAAGGCTCTCTATCCAAAATGATCTCACTTCATGCCAGTGAGGGAGATCTTTCCCTGCGTCCAACACTGGCCTTTCTCATTGCAAATGTAGCAAAGACAACCTGTTCTTCCTACTGCTGCCGAACGGGGAGGGGGACAGTGGTCCAGCCTTACATGTCTCTAGATGGTGTTCTTTTCTTCAGTGACCAGGGAGACCAGGTTGCTTCGATCGAATGCATCACCCTTGTTCCTGCATTCATTCAATACATGTTTGAGCTCTGACTGCATGCCAGGCACTGTTTTAAGTGTGGGGGATACAGACACTAGCCCTTGCTTGCTCTCACAGAGCTTATATTTTAGTGTGGAGGGGGACAGAATGAAGAAATAAGTAAGTAAAATAGACAGTGGATACAGATGGTGATAAGTACTTTGGTGGAGGATAAAGCACAGGGAGGTCAGGAATTCCAGTGGAAGGGGGATTAGTGACACCCTTTTAAGTAGGATGGTCAGGAAAGGCCTCAGAGAGAAGCAAAGATCTGAAGGAAAGAGGCCGTGTGGTTATGGGGGTGGGAGGAGTTCCAGGCAGGGGAACTGACAAGGGCAAAGGTTGGGAGGTGGGACTCTGATGGTGACTGAGGAGCAGCAAGGAGGCCTGGTGGCTGGCGTAGAGGAAGCAGGGAGAGGGGAGTGGGTGAGGTTAGAGGCTAGGGGAGGCCAGCTCATGTACCACCCTTTGCTCTGAACGAGATGGGCAGCACTGCAGGCTCTGAGCTGCAGAGCTGCCTGGTCAGACTTCGCTGGGAAAGTATCACTGGCTGCCTGGGTCACAGTCCAGGTAGGAAATGGCAGCGGGGACACTGCAAAGAGAGGTCTATACAAAGGAGGACTCAGACCCTGGAGACCAGCACTACCTTTTCCGTAATGTGGTCTATGCCAAGTTTTGCCCCAAATCCCTCTGACTTCTTATAGACACATCTGGCTCCAGAATCACCTAAGAGTTCACTGGAGGGGTTGCCCACTCACTCTGATGTCCCAGGTCCTGTAGTTTGGGTCACCTGTTGTGTGTGTCTTGGTGCCACCGCTCCCTGTGCTGTGGCAAGTGGCACTTACCTGTTTCCTGCACAGCATTTTAGGACTTCAGGCTTCTTTGTGGCAGAGTTGGAGGCATGGGCTCTCCTTATCTCTTTCTAGTCCTTGACACGTGGTCAGCTCTGGTCTCTTTGTGACCTCAGATGTGTCACTAAATATGTGAGCTTCCTGAAGACAAGCTTTCGTGAGGAAGATGTTTAAGTTGGTAGTTGCTGTGCCTGTTCACACAGAAGGCAGGGACTCTGAGCTCACAGAAGGACATCTGTTGGATGGATGCAGATGGCTATGGGCCGTGGCCTGGCCCCAGCACATTTGCTGAGGTCCAGAGAGGCAGCTCCTGTCCCTCCCACCCTCAGACAGGAAAACACAGATGGCCCAGGGATTTGATTTGCTGCGATGTTTGCAAAGCTCCCAGGGTGACACGTGCAGCCTCAATGCTTGCTTCCATGAAAGTGCCTCCCATGTAGGGAATTTGTCATTTTGTCCATAGCTCCTTTAAAAGCTTTGTAGTGGTACAGACCCCAGGCAGAAATGGCCTTTTTGTAAATGCCAAGAAAATCACTGGGTTCAGATTCACTGTGTTTATAAAAAGAGCTAAGCCAGAGTGATTTCTCACACCTGGTGCTCCTCCTGGTCCACTGTGAATGTGACAAAATATTTCAGTGACAATGAGATCATTTGCCCTATCTCCTGGGTCTATTTCCTTAGAAAAGGTGATTTTTAAAATAATCAGAAGATAGACTTCTTTAGACTTGGATTTCTATTTATATGTTTAGTAATGCTATGCCATAATAGCTACCAAAGTACCAAAAGTGTTTGACCTTTCGCTCAGAAATTCCCACTTTTGGAATCGGTAGGTTCACTTCCCTGCATGTGAAATAACATCGTCAGCATTGCTCACAATGAGAAAGAGAAACCAGCGGAAAAGGCAATGGCGCACACACACAGGGGGACACTATGCCACTAAAAGAGAAATTAGGATGCACTCCTTTTCCTGACGGGACTACTAGGACATGTTATTCGTGGAAGAAAGAAAGAAGCAAAATGGTGCAGTGCTAACTTTTGCATAAGAAATGGAGAAAAATAGGCATATATTAATTTTTGCTTGCATATTCATAAAGAAACACTGGAAGGTAGAAAAGAAATTAATGAAAACGGTTCCTTTGGGGGACAAGAGGAATGGAGCAGATAAAGGCATGATGCAAGACCCTTTGGTATATTTCTTTATTAGAGTTTTGATATTAGAGTCATGCAAATGCTTTATCCTCATAGAATTTTTTAAAAATAAGAAAAGATATACCTAGCCTTGTGTAGGTTCAGTGGCTACAGCTTGGCTTCTGAAAGTGGTACAGGGCAGTGCAAAGAATTTTAACAATCATTTAATTTTTTGAACCCCAACCTGTGTAAGGCAAGGGCTGAGAGGGGCGCCAGAAGGAGAGACAAAGACACAGGACTTGCCATGGAGGCACTCACCTTTTAACAGGTGAGTTAACAGCTGCTGACAACACACTGTGCTGAGAGGCACTTCAGAGGAGAGAGCAGGAGGCTGTAGGGCCTGGAGGAGCAGTTAGCGGGGAGGAGGGCTGGACAGGGTCACTGAAGCCCCCACAGGAGAATAGGGCTGGAGAAAGAGGTAGAAGCGACAGCTGGGAGGAGAAAGAATGTATAGAGGCTCAAAAGACAGAGCAGAGGAACCAGGTGTGGCAGACTTCAGTGTGTTGGGGAAACGCTGGTAGTTCAACATGGCTGAGGTGGAGGGGTTGTTGATGTGGGTTGGTGGCAAAGACAGGGGACAGGTGATCTGATCCTAAAGGTCCTTAGCTGACATTCTGTGACAGACGGTGCTTGTTTTGTTACCAATACTCTTGCTCCCTTTGTGCAGTCTCCCATTTTTGCTTAGCATATGGTCTCTTGGATAAAATACTATATTTACTGGCTTTATTTGCAAATGGTATGGTCATGTGACCACACCCTGGCCAATGAGACATAAAATGGAAGTGATGTGTGGAACTTCCAGGAAATGCCCTTCAAGGGAAAGGGTGGGCCTTTTCCTTCCTTTTCCCCTGCCATGGCTGGAATACAGACATGATGGCTGGAGTTACAGCAGCCACCTTGGGCCAGTTGGAAGACATGTGTAGAGGTGAATAGAACATTGAGACTTAAGTGCCTACATTTACATAAGAGAGACATAAGTTTCTGACCTTGTAGTTTTAGTTACTATAACAGTTTTCTGTTCCTTGCAGCTAAATCCAATACCAATTAAACCGGGTTTTAAATTTCTACTCTGTATTATCCCTAGTGATTTAGGACAATGTTTCTGATATATCTAATATCCCTTCCACAGGTCTATCTCAAGCTAGAAACCCTGAGTACAGCCTCTGAATATTTCTGGTTTACACATTACCAAAGAGATAAAATGTACTGAACAGACAGAAAGAATACGGAGATGTTCACTCAGTCTGTTTGGCAATGCTTTCTGAGCCACTGAAAAATCATTTCCTTCAAGTTTGCTTTCATGTGTCAAAATCAAATTAGTATTGCAGAGTGGCGTGGGCTGTAACACCAGATTGCTGGGATTCAAGTTCTGCCTCTGTCACTTACCAACCGTGTGACCTCAGATAAGTTATTTCCCCATTTTTGTAAAGAGGAAACTGATAGTCCTGCCTTCATAGCCTCGTTGAGAGAACCAGCTGATGTCATACACGAAGAGCAGTCGGCACAGAGCCTGGTGCTTGGTCACCACCCAATAAATATTAACTGCTATTATATTCATGACCTTCCTTGTTTAAAAACCTCTAGGCACTTTCAGTCATAGTTATATGAGCCAACTACATGTATCCTCTCTGTATAGGTGCTAAGGAGTGACATTGTAGTTCCCACAATACATGGATGTAAGTAGAACCCAGATCTCATTATGTTTCTAGAGTAAAGATAATACATGTGAAAGGATTTGGTTAGTTGTTCAGAAACTTAAAAAGAAAGAATCTGGTATCATTTCCTTAGCATTGTTTTCTCTGAATGCTCACAGGCAGGCTTTGTCATGCCTGCCCTTTCCTCTTACATTTATGTTACCTTTGACCCCTTCCCATCTGTTTCTCCTGGATGACAGAAGCGTTGTAGGAGGGGAGGCCCTTTCCCCACCAGTACCATCACCACTGTTAGACATAGGGGCGGGAGGAACCAGATGATCTGATCCGAGTGCCTTTATTTGATGCTGCACTTATGGCAAGCTGAGTTGGGATTGACTGCAGCCCGGAGGGGAGGCAGGGATGGGGTTTTTAAAAGAAAAAGCAGGGGGATTATGAGGGGGATAGGGGAAAGGTTAGTTTATTGTTCTTCCAGCCTTAGGAATCCAGGATGTGAGCTGGGACAATGGGTTAGGTAAAGGGCCAGGCTGTTCCCAGGTACAGGAGGGTCAGTCTGACCACTGGCCATTGTGGCTGATGCCAGGAATCTATTGTGTGCAGTGGGAGAGAGTTTTGATGGAGCCGCAGGGTATCAAGCAGAGTCAGGATAACTGGGAAATTGGCCTGACCCTTTCAACCACCAAACACTGAGCAACTCTGTTATTCCTTACATGTCACCCCTCATGTTGCTGCAATAAATGGGAAAATTATTCCCTTGGGCATTTGTTGTCACTGGCAGGAAGAATGAGGTGAATATAAAGTATCTGAGGTGGAAATATAGGGGTGCTTCTATAAGGAGGCATCTTACAGCTGACGGGCAGGGCACAAGAACGCCTCCAGGAATTGCATGTTGAATTGTGCACATATACCCTTGAAGTTAGGAAAACTATTTGATGATGACTATGGGTTCTGTAGTGAGCCTGCCTGGATTCGAATTCTGGCTCTTCCACTTTCTTCCTGTATGAATTTGGGCAAAGTGACTTATCTGCAAGTGAGGATGGCAGCCCCGTCTGACATAATAGAAGCGACAACAGCAACATATCAAACATAAGTTATGTGTGATGCAGCTCCTGGCCCCATTAAACATGACAAATGGGTTGAACCAGTGAAGTCTTTCAAAGACAATTCAAGTTTCCCCGCCTGAGCACTGAGCCCCCATTCAACTCTTAGCTGTAGTCCAGTGTGTTTATATGCACAAGCCTTTCTCCCCAATGAGATGATGTGCCTTATAGTTTCTTTCTTCTTTTTTAAAATTAATCTCAGGAATTCTTTACAAAGCCTGGCATATACCTGTATCTGTTAGTTTTTGTTGTGTAACAAACTACCTTAAAACTTAAAATAATTGTTTATTTAGCTCATCATTTTGCAGGTTGGCAACTTGTGCTGGGCTTAGTTGGACAATTTTGGTTTAGGCTGCACTCTGCTTATTTCACCTGGGCTCATTCATATGTCCGCAGTCAGCTGGAGGGCCAGCTGGGAAGGGCTGGGTTGTCACAGTCCGACCTTGGATGGCTGGATGACTGGGACCCCTTTGCATATGGCCACTGATCCTCCAGCAGGCTTGTGTAGGCTTGCCAACAGAATGATGGCCAGGACCAAGGGCACCAAAGAGGCACAAGCACTCTCCAAGACTCTGATTCTGTCGCAATTTTCTACTGTCCTATTATCTGGAGCAAGTGATCTGGCCAAGCCAGTGTGGAAGGGGGTACCTGAAGGCATGGAGACAGAGAGGGGTGAACAAATATGGGCCC
Source organism: Tonatia bakeri (assembly GCA_004024845.1). Classification (NCBI taxonomy): domain Eukaryota; kingdom Metazoa; phylum Chordata; class Mammalia; order Chiroptera; family Phyllostomidae; genus Tonatia; species Tonatia bakeri. The sequence goes on from PVIA01002583.1 coordinate 27,665, forward strand.
GTTATTGCGGCAGTCTATCACAGACCTCAGAGTAGAGTTTTCATAACTGTTTACCAATTGAGTGGTTACAATCTGGCCCCTTTCCATGCTGGGTAGCTAGCAGAAACCCCTGAGTCTCTGCTCTGATTTCTGAGGCCAGCACCACAGTCAGCTCTCTGCCGTGTCATGAGCTCCATGCTGGTGACCAGGTGTGAGGTGTCTGTTCCTTTTGTTGGTTGGCTCCAACTAAGAAAAGAAGGCCTGTCTCCCTCCTCATGGAGAAGCCCAGGGATCCACGTTTCAAATCCTGGTGGTGCCATTCACTTAGTCATTTGTATGAAGGCACTCATTGATTGTGCAGTGCACAGGCTGCGCACCTTAACTACTGGTATTGAGGCCTCAGGCAGAATCTCTTCCCTGGTGGATGCAAAGGGGTCTGGCTGTACAGGGGGGCCAGACCAGAGGGAAGGGAGGGTTTGCACAGCCACAAATCCTTATCTGCTTGATGGGAAGGTTGGTCTCTAGCTCTCGTCTATAAACTGAGCTGCTTGCACCAGAGGCTCTCGGGTAAGTTTCCTCCCAGTTCTCATCTTCTCAATGGTTCACAAAATATAAGACAATAGTTAATGCCACTCTAGTTGAGGGGAGGGAATGGAAGGGCGATCTAGCATGTATCCAAGGCCTATTATATACCAGGCACTACATACATATTGTGTATAATTTTCACACTGAAAACTCTGTGAGTCGGGTATGACCAGCTAATTTTTGCAGTAGAACTGGGATTCAGAGAGGATAAGTGACTTGTCTGAGGACCCACAGATGGTAAATGACAGGGCTGGGATTTGAACCCTGGCACCAGAGCACTTCCCCCTCTAACTGTGCTGCAGCAGAGCCCAGGTGAATAGCACACAACTGGTTCTGCAACACATTCCCCAAATATCCCATGGATAGTCGCAGCTTGCCCATGGGGAGCAGCGGTTGTGAGCATGGAACCTGGCCGGGAAGGGGGCCTCGGCATGAGGAGGGGCTCAGCAGTGACAAGGCCCCTGGTACAGCATCGTGAGTGAGGAAACAGTGCTGCCGATCCCCCGGCCGGAGGGCAGATCCCTGGCTGAAAGCTGTCTGTGTGGGGAGAATCGGCTGTTTACTGGAGATAATAAAACAGGAAGCATTTCAACTTTAAGGTATATGAGTTTTGGCAGGGAAAGATTTGATGACTTAATGACGAGCACTGGAGGCTAATTTGAAAACAGCAGATATCTCCAGCTATCCCTAAAATAGTAGGCTGATCTATTAAAATGGAGTGTGTCGACAAGCCTGGGGACAGTATTATTTAAATTGGATGGGAGAGAGAATGCTCAGTGCCAGATGATGGCTTTCTCTATCTAGGATTAATGATGTGGTGCTGGGCCTGTTCAGGTCGGCCTCCCGGCTGTGTGGGTGGCACCTCCTGAAGGCTCAGTTGACCAGAGGCGGCTGTCAGCCCTGCTGGAGGGGTCCTCTGTCTTCAGAGAGGCGCAGGAGAGAAGTTGGAGCGATCAGCAGCTCAGTGTGTCCTCCTCACATCTGAGTGCCCTGTTTCCTCTTCTGCCTCTGGGAATCCATACAGCCAGCTCTCAGCTGAATCAAGGAAGAGAGCGCGGCCAGTCTGCAGATAACAGTGTTTTGACCAGTGCTGCTGATGCACCTGTGTGAGGCTGGTTTCTGGGAGGTGATGATGAGTCAAACACCTTCCTTATCCTGGTCCCGCCCGCAGTACAGTTACAGGAGGAAGGCAAACAGGCAAGTCCAGTGCGACAAGTTGACTGATTGGACAACTTTGGACTGGCACGGGCAGCTGTGGGCTGGGATGTCGGTCTAACTTTACATCAACCTAGAAGGTGCCCTGTGCAGACTAGTTCCCACACTGTGGAGGTAAAGCTCAGGCCGAGGGGCACTTGCTGACCGTGAGTGGCGATGTCCTCGGGGACCATACGGGCTCTTACCAGGGGGCGTAGGGTCATTTGCCAACCAGTGTGCTGGAACTGTCACCAGGGTAGTCATCTCCCTTGCCACTGTCTAGCCTCACTTTGGCTGAGGAGGCTATGTGGGGCAAGGGTTCTTAGGGTGGTTGGGTGGGGGTACTTGGTGGCCCTGGGACAGCAGCCCTTCTTCAACTGGACAGTCTAGGCATGCTGTGCTTTCTTCTTTTCACTACATTGCTGATGTACTTGTGAGCAAAGATCACTGTCACAGGGAGGAGACAGGGGCATCAGGGAAAGCTTCCTGGAAGAGAGAACACAAATGAAAAGGGTGAAATGAGCATTCCAGGAGGAGAGGTTAGTTTATACAGAGCCACAGAGTTGAGTGGGGACTACGATTACAGTGTTACAGAGTAAGGCGACAAGGCTGAGGACACAGGTAGGAGCCTTGAATGCCATTCTAGGGAACCTGGAATACTTTCTATTGTTGCTATTTGAGTAGATAATAATAATAATGACCATTTAATAAGCACTTATTATGTGCTACATAATGTACCAAATGATTTGCAGACTTATGAGTTAGAATTACTATTTCCACCTTACAAAAGAGGAGACCAAAGTGCTGATAAGTCAGCTTCCACAGGTTACATTTGGGAAGGTGCTAGCAGTTCGCTCTTCTACAAGGGCATCTTCTAAAGAGCATCCTGCTCTCTTGACCTCACATTGACACCTGCTGGTAGAAAAAAGAGTGGGACTGAAGGTACACAGAACACTCTGTGGTTAGGACTCGAGTTCAAATTCTGACTGTCACTTTCTATCATGGTGACCCTAGAAAAATTGTTTAACGTTTCTATCTCAATTTTGTCATCTATAAAATGGGTATAATAATAGCTACAATTGCTTTATAGAGTACACTGTACACAGATTACCTGACGAGACTTTTTAACAATCCAGGAACTTTTATTATCTCTCCTCTACTTAAAACTGTTCTTAACAGTGACTCTAGGACATATTTGCCCTTCTCCACTCTCATTCTCCCACGAGTGTATGGTGGAGTTTCCCAGAAACTATAGGAAAAGTGGTATCACAAGTCCATGAATGTAGAAGCAGATATGAGAATCCTGCTGTTTTCTCTTAAACCAGACACTTAAGAGTTTTACGTGCCACTCTTCTCACTGGAAGGACTTTCGGTTGGAAAAAACCATCATTTGGGCCCTGGCTGGTTAGGTCAGTTGGTCCTGATACACCAAGGCTGTGGGTTCAACCTCCAGTCAGGGCACATACAAGAATCAATCAATGAATGCATAAATAAGTGGAACAACAAATTGATGTTTCTCTCTCCACTCCATACTGATAGATAAAATCCACATAAGCAAAGACTCCTCAGGCCTTCAATTATTTCTGAATTGTACAAAGGGGTCCTGAAATGAAATGAAATTAAATGAAATTAAATTAAAAAGGTCTGGGAATGTGGGCTTGTGCCCTAGGTTTCAGTGGGGCACGTGTATGATGTGCTCTGACACAGTCTGGGAAATGGCAGGCACACAAATGGCAGCTCTCCGGCCCTGGTGGCAGTGGAACTAGCTGTAGTAAGTGGCACTGTGGCAGTCACTGCAGTGGGGAGACTGCTCTCTGCAGCTATGCTTGTGGCCTGTCACAGCCTGGATAGGACGTCACTGAAGAACAGCAGAGGAACCACTAAAAGCATTGCCGTCATGGGCATTTATTAGTGGCCATCTGGGTATATGCAGCATGTCCCACTAACACCCCCCATTGCAATCCGTTTCTATTATTTAATTTTTTTTTTTGGCTGGCCACTATCTTAAAGATACAGTGGCCTTACCATGTGACATGAGTGGAGCTGAGTGATACAGATGCTATACTGAAGCAGACACTTCCGAGGAAGCATTCTTCCTCACACTGAAGGCAGCTTATGGTGAAAAGCTGTGACTGCCTGAAGACTTCTTCCTGGTCCTGGGACCACACTCAGCCTGAGTTAGGGCAAGCCAGATGTGCTGGAGAGCTGGTGGCTGGGGAACAACATCTCTGAACCCATGATGGAGGGGGAGTTTGTGGGACAGCACTGGCATTCTTGCGCCTCACTGTCCATCCCCCAGAGGACTCTGGAATGGAGCTTTTGTTGGCCTTAGTGATAACCGGTTTGATAATGAGTCTCTCATTGGCTTCCTTCCTTTCCCTGTTCTCCTTATCAATATTTCCTGGGTTCACTTCCTACATTCTTCTGATTTGGGGTCTGCTTCTTAGGATACCCAAACAGGGACACCTGGAGTAATGACTCAAGGCTCCAAAGTCCTCATGACCATCCAGCTAGGTCCTACAGGTTTAGGTGTTTTTGCTTAGCAATATTCAAGAGGGCTATTAAAGAAAAAAAAAAACCTCAAACTTTTTGGAAGGAATATTCACAAATAAAAGTGCACAAAACAAAATATATGACTAATGAATTTTTGTGAAGTAAACACTTAGACCAAGGTCCAGAATGGTGCTGGCATCCCAGAAGTGTTTGCAGGTGCTCAGCCCTACTAGCCACGATGGGATGGGTCTCCACAGTGGCCGTGCACATCTGCAGCCTCCTCAGCAGTGCGCATGGGCTCCACTGCTCCAGATTTTGGCCAGTACTTGATATCGCCTATCTTTTCAGTTCAACCTGTTTGGGCAGGTGTGTATCACATTGTAGCTTTAATTTATATTTTTCTGATTGCTAGTGCTGGTGAGCGCTTTCAGCATACTTACGGCCATTTGTAAATCCTCTTTTGTGAGACATTGGCTTCCAATCATTTGCAAGTTTTTCTATTGGGTTATTTGTCTTTTTCTTATTGATCAGTAGAAATATTTACATATTCTGAATGTGAGCCATTTATCAGATAGATATATTCTCCTGCTCTGGGAATTTTCTTTTCATTTTCTTAATGATGTCTTTTAATGAACAGAATTTTTAAATTTTAATATTGTCTAATTTATCAACTTTTTCTTTAAGTTCAGTATTTTTTGTGTTCTATTTAAGAAATTTTTGTGTGCTCCAAGGATGCTCTGATGGGACTGCATACATGAGGCTCTATCTGGACTTTCTATCCTATTTCATTGGTCAGTTTGTTTATTTTTGTGTCTCTTCTATTGTTTTTTAAAAGGTTTTATTTATTTATTTTTAGAGAGAGGGGAAGGGAGGGAGAAAGAGAGGGAAAGAAACATCAGTGTGTGGTTGCCTCTCACATGCTCCACACTGGGAAGCTGGCCCACAACCCAGGCATGTGCCCTGACTGGGAATCGAACCAGTGACCCTTCAGTTTGCAGCCCTCACTTAATCCACTGAGCTATACCAGCCAGGGCTCTTCTATTCTTATATTATCTTAATTACCACAGCTTTATAAGGTCTTGATATCTAGAGGTGGAAGTTCTGCAGCTTTGTTCATCTTCTTTAAGATTGCCTTCTCTCTTTTTGGCCTTTTGTATTTTCATAAGAATTTTATGATTGGCTTATCAATTTCTTTTAAAAAATCCTGGGATTTTGATTGGGGTTGTATTGAATCTATAGATTCATTAGGGGAAAAACTGATATATACAATATCATGTCCCAAAGTCCGTGAGCATAGCCTGCCCCTTGATTCATTTTATTCAAAGATTTTTGTTTTCTCTCAATAGTTTGTTTTTAGTTTTTAGTGTAGAAGTCTTATATACCATAGGGGCTCCTGAAGCTCTGAGTTGTTTTAAAGGCAACAAAAGGATCAGTTGAGATGCCAGACACATTCTATTGAGTGAAAGTTGAAATGTTTTTCAATTCATTCAGCAACCACCAAACCAGGCCGTCATTACCACAATAAGAGTTCGGTGAACTTCAACCCTCCCATGCAAGAGAAAACAGGACTTCTTTTTGTATCCCCCACAAATGACATATTGAAGGCCAAGCCCCTTTTATCTGGATGCAGAAGAGTCTGAGAAATGCAGTTTTTGACATTTGAATCTCCGGGAAGGCACACAAAGGAGCGGGGATGGATGTTGAGTGAGCCAGCCTGTAGCATCTGCTAGAGGTGGGAGGAGGCTTCTTCACAATCTTGGCTCATACTGGGAAGAAAAAACCCTCCAGATCAATTCAGAGAGACTTTCCTGTCTCAGAACTTCTACATAGTTTCTACTTTTGGCATACTATTAAATTCTAGGCTCCAATTCTTGTCCTCTGGCAATCCCTGGTTTTGAGATTTAACTGTTTCCTGTCCTTTTCTTTGTGAAGGTGCCAGTAACACTCTGGGTTTAAAGAGCTCTGACAATTCATGGTAGCTGTTCTCCAGTCCATAGGAGGGACTGCCAGATGGTTGGTCTGTCCTCCCAACATGTCAGAGACAGAAGGTGATTCTTGAAACCTCTACACACCACCTCCCTTTGCCATGGCTTTTGTTCTCATAATTCTATTCCTGGGACAGGCTGCGGCTCTGTCTAACAATAGTAGCACATGGCATTCTGTCTCTAAATTCACCTCTGATCAGCAATACATCTCTCTCTCTCCTGGTGCAGCTGACTGTCGGGTGCCTTTGAAATAGGATCAACAACACATGCTACTACCTGGCACCAGCACACACTTACACATATGTAATGTGTGTGGTCTAGCCACTGTCTTCCACTATGGCAACTGGAGCACAAACCTTCCAAGATTACCCTCACACAGCCCCCGACAGCTGGTGGGGTGCTCCTCGCTCTGGCAATGGCACGTGTGTGACCTGGTGAGGAAGAGCTTGAGGTTGTGATGGTGCCCAAACCCAGCCACCATCTTGCTCCTTCTCTTCAAGTGTGAAAATGGCAGAACCTGCATTTATGTTCTTTGGTGTGAAGTAAGGAGCGGAGGTTTTCATGGACCCTCAGTGACTGTTGGCTCCGTGCTCTCCCAAACAGCAAGCTGCTCCCTGGTCTTTCCTGAGCTCTGCGCCAGACATGAATTTGCTGCCGCAGCTGCTCAAATCATATTTAATTTTGGGAGGAGGAGGCATTGGCACTTGCACTTGACAACAGGGTGTGTGATTGGCTGAGTCATGCTGGCTATAGCTTTCCTGACTCTTCCACTTGAATTTGTTTTTACTATGTGTATCAATCAAGGCCTGCAGGAAACAGATGGAATATTCCACTGGAATAATTGTACAGAGTTACTTAAAGAGACTTTTTATGATGCAGGGCAGGGCATCATTTAGGGGTACTGACAAGGGATGATGAAGGACCCTTTGGTGATCTGAAGCTGTTATCTCCCCTGAAGGGGCAAGGGAAGGGAGAAATTCCGAGAACCTGGGGAGAATGGTTGTATGGAGAAGGCTGTCTGAGCAGAGCTGTGACCTTCAGTTCAGAGATGCGGTTACTCTGTGGCCACCCAACAGGGGAGGGCTGAGAGAGTAAGCACCCTAACCTCGAACTCCTCTGGCTCTTCAAACCCTTAACCCTCATTGGCCCAACCCAGCCAGAAGCCAGACGGCAAGAGAACCCTCATGCAGCCTACACAGGTCAGCCTGCTGGAGGATCAATAAAGGCTACAAGGGAATGTGGAGAAATGAATCGAAAATCAACAGTGACTGCATTGGAACATGCTTGAATGAGTTTAATCCACTATTCTTGGGCACAAGAAAAATCTCATTGCTCTATTTTTCTAAATTAAGACAAAACGGGCTTGAGATGCTATTTTTATAGTAGATCACAAAGAAATGTCCATCATTGGGAGGCTCCCCTGTATGACACTGGGTCATAGAAAATCCTGGCTCGATGTGACTATTGGAAGCTCAGTGGAAGCAGCCTAGGCCTTTGCTTCAGCAGTCTCTATCCAGAGTAGGCACCTGTAGTTTTGCCAGCATGTTTACTTTTAGCAAATAGTCCCTTGTGTTCATTTGGGAAATGATCCCCCTTAGTTGTATAGTTCTTAGGGGGATTGTCAACTAAGCGCCCTGCCCTTTTTGGGCCTAGCGGTGGGCATCCAACTCACCAAGTCAATCATACTCAATTCTGTGGGAGTTTGAATTAGAATCGAGTTCTTGACACCTGCACAGCAGAGTTAGAACCAAAGCATTCTAACAATAGAGCCACAAGGAGAGTAGATGTTGTTGGTTTTCGAGCCATCCTAAACTGCCCTGATATCTGTCCTTCCAGAGACGTGGTTTTTCAGTTTTCTCTTTGATTCTGTAACACCCTTTATCCTTTTCAATCAGTGGTGTCATTTTTTTTTTTATTGTTGCTTACAACCCAAACATCCTGATAGCTGCACCATTGTTGCCATGGCTACATCTGCTACTGGGTGTTTTGTTGCCCTGGGCTCCAGCCAGCTGCCTTGGGAGAACTGCAGGGAGCTCCTCACAGAGGTCTTCCCCTGACCCCAAGCTTGGTCAGAGGGATCTTTGCAGCAGCTTATAAAGCTGTGGGCTTAATGTGTAGCCTCTATCTCCAGGGAGCTGCCTGGGGACGGAGGGCAAGTCCCCACCACTTTTATGCAGTGCTATCCCTTTGTGTTCCCCCTTCCCCTCCTTTTGTCCTGAGGAACCAAGATTGGGTTGGGACAGTTTCCTGTCTTCAAATCCTCAGATCTTGCCTCTTTTGTACAAACTGCTTCTCTTACTTAGTAACTTACATTTTAAAACAAAATATGTTACCTTCTCCCAGGCAAAATAAGGCTTGATTTCTCAGGTTCAAAGGCCTTGCACTGTCTTCTTGAATGTTGGAGTGCTGGGAAAATACATCATTCTGTGGTGAGAAAACTTTGGTACAAAAACAAAACAGAACAATAAAAAATAATTAATTTCTTAATTAGTTTGTCCTATAACATTACTTCCTACCTTTTGACAAAACAGATTTAAATCTACAATCTGTGGGAATCCTCTGTGTGTGTGTATATTGGCCATGAATATAATTTACGACTAACTTATAAGGGTTTCTGTATATGCAAATAAATTGTATTTATCCACATTGAACATATACCATTATGTATAAATGATATTTCTCTGGAAACTTCTGGAAAAATTAATGAAACCATTTCTATAGTAAATGAATCCCTGCCAATCCACCAGCACTGATCTTTAATGACAGTCAACATAATTAAGGTTAAAACTCACTGGTTCTGACTTCTCTCCCTGAGCCCATTGGTCATCACTCACTCACTGGCTGTGAGCTCATCACCATTCCCTCCCCAGCCCACCATGTGAGCCTCTCTCTCTGGCTGGTAATCTCCCTCTGGTAAACCTTCTGTCCTTCCACATTTTTTTCATGTCTAAGTCATATCTCACTTGAAAGAAATTTTCCAAGATTGACTAGGATTTTGCATTTATGCTATATGAATATACAATATAAGTCCAAATTCATGTTCAACCTTCTACTTGTGTGTTTGTTTATGTAAGCCTGTATGTCTTCTATATATCTGTCTATCAAGTTATCATCTTAATGCTGATATAAGCAGAGATTTTTTTCATGCATTAAAACTTAGTTATATACAAGAGCCCACTTATAAATAAGTAGAGGAAGAAGAACCCTCAAGGACAGAAAAGTTCTTCTTTGCATTGAATATGGCAATTTGCATTTATTAAAGCTCAGACAAATAGAAAACACCTTCTCTAATTTGTTGTTTGAAAAAAAATGACTTGAACCCATATATAATTAATAATCATAGGTTAGGACTCTATATTGTCACAGAATCATGAGGATAAAAAAGGCACAGTGCCAGATGTAAGCAAAGTTGATCTAGAAAGACCTTATTGTCACTAGAAATTATGATAATTCTGGTAGTCTGGAATGAGTTATGTGTTGTCCATTTTTCATGTGTTCATTAATTTTGCAAATCTTCATTGAGCATCAACATCTTCAGGGTCCTGTAGAAGGACATAAAGATGCAGAAGCCTTGGCTCCACCAAAGGGTATTCAGCTTGGCTCCATAGGCATGTTTGTAAGCAACTGCACTGCATAGCAGGATATGTGCCCCAAGTGGTGAAGGAGGGAGCATGGGGGAAGGAGTGGGAGTTTTCACAGAAAGAGCTTCTGCAGGCATCCTGATGCTAGTCACCTGCAAAGGGACTGAGAGAACAGTGGAGTCCAAGGGTTGAGAATAAACAGAGCAGTGGGGACACACAATTACAAATGGAATACAAACTGTGAGCACATGCCCTGACATTGGAAGTCTGACCTTCTCCGATGAATTTTTATGGAACCTCACTAGGCGTTTTGAGCCTCCAAGTTGGGAGGTGGAGGTGTTAGCAGGCAGTCTGACCTGTTAGGTCGGCTGTTTGCCTCACTGCCTCCCTCTTGCTGCAGAGGCCTAGTTCTTTCTTCTCGGAACCTTTCTGGATTCAGTTTAAGTGCACCCTTTTTCTGGGCTTGCCTCTTATCTTAGACTTGTCCTCGTTGTTAGATGTCAACCCATTGACCACCTAAGAAGCTGGGAAAGCATTGTAACAAATAGCTTTGATGCTAGGTCATTTGTCTCAACCCCATGATTTTCACTTGCTACCCACTGTATATGCCCCCCAAATTTCCCTGTCCCCACAGGAATTCATACCAACCAAAGGAAGTGAATGAAAACAGAAAAATCAATTACTATATATTTCTAATGAGCCCATTATTCAAAGTCTACCAGTCTGTCAACAGTTCTGGGCCTTGGGACTCTGGGTCTTCAGGCCAGTGTTTCTTTTTAAATTTGTGTTAAGGATTTGGATTTGGGCTCTAGGGATAAGAAGGGGTCTGAAACACAGTATTGGTTTCTCAGAAGCAAAAATGATGCCACCGGAATTTCTACACTACTATCCAGGATTGATGACTCAGTAGTACTGCCTCCTGCCTCCTGTTTAAAGCGGTAACAAGGGATTTGTCCTGGGCAGTCGTGAGCCAATCCACCACCTGACTGGCAGACTCCACCACCTGACTGGCAGACACCTTCACCTAGGGCTCTTCCATCCTCTGTCCACAGAGAGGGGCCGTGGTGCTCCAGAAAAAATCAGTTGTGTGACCCAGTATGTAAATGAAGTCCTTGGAATGGACTTTTGAGAATTGGCAGTGCTGTCTCTTTGCAAATTCTAAAAGAAGGACTAATCTTATTTTTAAAACTCTTTAAAAAGTGTTCAAGCCTGGGAATGGTTTTATAGAGCCCTAATGAACAGATAATTGGGACACAATGAGACCTGTTTGGTCACTTTGATAGAAAATGAGAGAGATGAGTAGATAATATGTACAATTAATTTTAATTGTAACTATATTTTATCCATATACTCAACACCTACCCCCAACAGCAGCTACATGTGAAATGGACAAAACTCTAGTAATTAAAGTAGAATTCCCAACATTTACATATTTTCTCTCATTTTATGTAAAGAAATAGCATAGAGGAGCATCAATATTTAACATGACTGCATAGTTAAGACCATTCCACAATAGATGGCTAGAGGAATCTGAAATTTATCATCTAGTTCTTAACCCTTTGGGCATTTGGTATTAATTTACTTTATGTTGAACATTCTCTGCATTTTTTCAGGATCTAACTAGGTTGCATTTCTATTTTCATTTGGGAAAACTAATGGGGGTGGGAATTGACTTCAGACATTACATAATTCATTCTTTTTAGCTCTTCTCTAGCAAAAACAGGGGGCAAAAATATCTCTATCACTTTTTTGTTTTCTCCTCAACCGTCTTTTGTGTTTGTGCTGGGGTGGGCTCAGGGTCTCCTGGGACACTCTTGTTAGCAACCAAGAAGGGGAGTGAGAAGTGGGCTGCCAACAGCTGGTTTGACTCTTTCTCAAGTAGAAATGTAACATTTAAATCCCATGTTAACACTGGACCTCCCATACACAGACAGCCCTGAGAGAAATTGTTGCTTAAGTTATTGTGAAGAATGAGTGAAAAACATGGAAATAAGGCACTTAATGGTAACTATTTCATAAGACAGTATAACAACATTTAGGAGAGAAAGGAAAACTACAATTACATATGGAATACAAACTGTGAGCACATTACATTTTTTCTTTGGAATTTTTAGTTTAATTTCTCTCTTTTCTATACTACATGACTTGAGTAATTTTATTTTTGAATATTCTGGAATGGAAAATTTCCTATATTGCATACGGGTAACTTATTAACATTCTCTCTTTAATATTTATAGTGTTCTCAGTGAACTTCTTCCTGAGAAGTTTAATAGAAATATCACATTTAGTACATTCTTATGAAATGCTAATGTTGCCGTCCTTTTATATTAGTAAATATTTACAATATAAAAATATTTTTAAAAAATAGCAAGTCAGTGTATGTGGTGAATTTGCTCATGCACACAGAAACTGGACCTTTGGAAATAACTCCTGACATTCATTCCCAAAACCCATTCATTCCCTTTGCACCCTTTTATATTAAACACATTGCTAGGGAATGTTTGCTCTTGATTCTTCACTGAGGGCAATGTCAGAAGTGCATCCGGAAAGACACAGACACAAAGAGTCCCAGTTTAGGGATATGTTTACTCAACTTCATATCAATGCTGAGTTTATAAACTGAAAACTTTCTTTGCTCCTGGCCCTTTGTTTGACTATTTTGTGTTGGCATTGGCTCAGGGTGATAAGTAAAGAATGCTAACTTTGTATGTTTGGATTGTATGTCCTCAATTTGTTGACCTGATAGGGCCCAATCCTGTTAGCTCCTGTGGGATGGTATGGATTTATTATTCATTGTCAAGTTGCAGAAACCTTTTCTTCTGGCTGATACACTACTTTCAACTGTGTGTGTAGGGCCAGAGCTCTCCGGCCCTTCTTTTAAAATTTATTATTTTTAATTACAGTTGATATTGAATATTATATTAGTTTCACATGTACAGCATGGTGATTAGACATTTATGTAATTTATGAAGTGATCCCCCTGATAAGTCTAGCACCCATCTGACACCAGACAGAGTTATTACAACATATTATCTCCATTCCCTATGCTGTACTTTACATCTCTGTGTAACTGTTTTGTAACTGCCAATTGTAGTTCTTAATCCCTTCACCTTTTTCACCACCACCACCATCCCATCTGACAACCATCAGTTTGTTCTCTGAATTGAGTTTGTTTCTTTTTGATTGTTTATTTTGTTTTTTAGATTTCATGTACAATGAAATCATATGGTATTTGTTTTTCTCTGTCTGACTTATTTCATTTAGCAGAATACCTTTTAGTCTGAATACCATGTTGTTACAAATGGTAAGGATTCATTGATTTTTTACGGCAGAGTAATGTTCCATTACATATGTACTATATCTTCTTTATCCAATTGTCTATTGATGGACATCGTTATGGTTGTTACTTGTCAGCTGACACCTGGTTCCTAGGGTGATCTTTGGTTTGCATCCCCAGATATAATGTACAGACTACTGTTTGTAGAAGTATGCATTGTTTTAGGTAAATGTAGTACATGAAAATCAAGATTTACAAAGAGAAAAATCCAATGGTCATATATTTTACAAAGAAATCATTAGTTTTGAGAAAATCTTTATCATAGCATTTAAAAAACTTTGGATACACACCTGTTCCTTATTTATCACTGGTTAGACCCAGTGTTGCTATCTCATTTATTTTGAGTTTTATAAAGATAGGTTTGTTTCACAAATATAGGCAACGTAGAATATTAAAATAACCCTCTAGATAATTCAGGCCAAAAATTACCTTGAAACCTTCAAAAATTGAAGAGAAATCAGCCTGAATCTATATTACCACTTCCTATAAAATATTGCATATTATTGAATTTTTTACATATGAGTTTGGAAATCTTTTGATTATCAATTATGGAAACAAATCATAATAATAATTAATATTGTGGCTAAATTTAAATCATGTTCTATTCTATTAATTTTATTATATTTAAATTTTCTAAATTCAAGTTTATACACAGTTTATAAATTTTTTAATTAAAACTATTTTTAAATAAAAATTTTATTTTATAATTAGATTTACCAAAAAAATTGAGAAGATAATATGTAAATTTACCTATTATTAACATCTTTTAAAAATATATTTTATTGATTATGCTATTACAGTTGTCCCATTTTTTCTCCCCTTTATTCCCCTCTGCCCTGTACAACCCTCTTCCGACCAGCATCCCCCCCTTAGTTCATGTTTGTGGGTTGTACATATAAGTTCTTTGGCTTCTCCATTTCCCATACTATTCTTAAACTTCCCTAGTCTATTTTGTACCTACCAATTATGCTTATTCCCTGTACCTTTTCCCCCATTCTTCCCTTGTTCCCTCCTGGCTAATACCCTCCATGTGATACCCATTTCTGTGAATCTCTTACTATTCTAGTTTTTTGCTTAGTTCATTTTTGTTTTTTTAGGTTTGGTTGTTGATAGTTATGAGTTTGTTGTCATTTTACTGTTCATATTTTTTATCTTCTTTTTCTTAGATAAATCCCTTTAACATTTCATATAATAAGGGCTTGATTGATGGTGATGAACTCCTTTAACTTGACCTTATCTGGGAAGCACTTTATCTGACCTTCCACTCTAAATGAGAGCTTTCCTGGATAGAGTAATCTTGGATGTAGGTCCTTGCCTTTCACGATTTTGAATACTTCTTTCCAGCCCCTTCTTGCCTGTAAAGTTTCTTTTGAGAAATCAGCTGATAGTGTTACGGGAACTCCTTTGTAGGTAACTGTCTCCTTTTCTCTTGATGCTTTTAAGATTCTCTCCTTATTTTTAATCTTTGGTGATGTAATTATGATGTGCCTTGGTGTGTGCTTGTTTGGGTCCAACTTCCTTGGGACTCTCTGAGCTTCTTGGACTTCCTGGAAGTCTATTTCCTTTGCCAGATTGGGGAAGTTCTCCTTCATTATTTTTTTAAATAAGTTTCCAATTTGTTGCTCTTTGTCTTCTCCTTCTGGCACCCCTATAATTCGGATGTTGGAACATTTAAAGTTGTTCTGGAGATTCCTAAGCTTCTCCTCATTTTTTTGAATTCTTGTTTCTTGATTCTGTTCTGTTTGAATGTTTCTTTCTTCCTTCTGGTCCAAACTGTTGATTTGAGTACCAGTTTCCTTCCCTTCATTGTTTGTTCCTTATACATTTTCCTTTATTTCACTTTGCATAGTCTTCACTTCTTCCTCTATTTTACACCCATACTCAACCATTTTTGTGAGCATCCTGATCACCAGTGTGTTGAACTGTGCCTCTGATAGGTTGGGTGTCTCTTCATTCACTTAGTTGTATTTTTTCTGGAGCTTTGATCTGTTCTTTCATTTGGGCCATGTTTTTTTTTTTTTTTTTTTTTTTTTTTTTTTTTTTTTTTTTTTTTTTTTTTTTTTTTTTTTTTTTTTTTTTTGTCTCAGTGCATCTGTTACATTGTAGAGGGTAGAGTCTTAGGTATTCACCAGGGTGGTTGCTGCGTTGTGGTGCTGTATGTGGGGGAGGAGCTTGAGAGGGAACAATGCTGCTTGCTAAGGTCTCTGCTGGCTTTCAGTTACTTCCCCCACTACCCACAAGCAAATTGGGCCCTTCTGGTGCTGATTTCCAGGTGGGTGGTTTTATGTATGTTCTAGGACCCTGTGGGTCTCTCCAACAAATTCTCCTCTGCAGCTGGGAATTTCTCCTGCCCCTGCAACCCTTACAGGTTTTTTCAGTCAGAGGTTTTGAGGCTTTCTTTTCCCACGCTGGAACCCTGGGTTGTGTAGTCTGTGTCACTCTGCAGTTGTTCCTTCCAGTTTATCTGAATGCAAATATGGGACTGCCTATCCCACCAGCCGCTGCCTTGCTGAGAGTCTGCTCCACCCCAGCTGCCTGTCTCTGCCCCTCGTGCTGGTCTGGATGAATATTTCTTCTTTAACTCCTTGGTTGTCAGACTTCCATATGGTTTGAGTTTCTGTCAGTTCTGGTTGTTTTTTGTTTTTAAATTTGTTGTTGTCCTTGTTTTGGTTGTACAAGGAGGCAGTGTATCTACCTACACCTCCACTGGCTGGAAGTTCTATTATTAATGTCTTACATCAGTGTGGTGCATTTGCCAAAATTAATGAGTCAATATTGATACATAATTGTAGCTGAAGTCCACACTTCACTCAGATGCCCTCAGTTTTTCTCTAGCGCCTGTTGTCTGTGTCGGGCTCGCATCCAGGGCACTGTGCTACATTCATGTTATCGCCTCTCCTGAGGCTCCTCTCACTGTGGCAGTCTTTTAGACTTCTTTTGGTTTTGTTGACTTCCACAGTTTTAAGGTGCGTCGGTCAGGTATTTTCTAGAATATCACTTAATTGGAATTTGTCTGATGCTGTTCTCATGAGAAGACTGGAATTAGGGATTTCAGGGAGGAAGACTATAGAAATAATGTGTCATTTTCTTTTTTTTAAAGATTTTGTTTATTATTTTTAGAGAGAGGGGAAGGGAGGGAGAAAGAAAGGGAGACAAACATCAGTGTGTGGTTGCCTTTCGAGCACCCTCCACTGGGGACCCGGCCTGCAGCTCAGGCATGTGCTCTGACTAGGAACTGAACTGGCAACCCTTTGGTTTGCAGGAAGGCACTCAATCCACTGAGCATACCAGCCAGGGCTAATGTGCCATTTTCATCACATCATAACAAGGGTAATTGTTATCAGCATGACATCATGACATTGACCTTGATTACCTGACTGAGGTAGTGTTGATCAGGTCTAGCATTAAAGACAATAAAGAAATTTATTTGTGTGCTACATGTCAGGAACATGGCTTTCACTTGAAACAAATTATGACCATTATGTTACTTTTGGATAGTGAGAGATTGTGCAGACATGGAATAAATAAAAGCTACTTGAAATTGACAAAATGTTTGAATTTCTGACCAGGTTAAAATTTCATTTGATTTTTAAACATTTGCAAGTATAAAAACAACACAAAAATTGCTACTGAGTATTTAGAATCTTGTACTGTTGTAAACACCAGACTTTTGACACTGAAAGATAAAGGTTAATGTAATTTATTCATTATACTATTCCAACATTTCTTGTGCTGATATCACAGTTACATATATTGGAATTAAAACCTCCATTACTTCTTACCTGTGGGACTATTTTTTTGTAAGAAATAGTAGGGACCAGGGAAACTGCCAGATGTTGGTAAAAGAGTTAGGTAATCAAGGAGGTTAAAAGAAATTGTAACTCATGGGCTATGTAATACAACTATGAAACACTGTGTGAATAGAAGTAAGGGGTTGGTAACTGAAATTCCCATCAACTAACCCAGACACAGTCATTAATCAGTGTAATATACACAAACAAATACGACATTCACAGGGGTCAATTTAAAATATGTTAGCAAAGCGTTTCCTCCTCATCTTGCTTGTTTTTCATGCTGGCTAAATCACTAGAATTTCCTCTGCTTTGCTCTCTAGCGGAGCAGTCATTGGCCTGCAACCATGAGGAGGCAATAAGCCCAGGCAGACAATAAATCCAAAATTTTTAGGAATAATTTCTGGAGATTAATTTAATTTTATCATCTAAGGGAGAAATGTTTAGTGAAATACATTAATCCACTGCAGGATGACGTAGTATATAAAATTACACACAACTGATGAATTGTTTAATAAAATTTAGTGCCAATTCCTAACTAAGCCTATGAAAAAAAAAGAATAAAAATATTCTTCCTTATTGTGATGCAGAAGGCCCACTTAATATATAGATAAAAATCATACTGAATTTGTGTATCTTCTGAGTAAGTCACCTTCCACCTGGTATGAAACAATACACTCCATCAAGCATCTGTTTTCTAATGCTAAGGATACAGTAATGAGCAAGACAGACAGAAATCCTTGCTCTCTGGAGCTTGTATTTTAGTTTTGGTGGTATGGGGGATGTAGGAAGGAGGTGAGTAAGCAGATCAGAAACAGATACATACAGGAGTTTTCCTTATCCACAGTTTCACTTTCATGATTTCTGTTACATGTGGTCGACCACAGTCCAAAAATATTAAATGGGAAATTTCAGAAGTGATCAATTCATAAGTTGTAAATTGTGTATTGTTGTGAGCTGGAGATGAAATCTCATGAGGCCCGTTCTATCCTGCGGGATGCGGATCATCCCTTTGTCCAGCAGCTCCACGCTGGTCACACCTGCGGCTCTTTAGTCGCTCAGTCGCCATCCTGGTTATCAGATCGACCATCAAAGTATCTCCAGGTGTTCAGTAAATCCTTATTTTACTTAATAATGGCCCCAAAGCACATGAATAGTGATGCTGGTGGTTTGGATATGCTAAAGAGAAGCCATAAAGTGATTCCTTTAATTGAAAAAGCAAGAAGTTCTTGACTTAATAAGGGAAGAAAAAGAAATCATATGCTAAAGTCACTGAGATCCATGGTAAGAACAAATTTATCTGTGAAGCAGTCTAACTTACAAATTACACTTTATTATAAATATGTATAGATCGGAAAAATCATGGCAGACGTAGTGTTCAGTACTATCTGTGGTTTCAGGCACCCACTGGGGGGTATTAGAACGTATACCTCATGGATAAGGGGGGACAACTGTATATAGAATGTCAGATGGCAAAAAACACAATGGAGGAAAATGAAGCAGAAAAGGCTTAAAGAGCAGGAGAGGAGAAGATAATTTTAAACAGCAGAGTCAGGGTAGGCCTGGCTGAGAACATTTGATGGACCATGCAAATACCTGAGGAAAACTTTCCAGGCACTGGGGGCAACACAAGCAAGGGCCCTGAGGCAGGCATGTATTTGGTATGCTCAAGGAATTACAGAGTTTACTGGAGCTGGAAAGAAAGGAATGAGGAGTAGAGCAGGTTAGACAGATGTAGGAGGCAGACCATACAGGGCTCTGTGAGGAGCTATCAGGACTTTGGAGGGTTTTGAGCAGAAGTGTGACAATATCTGGCCTTAGTTCTCAAAATTACTCTGCTGTTCTTTTAAATGGTGATTAGGGGGCCATGGCGATAATCCACATGAGAGGGGCGGTGGCTGAGAACAGGGTGGTGGAGTGGAGATGGTAGGAAGGGTGGGGGTGCTAGAGGTATTTTGAAGGTAGAGCCAGCAAGTTTTGCTGACAGACAAAATACAGGTATGAGTATATTTTTGGCACGAACAGCAAGAAAGAAAAAATGGCTTTCACAATGACTATTTTGTAGAGATTTATATTTTCTTGTACATGTAATAAAGTATCAAAAATAAGGCTTAAAAGGAATTTCATTAGAAAACTATGGTTATACACCTAAAAGAGCTAAAGTAATCATCCAAAAGCTATTAGAGATAATAGAACAGTAAAACAAAATTGCTGATCAGAAGATACAACAACATAAATCAGTTCTACACTCAAATGTCTTTATTATCCAGCTAAGAATATAACAATGAAAAACTTTCAATTTATAGTAGCCAAAATTGAATTATATGTTAATTAGACTTATATGAGGGTATATAACACCTACCCCCAAAATCTACAAAATTTTAATGATGAAAAAAAGCTTGATGATATAGAGAAATATCTCCTACTCCTGGATGAGAACATTGAAGGGAGGTGGAAATTATTTCTGTTTTAATTTGCATTTTTAACACAAATTCAGTTAAAATACCAATGATGTCATGGGAATTTTATAGAATTTAAAATAATTTATACTTGGGAAGATAGAAAAAATATTAAAGAGTTAATAAAGAAATAATAATTGTCTCATGACATTTAAAAAAAAGATTATTTATTTATTTGGACAAAGGGGAAGGGAGGGAGAAAGAGAGGGAGAGAAGCATCAATGTGTGGTTGCTTCTTCCATGCTTCCTAATGGTGACCTGGTCTGCAAACCAGGCTTGTGCCCTAACTGGAAATCTAACTGGCAACCCTTTGGTTTGCAGGCGGGCGCTCAATCCACTGAGCCACACCAGCCAGGGCTAGACTGTTTTTTTAAAAAACAATAATAACTAATTAGTTTAACACTGACTTAGAAGGAGAAACATAGACCACTGAAATAAAATAGAGCATGCATAAAGAACTTTAAATATATATGAAAATGTAATATATGGCTGTGAGTGTAATAGAATTATAAGGAACAGTTGTTTTATACATGCTGCTAGAGTAACTTTATTTCAATATGGCAAAAAAAACCCACCCAAATTTATCTCAAAGAATTAAAAGATGAAATCATATACAAAAAGATAGTTTATCCAGAGAATAAAACCATTTTTGGTAATTCAAGAAATTATGAAGAAAAGATTGGCAAAGGTATATACATAAATTTAAATGTCTGTACAATTAAAATGAAACAAAGATAAAATTGTAGCAAAATAAAGACAATATTTTAAATTACTTGCAGGAAGTCCAAGTACTGTGTCTCATGGGCAGTGTTATTAAATGTTCTTTAGAGTTTCTGAAATTTTACAGATCTGCTAATATAGTAGATAAAATGTATAAAGAGCTTATAGTGTCAAAAGTATACCACGTTCCCAACAGACAAATATATGTGGGTGTATATATACACAAAGGAAACAAGAAAAAAACATTTAACACCACTTAAAAGGAAATAAATAGAAATTCATATCTCAACTGCTCCACCTAGCCAGGGTTATCCTTTCCTTCTTATTTAAGTAAGGAATGCTTTCTAAAAACAGCATTATATTAATTATTGAAAATATGTTGTAAATACAAGGCAGCAAATTTGAAAGAGGGAAAAATGACTCTTAATCTCACCATTCTAATGGAACTAATTTGATTTAGTTTTTTAATTATCATGCCATTCATGTCCCTTACAAAACAACTTTATTGACATGAAGTTGACAGACAATAAACTACATATTTGAAGCGTACAATTTGATAAATTATGACATATTTATTTATACATCCATGAAAGCATCACCATAATAAAGATAATTAATATATGCATTACCTCTAAAACTTTCCTTGCGCCCCTTGGCAATCCTTCCCTCCTGCCCCATGCTACCTGCTTACCCTTTCCCACCCTTCACCTGTTTCCCAGGCAACTGCTCATCTGCTTTTTGTCCCTGTACATTCCTTTGAATTATCCAAAATTTTATATAAATGGAATCACACAGTATGTGTTCTTTCTTTGCCTTTTTTCTCAGAGTATAATTTTTGAGATTCATCTCTGTTGTTGCCTGTTTCAATACTTCATTCCTTCCCTTTAAAAAAATCCCCAGCTTTTTAAAGGTATAATTTACATACAAAAAAAGTCACCCATTTTCAGTGTATAAATCAATGACTTTTGGTAACTTTACAGAGTAGTGCAACCATCACCACAATCCAGTGGAGGAATTCCTCCACCACCCAGAAAGACACTTTACCATTTTCAGTCACTCTTATCCAAGTAACCTCGAATCCACTTTACCTTTTTTTGTGTGTTTCCTATAAATGGAATAAACAGTATGTGGTCTTTTGCATCTGGCTTCTTCCACTTAGCATAATCTTGACATTTGTCCAGATTGTAGCATGTAACAGGACCTCATTCATTTTTATTGATGAATAGGATTTCTTTTAAGGCTATATGATCTGTTCAAACATTAAGCCATTGATGGACATTTAGGTTGTTTCAGAGTTTGACTATTACAAATAAAGCTGCCATTAACATTCATGTACAAGCCTTTGTATGATCATTAATTTTTATTTCTCTTGGGATCACTGGATCATAAGGCAGGCATATGTTTGACTTCTTAAAAAATTGCCAAACTGTTTTCCAAAGTAGTTATACAATTTTACATTCCCACCAGATCACTACACGAGGCCTAACACTTGGTACTGTCAGTCTATTTAACTGTGGCCATCTAATAGGTGTATTGTGGTATCTATCTCTGACTTTAAAAATTTTTTATTGTTAATTTACAGTTGTCCCCATTTTCCCCCCATTGTTCTCCCCTGCCCTGCCCACCACCCCCCTCCCACATTCAATCTTCCCCACTGTTATCCTTGTCCATGTGTCCTTTATATATGTTCCTTGACCCTTTCCCTTCTTTTCCCCATTATACACCTCCCTCCCCTCTGGTTACTGTCAGTTTGTTCTTTATTTCCATGTCTCTGTTCTGTTTTGCTCGCTTGTCTGTTTTGTTGATTAGGTCCCACTTACAGGGGAGACCATATGGTATTTGTCTTCCACCTTCTGGCTTGTTTCACTCAGCATGAAATTCTCTAGTTCCATCCATGCAGATGTGAAGGGTAGGAGTTCATTCTTTCTTTCTGCTGCATCACATTCCATTGTGTAAATGTACCGCAGTTTTTTGATCCACTCATTTACTGATGGGCACTTAGGCTGTTTCCAGCACTTGCTATTGCAAATAACGCTGCTATGAACATTGGGGTGCATAGGTTCTTTTGAATTGGTGTTTCAAGATTCTTAGGGTATAATTCCAGCAGTGGGATTGCCAGGTCAAAAGGCACTTTGAGTGTTTTGAGGAAATTCCATACTGTTTTCTACAGTAGCTGCACCAGTCTGCATTCCTATTAACAGTGCACTAGGGTTCCCTTTTCTCCACATCCTCTCCAGCACTTGTTGTTTGTTGATTTGTTAATGATGGCTATTCTGAGCGGTGTGAAGTGGTATCTCATTGTGGTTTTAATTTGCATCTCTCTGATGGCTAGTGATTCTGAGCATCCTTTCATATGTCTCTGGGCCCTCTGTATATCCTCCTTGGAGAAGTGTCTGTTCAGGTCCTTTGCCCATTTTTTCTTTGGATTGTTTGTCTTCCTGGTGTGGCGTCATGTGAGTTCTTTACATATTTTGGAGATCAAACCCTTTTCTGAGGTATAATTGGCAAATATATTTTCCTGTGTGATTGGCTTTCTTTCCATTTTGCTGATGTTTTCTTTAGCCATTCAGAAGCTTTTAATTTGATGTAGTCCCATTTGTTTATTGTTTCCTTTCAGGGACATATCAGTGAAAATATTGCTATGTGGGATATTTGAAATTTTTCTGCCTATGTTCTCCTCTAGGACTTTTATGGTGTCATGACTTATAATTTAAGTCTTTTATCCCTCTTGAGTTTACTTTTGTGTATGGTGTAAGTTGGTGATCAAGATTTTTTTTTTTTTTGCAAGTAGCTGCCAGATCTCTCAACACCATTTGTTGAAGAGGCTATTTTTACTCAATTTTATGCTCCTGTCCCCTTTGTCAAATATTAATAGAGCCTTGGGTTGACCACAAAGACTTGGGTTGATTTCTGGGCTCTCTATTCTGTTCCATTGATCTATGTGTCTGTTCTTATGCCAGTACAAGACTGTTTTGATTGCAGTGACCTTGTAGTATAGTTTTATGTTGGTGTCTCTGATTTTAACTTGCATTTTCCTAATGATTAATGATGTGAGGTATCTTTTCATGTACTTTTTTGTCATATATATATGTATATATATATTCATTCTTTGGTGAAGTGTGTATTCAAATATTTTGTGCATTTTTTATTAGGTTGCTTGTTTTCTTATTATTGAGTATGGCGAGACATTTATATGTTCTGCATACAATTCTTATGCCTAAAATATGCTTTGCAAGTATTTGCTATTATTCCATGGGTTGTGCTTTTATTCTCTTAATGTTGTCTGTTGCAGAATGGAAGTTTTAATTTTGATGAAGTCAAATATGTCAATCTTTTCTTTTATGGATTGTGATTTGGGTGGCATATCTAAGACATTTTTGCTTTATCCAAAGTCACAAGGGTATTCTCCCATGTTTCATCTATAAATCTGATATAGTTTTAGGTCTTACAATTAGATTTATGATACAATTAGTTTATTAAATTTGGTATATGTTGCAAGGAATTGGGAACTTTAGTTCATGCTTTTGCATGTGGATATCCATGTCCCAGCAACATTCGTTGAAAAGACTCTCCTCTACTGAATGACCTTTGTACCTTTGCCATGAATCAGTTGTCTATACACTTGTGGGTCACTTTCTGGACTCTGTTTAGTTTTGTTGAACCATTTGTTGTCTTTATGATAAGACTACACTCTTTAAGTACTATAAGTTTATAATAAATTTTACAGTTAAATAGTGTTAGTTATCCAATGATGTTTTTCCTTTTCAAAGTTGTTTTGGCAATCCTATGTCCTTTGCATTCCCCTATCAGTTTAAAATCAACTTGTTGATTTCCAAAATAAAAACCAGATGGGCTAGTGACTGAGATTCTGTTGAATCTATAAATCATTTTGGTGACAACTGATATCTTAATAACATTGAGTTTTCCGATCCACGAACCCAGTATACCCCTTTATTTATTGTCTTTATTCTCAGCAGTGCTTTGTAGTTCTCAGTGTGCAGACCTTTCACATTTTTATCTGGTTTATTCCCAAGCATTTCATGTTGTCTCATGCTATTATACATTAAATGAAATTTTTAATTTAAATTTATTACCGTTCATTGTCGGTGTATAGAAATACAATTATTTTTGAATATTTCTTGTATCCTTCAACTTTGCTAAACTTGCTTATTAGTTCTAGTAGCTTTATTTTGTAAATTCCATCAGATTTCTATATGAAAGATTAGGTTGGTTGTGACCAGAGACTGTTTTACTTTTTCTTTTTTAGTTTGAATATTTGTTGTTCTTTGCTGGTCTCATAGCACTGTCTAGAATCTCCAGTATAATAATGTTAAGAGAAGTCCTGAGAGTGGATATATTTGCCCTGTTCTTGATTATAGGGAGGAAGCATTCCATCTTTCACATTAAATATGATAATAGCTGTAGTTTTTTGTAGATCTTTTAAAAAATTAGAAATAGATATAGGATTTTGTCAATTGCTTTTTCTCTGTCTGTTGGGCTGACCATGTGTTTTTGTTTGTTTTTTAGTTTGTTACCAATGAGTTACCCTGGTTGCTTTTTTGTTTTTTTTCTTTTTACTTAAAACCACAAAAAAAACCCCACATTTTTTATCATATTTCTAGGATAAGCCATAGCTAATCACAATGCATTTTTTAAAATACATTGTTGTATATTATTTTCTGTAATTGTGTTTAGAGTTTTTGTATTCTTTTTCATAAGGGATAATGATCCTTATCTTTGTTTCTTTCCATGTGAAGGAAATTTGCTCTCCTGTGGTTGCTCTCCTGTGGTTGCTTTCAACATTTTCTCTTTACCCTTGATACAGAGCAATTTGATTATGATGTACCTTGGTGTGGTTTTCTTAATTCTTAGAATGCATTCAGTATATAGTTTGGGGAAATTTTAGCCATTATTTCTTCAAATATATTTTGTGTCTCCCTTTCTTTAGGGAGATACAGTAAATGTATATTAGGCTGCTTGAAGTTATCTCACAGCTCACAGATGGTCATTTTTTTTTTCATTTAAAATTTTTTTAAGTCTCTATATTTCCATTGGAATAGTTCTTATGTTTCCAAATTCACTAATTTTTCCTTTTATAATATCTAATCTTCATTAATCCTAACAATTTTTCCTTGTTGTTTTTGAGTAGTTCTAAATCTTTGGAAGTTCAGATTAGTTCTGTTTTATATTTTTCATATCTCAACTTTTTGAACATATTGAATAAAATTATAATAACCATTTTAATAATATTCTCTGCTAAATCTAACATCTGTGTTAGTTCTTGATGATATTTGATTGATTTGCCTTCTCTTCAGTGGTCATATTTTCCTACTTCTTTCTATACCTGGTAATTTTTATTAGATGCCAGACATTGTGAATTAGACCTTGTTGGATGCTGGCTAATTTTTTGCGTTTCTTAAACACTCTTTAACTTTGTTATGGAACACAGTTAAGTTAGTTAGAAACAGTTTGATCCTTTCAGGTCCTGCTTTTCACATTTGTCAGGCAGACACAGGGGAGTGATCAGTCTGTGGCAAATTATTCCTCACTACCAAGGCAAGAACCCTCTGAGTATCCTACCTGATGCACCATGAATTATGAGGCCTTGCAGTCGGGCTGGTGTGACTAGGCACTGTGTCTGGCCTTGGGTGAGCACCAATCATCAATCTTTCTAATTCTTTTTAGTGGTTCTTTCCCTAGCTTCAGATCATTTCTTCTTGCACAGGTGGTGGTCAGTACTCACCTGAATACCCAAAGGAGATTCTTTTACAAATCTCTGAAGTCCTCTCTCTCTGCACCTCTCTCTTGTCTAGTGCTTGGCCCTGTGAACTCTACTCATCTTGGTATCCCCACCTCTTAGCTCTGTCTTTTCCATTTAGGGAATGCACTTGTCTTACCTGGGTTCCCTTCTTTGTTCTTTGGCATGGAAACACTCTTAATTCAATAGTCCAGAGCACCTGTAAGGCTTATCATGAGTCATTGTCCTTGGTTGTCCTATGGTCAGTTTCTTGAAAAGTATTTATTCATATAATTTGCCTGTTTTTTACTTATTTCTGGTGGGAAGGTAAATTCATCCCTGTTACTCCATCTTGACTGGGAGCAGAAGTTCCTTCATATCCTCTTAAAATACAACTACTTACATAGTTGTAATGAGACTATTTGTAATATTTGGTGGTCAAATAAACATTATAGCTCAGAGAGATAGTTTCCATATTTCTAAATAGTTTTCATAATTGTCACTTAGTAGCTGCAAAATATTCCACAGAGTGCCAAATTTAAGAGCCATTTATACGTTAAAGAGTGATTTACACTCCACCTCCTTCCAAAAAAGAGGATTTCAGATGGCTTCCTGACAAAATGGCCTACTAAATAAGAGTGTTACATTATGAATTAAAAGGAAAAAAAAAAGATTAAGAAAAACCAAAGAAGTAATAATGCCAGCTATGATAATATCTGTCTAATTGAAAGTAAAATTGGGCTTTGGGTATTCTGGCAGCCAAATGTGCCAACTGCGATTAGTTCCTTGTTTTTATTATCAGAAGGAAAAAAGAGATGTAGGGGAATGAAGTTATTGGATGCCTACTATGTGCAGCCTAACAAAAGATATAATAATATTGTACTTGATTTGCCCTTGTAGCACTTACCCTGGGTCACAGAGCCCATGAGAGAATAGGCATCCTGATCTCCAGCAGTAAAATGGCCCAGTGGGGATTCTGGAGCCAATGCCATCCAGCACACAGCTACCACAAAAGAGATACACATTTTCTTTTACTAAATTCCAACCAACATTTCTTATAGGGAGCAATTTATACAGGCAAGTGTGAGAGAGCCCATGATCAATAGCATCACAATAGCATGTCTTCACAATAGCATCATATTACACACATATTAAAAGAAGTTTCTAATGACTATTTTGCAGTGGCTTTTGGTGGGTATGACATTGAACTGCTCTTCAACTGAGGAGCTTTTGGGAGGAGCTATACAGAAAGCAATTTGTCACTGTCTTGGGAGGTAAGGTTAGCCGAGGATGAAATTTATTTACTTAGAGGAAAGAAGTGCTGTCCCTGTGCCTTCTTCCTTCTGTGATCTTGATTGCTCTTGGACAAGGTTTTGAAAAGACCTGGAGAGCTCCTGCCTCACTGTCTGGTTTTTTGTTTTGGGCTAGGGTCTCTATTACACTAATTAACTCCGCTTCCTCACGAACTTCACAATTTTTCACAATTTGATTTCTGTGTTTATAACTCCACTAAAAGCTCCAGGTAACTTTGTGGAGCCAACGTTGCCAAAAGAATTCCGGGGTTCCCTCCTCTGTCAGGTGCTACTTTTCCTTGTAGACTCTCTATCCTCCTGGGCACTGTCCTTGCCTCTTTCTCTTTGTAGTTAACATTTTAGCATCTGTATTGGAGCCCCATTTAACATTATTAAACATCTGCTCAATTCTGCTCTCTGAGCTTGATGCTCCAAGCTCTAGGAGTATGCAGGGATGGACGGTACTAGTTCTGACGTCGGGCTGCCACTCTCTAGCAGGGGGATAATAGAGGAAAGTGAATAACTGTCATGAAAAAACAGTCACTTAAAGTGGTACAAACAAAGCAAACACAAATGCCTAAATGGAAAAATCAGGAAATATTTCATGGAGGATTTTGACATTGAAAGTTATGTAAACATCAGATGCAGTTTATGCACCTTCTAGGTTTGCTTGGCTCCCGTATGGCCCCTGGGATGAGCTAGTTGCTGGTGGGAGCCCATGTCCTGCCACTGTCATTTCAATTCTTAGTACTGCTGACCATGGCCATCCCAGCCTCCTCCAGGGTGTGGCCAGGCTTTACAACAATTTCTATAACACAATCTGAGGAAGAAGCCTCAGCAGCTCCAGTGCCCAAGTCTTATCTGACTGATCTGCAAAGCTGTGGCATCTCCCTTTGTTTCTGGGCTCAGATGTCATGACCTTCCATTCATGGGTACCTGGAGGAGCTGGTAACAGAACTCTGACATACAAGGGAGTTCATGCCATATGCAGTCAATTTGACCAACCAGAGTCAGTAAAAAATGCAGGAGCAGCCTGCTAACTTCCTTTCTCTTCCTCTATTCCTTGAAATAGTTCATCCAGAAAACCCTTCCTTGCAACTGAGCAGCTGTTCTATAACCAGATCACCACCTCGTTCCCACGCTCAGCCCTCCCCTGATGTACCTTCCCAGCTCCTTCACTCTGGTTGCCCTGAGATTGCACCTCCTGGTAATGTCTTCACACATGAGATCTGCTGCAGCCTCTGTCTAGGGAAACTGGGTGAAGACTCAGGGCAAGTCTTTCCAAGCAGAGTACAGAGACCAGAAGGCAGATGTGCCGAGGCCTAATGTCAGCGGTCGACACATTTCTCAGGCCTTCCTCTCCTCCCTAAGCGTGCCCTGGCCTTTTCCACACCAGGTGCTGCTCCTTCTCACTCCTCTGCGGGACACACTCTCTCTCCGCCCGCATCCACAAGTTGCGACAGCATCAGTATTGACTTTTCCCTATGTGTTCTGTATTTTCCAAGCACATAGTCCATGTAGAATTATAAAACAAAAAAGTTGTTCTGTTTATTCCTCAGTTTCCAGCAGAAAAACTACTATGACCTTGAAGCCAAAAGTAAACTCTCCCTGCTCTGTGCAGCCCAAACTATTTGTTTGTAAGTCCCGTTAGAGCATTTTTCACATGTGGTCTTGTATCACAAATGATTCTTGGGTATCACTGCACCGGGCAGGGAGTATGACTCAGCTTTGTATCTTCTCAAAAGCTGACCATGGACTATTGCCCACAGCAGGCACTCAGCAAATATCAGTTGAATGCATTTAGAAACCCATCTGCAAGGTTAAGGCAACACGATAGAGGTGTTTTTCAAGTACTAATATTAATCACTATTATTACTAATTAAAATTTTTTTTTATGAAACCCACTTTCAAGTCCAAAATGTTCTGATAGCTCAGGTACAAGGCCACACTCATGTGACTCAGATCTGATATGATTCTTCAGGTACCTGACTGTAGACAGTGACTCTCAGAGTTTCCTAAGGTTGAGGGAGTTAGAACTCAATCATACAACATGGCCCACTATATGATCAGCAGTGAGAGAGGACTCTTGGAATTCAATTAGTGAATAGTTTTGAGCAGTTCCTTCATGCCAAATGCTGTGATGATCAAATAAATACTTTTAAAAGTATAAATCATATAGGGACAAAACCTATATTTGTCCATAGCGACATGTAAAACCTATTCATTCCTCCCCCCTCCCATTTCTATTGAGAAAGTTGGTTTCTGTGTTCCTACATTTTACATTGTCTAGTTCATTGTAAGGGATTTTTGGAGTCATTACAGCAGGTGAGTGAAAAAGGAAAAGGACATAAAAATCATTGCCATAAATATTAGTAATGGCTATGGCTATTTTTAGTTGCACGAGTAGACTCCATAAAAAGATAGAAGCTTGGTGGTGCTCATAAAAAAAAAGATGCTTTAAATTTCTCAAACCTTTGGCTCTGGGAAGCCTTTTGAGCCACTCATTAAGTAACAAGACTGGGCAGACTTCCTGTTTTTTTCTCCATTGACATCTTCCAAGGAAAATGCTGCATGATATGATTTCCAAGGCTGATTTGCCTTTTTGTGTTAAGCAATGTCCCCTACTACAAATTAGCCTCTCGTGCCTCCCTGAGCTGGAGAGGCTCCTTCAAAATTCCTAACAGGCAGCCTGGTGGAGAGATGGGAGGGAAGGGAAGGGAGGGAGGAAGGGCGGGAGGAAGGGAGGGAGAGAGGTAGAGGGTGTCTGTCTTCTGCGTACATGTGGTGCAGGCAGGGAGATCTGAACGCTAACAGAACAGGCAGTGTAATTACATGTTCCTCGGAAGTGCGTTAGCCCGACTGGGAACTAAGCTTGCCAGTCCACTTGGGGAGGAAAAGTAGATTTGGGGATGGTGGAAGGGGTCAGTTTATAACTGACTTCTTACTCAGTTATTATGAGGGCATATGCTGATCTCCAGTGACCGCCTGGTGCTGGTGGTCAGGCTCGGCTCCCTGACTCCCAGATACTTGATTTTGCAAAAGGGACACACCTTTCTGCAGGAGAGAAGACACTGACCGGACTGCAAGCGGTAGGTTGTGACATTCAGCATGTTTATGCAGCAGAATTGCTGAGAGATGCAGAGAAGGGGAGGGGGGGTTGGAGCTGGTTGATTTATCTGCAATAGGGAATGTTTTATTTTAATTGTCAGTTAAAAGAAGAGTTGCTGCCGAGACTAAGGTGCCAGTTAAAAATTCTGTGCTCTAAGCTTTTATATTTGTGTTTGATGTGGTTTCTGTGCTTGTGCAGCTTAGCGAAGCTAGGCAGGGTTCACCTTTAAATAACCTGCTTTCCTCCTCTATTTTTTCTCCCTAGTACCAATTCCCACCCCTTCTTCCCAACATCCCCCTGACCTCCCCCACCCCATGTGAAAGGTGGCCTGTCTTCATCTTGAGCCTTTTGCACCCTGAGTCTGGATTTGTGGCTGGCTTTCTGCAGGTATTTGTGGATGCTTTGCAGTCACCCAGGGCCCAGGCGGACTGACTGTGCAGAAGTGTTTGTGCATGGGAATCGGAGACCATGGCAGTGCAGCTGGTGCCAGACTCCGCGCTCAGCCTGCTGACGGTGAGTGCTCTGGGGGGAGGTGGGGCCCAGGCAGCGCCCAGCTCTGTAGCCTCTGCCGCAGCTCATCGCACCCCTGTGTGGTCTGCTGCTGCAGCCATAGCTGCAGACGTTAAAATCGCTCTGCTTTATCCTGCAGGTTCTTTTGAAATGATTTCTTGGGTGAAGAGTATCAGCCATGACGAGGCACTCCCAGGGAAATGAAGCATTAGATTTGCCATTTTAGAAACTTGTTGCTTAATGCTATTTTGAGAGATGTGCTTGCAAACAGGTGCTAAGAGCCCCTGGAAATAGTTTCCCATCAACGCTTCTCCCTGGCTCTCAGCATCCTTTTCCCCAATGCCTTTTGCTTCTAAATTGAGATAATCATGTTTGTTTGGTGGTTTTTTAAAATATCTTCTCATGGCAACTGTGGAATTTTTTGCCCACAGGGCAATTGAATAGGATCTTCTTTCGAGGTGCCTGCGTATCTGCTCAGATTTCTTTATAGAAGCAGCCGAGGTGGTTCGTTGTGACCTTTTGTGGCACTGGAGCTTGAGGAAGCTCGTCTCCCAGCTACAGTGGCTGGGAGACACTGTCAGGCCTTGTCCAGGCATTTGTCTGTGTGTGGACCACCGACCTACTTTAGGTTGCTTTATGAGTTCTATCATGGTAAGAAGGCCATTGCTCTTAGCATATTTAAGCAAACAAGGAATGTGGCACCACCTTTCTAAAATCTGAATGACATGTTGCTTGACACTCAGAGTTCAGAGTGACACTCATGTTGCTTCATGAGTTCAGAGTTTGCTCTCGCTGTCCTGCTGCTCCTCCATCATCCTCAGGGCAGCCACACACCACGGTGAGGCTGACAGGAGTAGCCCCGGCAAGCCCGCCGTGGGGTATTTCTAACAGTTACGTGGGAGATCGTATGCACAAAGCATAAGTGGTTCTGCTGAGTGTATTGATCTCTGTTTTCTGACTAAGAAGGGGAAATGCAGCTTTGCACGTCCCTGTGAGTTTCCTAAGGCCGCATGGAGGAGAAGTGATGGGGCCTCTACCTCCAGAGTGGCCAGCCTGGTCAAGTTAAGAGAAACAAGTATCTGGGTTCTTTGTGACCCCAAATGTCATTTAGGCCAAAGAGACGTGCCTGAAATCTCACGGGCCTCTGCTGACTTCTGATTTCACTGGGGGAGAAGGAGTGGAAAAAAGTGAAAGTTGTTTTCTGGAGAAATTACCCTTTCTTCGTCTTTCTTCCATCATTAATTCTACTGTCCAATGATATTTTATCCTCATTGTCTACCTGTGGTCACATAAGTGGATGCAAAGGCTCTGACGTGTATCTGTGCCTGCGGCCAGCACTAAGTGGCAGTGTCTACGACGACCAAAAGGCCTCTGGGAAACTGGGGTTCTGGGCTATATGTAAAAAAATAGAAGTGCATATGCACACACATGCAGGCACGCTCACGCATATTGTCTAATGTTATTAAATAGAAGTATCAGTAAATCCTGCATATGTTGATGTAGATAAGAAGTGTGTTTGTGAAAAATAGCTCCTGGGAGAGAGCGGGGTCTCTGCCACCAGATTCCTGCTCTGAATTCTCCCTGTGCTTTCAAGCAAGCAGATGGGTGTCTGTTTTACTTGGGCCCTAAGGATAACGCCTCAGCACCCAAGAAGAAGCACCTGGTCCAGCTGCTCCTGCCACACACACGCACCCATGCCCTGCTGTACTTGGGCCTCTCAAATATTACGGTTGCTGTTCTGGAGGTCTCTGTGGCTCAGACTTCATCCTCTGTTGCCAGCAGCCTCTGCCTTTTCAGATCTACCCCTTGTGCTCACCTCCTGTCTGGATTAAAGGATTGTGTGCAGGTCTCTCCCAAAAGCTGGGGAAAGGCCTCTTGACACTGTGACAGGCCATTAGATTGGAGAAAGTTGGAGTGCCGTGTATAATTGGAGTCAATACTTGTTTTCTGATTCATGACTGGTGTAGAGGGATTTCCCCCTGTAGACATCACTGCTTTTTCATTTTTAAGGGTAAACCCTAACGTAATTGCTTCCTTGACCTACTGAATGATGAGTCTCAAAACCCACAGGCAAGCTGAGGAGGAAAGAAAGAACACGGGCCGTTTAGCAAAGCTGCTCAGGCTGTGAGTTCAGGAAGGAAGCTGTAACTATTATTATTTATTAGCTAATCAATCAGCCAATCAGATCTCAGCACTCATGGAGCACCCGCTGACTGGGAAAAGTAGCATGGTGCAGGAGCAAGAGCAGGAGGAGCTCAGTAAACACCCTGTCTGGGGGCAGGCCGATGTCAAGTGGCCGGACTGCAATTTTTATCCCATGCCGTAGAGTCGCTGGGCTACGGGGAACCGAGGGAGAGCATTTGGCCTTGCCCCTTGCTTTGAAATAAAGACGCAGCTGAAGTAATATTCAGTGTAGACTCCAGTGAATCAAGGCAGAATGTTTGTTTGGTATGGAAGGGACCACAGAGTCTGGAAGTGGCGACCCTGTGTTCTGTTCCCAGCTTTGACGCTCACTGTGTGATCCTGAGCATGTCACTTGCTTTCTTTGTACCTTAATTATGTCCTTTGCTAATTGAGGTGGTGTACTCATCACTAATGTCCGTTTCAGCTCTGTTAAACACCACTGAAGACCTCTAAGAACGGTGTCTAGCACAGAGGTCCGTGGTAGGCAACTCTAATAAATGCTGACGCTTTATTCAGCATTGTGTCTTTCCTGCACCCTAGCACATAAACAGTGTTGCTTCTAGGTGGTGGGACTTGTTCCCACATGGCTTTAATGCCAGGGCAAGTATGTCCTAGATTATTTGTGGGTATGGGCGATCATTGGGAGTTCCTTCACACCTGCTTCAGGAGTGGGATCCTGATTTATTTTGTTGGACAAGAGCAGGTGACATTTGAGAAGTACCTAAGATGCTTTTACAAGCTGATACAGGGTTTGGGCATCTGAAAAGAGTCCTGGGTTGTAAATATGTGCTGACTGTCTTGAGGTGGGAGGATTTCACTGACACTATCAGGCAAACAAGGCGGAGCCTCTCAAATGAGGAAGAGTGGAGTCAGAGAGGGGACAGGTGCTGGTGATCGGGACAGCTTCACAGATGTGTGCAGAAATCTTGGGAAGCAAGAAAGATACTGCTGTGTTCACCACACTGATGGGGGCCTTCAGCTTGATGCCACTGTAGAGCAGGAAGCTGCTGGTTATTTGTTATTTACTGAAGTCACGTGACTTTGAGGACCACTGCAAGGGCTGGAACATACTAGAGCCAAGGAGTTCTGGATCATTTTTTTGATTACAGGATAAAGATGCATAACCAAGGGGTCATAAAGGTAGTATGATATTTTGGCTCTTAGGCTCTGAACGTTCAGATGGCTGGATTAGACAGATTTTAATGTAAGTTAATTGGCTAAGTAATAATGCAAATTATGGTTTCCTGAAAGTGCTATTTACACATATTATCTCACTTAATCCCTTTAAGAATCATGGTTTCAAGACAAAATAACATTAATAATAAGAACTTGGGAACGTGCCAATGGTCACACAAATGAAATTGATGGCTCAAAGTCTTAAAATTGAGGTCCTCAGACTTTAAGCCAGTGGTTTCTTTGATAGCACATCAAAGCTAGTGAACTTGACTTACCAGGATCTTCTAACACCGCATCTGGCCCTCAAAGGGACCTCACCTCTGAGCCATTCACATTTTGCACATTTTCTAGGCAGGTATCTTGTCTTCCTGTTTATCATTGTTCTTTTCCACATTGGAATATCAAATCAAAAAGGGGTACCACAAGTCTGGCTCAAGAGCTCTGGTTTGACTCCAGGAAGAAGAAATATATTTATATCCATTAAAGACTTGCCATTTTTCAAGGTCCTATTCTCTTGGACTCTGTTTCTAAGAAATTTCTAAGAGTCATGTTTTACACTAGGAAATTAAATATGTAAAATCTTAATTCATAACAGAGAAATTAGTGGGTAATTATTTTACTGAGTGAAGGGTGTGAATTAGATTATCCTAAAGGTTTTTTGCACTCTAAAAATTTGATCTTCCTCTCTCCCTCTCTCACTGCCAGCCCCCCCCCCCCCCCCCCCCCCCCCCCCCCCCCGGTCATTGTTCACTACTGTTAAAATTTTCCCTTGCTACCTAATCCACTCCCATCAGTACCACACTTCCCTGGGCTGTGAAACTTAGTGTTGTAAAAGTATGTGGAAATGTAACATATTCATTCAAAAATGCTTATGATAAGAATGCTTAGAAGTTTGTGCATTTCCAGGAAATGTGTTCATTTTCTGCCTGACCATACTTTCCAATAAAATTTTAGTAGTACATTAAAAGTTGCCAACTCCTTAAACTACATGAGAACCCATTTCCCCTACTAGTCAGTGATGTTTGAATCCTACCTGATGAAAGACTTGCCTTTGGTACAACTTTGATCATCCAGTTCAAGTGTTTATAAGTAGTGGAAGAAAGTTCAGCAAAGCCAAAGATTGAAGTTGATGTGGTTAAGTCTTTAGGATTAATGATACACATTAATTTTGTCAACCTTTAGCTATCAACAGATAAGTTGTATTTAAGGGATTTTTCTTTATTTTTAGAAAGAGATTTTATTTATTTATTTTTAGACACAGGGGAAGAGAGGGAGAAAGAGAGGGAGAGAAACATCAGTGTGTGGTTGCCTCTCTCGTGCACCCCCTACTGGGGACCTGGCCCACACCCCAGATATGTGCTCTGACTGGGAATCAAACTGGCAGCTCTTTGGTTTGTGGGCCGGCACTCAATCCGCTGAACCTCGCCAGCCAGGGTAGGATTTTTCTTTTTCACCGATACTTTCTACTTAAGTCCCTGAAGTAA
Source organism: Tonatia bakeri (assembly GCA_004024845.1). Lineage (NCBI taxonomy): Eukaryota > Metazoa > Chordata > Mammalia > Chiroptera > Phyllostomidae > Tonatia > Tonatia bakeri. The sequence continues at coordinate 63,281 of PVIA01002583.1, forward strand.
AAAAATGTAATATTTGGTTAAAATTTTTGGGGAAATCCTTTTGAATAGGCCTGCTTTTTGGTCTATTTTGAATAAACTCCAATTGATAACATGCTGTCTTATAATTTAATCTCTTTCATTTCATTTTGTTTTATATAGACTCTTTTTTCCTCAGGCATTTTCCTCATTTGGACATTTGTAATTTTATTTTTTTTAATTATAACAAAAACAATGATAGGTGACTTTTAAAAAGATTTTATTTTTTTAAAGAGAGGGGAAGGTATGGAGAGAGGGAGAGAAATGATGACGTGAGAGAGAAACATTGATTAGTTGCCTCTGGCACACACTCCAACCAGGGACCAGGCTCACACCTGAGCATGTGTCCTGACCAGGATTCAAACTGGCAACATTTTGCTTTGTGGAGTGATGCTCAACCAACTGAGCCATGCTGGTCAGGGCTGAACATTTTTATTTTTAATTAACACAAAAATTATTTGCCAAGTATCTACCCTGTACAAGAAAAATACAAGCCTGTTACTGGCTCCAGTGAACTGACAATCTAATTGGAGAGACCAGATAGAGACACATAGAGTTTGTAATAACAAGGAATTCTCAGGAAAATGTCAGAGAATCATGCAGGAACTTTAATAAGACAATGTGTAACCTATCACCATGTGAGCTCTGGGTTCTCTGAGTTCAAGAGCCCTGGGGTGCACTGCTTATCAGCATGGGAGAACTAGTTCTTTGTGTTTAAAGTAGTGTGTTGAGGGGTGAATGAGTTAAGAGAGCAGATTTGAGGTGAGGAGAGTGAGTGGATTACAACAAAGTCTGGATCGTGTTTGGGAGATAGAAAGTCAACTGGTTTAGACAGAATTTCTACAGGTGACAAAGGGCTAAGTGGTCAAAAAATTAGGTTGGAAGTGATACCATAGTCCTAGTTCTGTCACCATAACCTGTTTTTTTTCTACATTTGACCTCTGACAGGTCTCTATTCTGAAAACCTGATAAGATCGTGGATTTTCTCCAGACCCCAGTTGGCAAAAGGCATAAGATAGAATTGAATTCTGTCATGAGGAATCTTACTCTTGAGTTGATAAAAAATAATCCCACTATTTTTCCGAGTGCTTTTGCAGCTGCTGTCTCCAAGATGTCTGCGGGCCAAGGAGACAGCTGCTCCATCTTTCTCTGACATGGCAGAGCTGAGACCTGGAGATGCAAACGGCTTGTCCAAGATGACTTGGCTAATTGACGATGAAGTTGAGATACTGCCCAGGGTCCATGATGGTTAATGTATAAAATGTGGAAGTGTGATTTTGAAGACCTGTATGGAGATGTGGAAAATAATAATTAAGTGGGAATGAAGGGCAGAGCCTTCTCTGGCCCTGTACCCAGAATAGGCCATGGGGCCCAGGACAGGGGCCCTGGGTGTTCCGGTCTGTGGCTGTGATTGGTTCTTATCGTTTGTTTTTCTGGTTAATTTTAAATAGGACAGTTATCAAAATGTCTCTGGGGAATGTCATGTTATGATGTCATAAAATTCAGTAGCTAAAATCCTTCTTAAACTCAATTATCTACCTTTTAAGGTATACTTTCCTAATGGGCATATCTAAAATCTTGATGTTAATAACTTTTGTGGTTAGTGTTTAATGTATATATTCGTCTTTCTCAGAAGGTGAAGTTTGAAATCTAGACACTCAAACAAGTTCTTGCAGACTATTTTTTCTTGCTAAATGTATTTTTATTTAATTTTTTTGTCTTATCTCTTTCTCTGGTTGTAAGTGACAGAGACCTCCTCAAGCTAGCATTATTAGCAAAGGGGGATTTGTGTTAACTGACACAACCAGGAAGTCCAGGAATTGCAACAGCTCCAGGGAAACCTGGAAAAGGACTTTGGGTGACAAAGTCAGGACCCTGTTTCTCTGCTTCTCCCCGTGTCTTGATTCTACTTTGCTCTGTGTTTGTTTTTGGCCCTGGAAGATTATTCCCCCTGCAGCTCGGAGATTACTTGTCCTTAGAGTTAGTGAACACAGACGAGTGAGCTGGACTTTCCTTACAAGGTCATCTCTTACCATCTGTTTGGCCCTGTTGGATAATAGGCTTGTCCTAGGCCAGTCTCTGGGTGCAGGGATGGGTTGCCTGATCAAGCAGACTGGTTTCTCTGTCCAGACCTGTGGGGTGGACGGAGGTAGGTCAATTGGCTGATAACTCTACCTGAGTCACACAGAAAAGGAAGGGCAGATTCCAAAAGGAAAAGAACTCTTTTACCAAAAGAGGGGAAGGGACATAGCAAAGCAAGAACAATAGGAGTCTATTACAATGGTCTTTGCATTTTGTTCATATACCATTATAGGGCTTTTAAAATACTAGTTGGGGAAAGCATCTGTGAGCCCTAATTCATAGGTTTACTTTCCCTCAAAATAAATATAAATGGAAAAGCCTAATTATCTAAATCATTTATGCCAGGTTGAACAAGTCTCATCATCTATAAAGTGAGGTAATATTTAATAGCTACCACATAAGGTGTAACATAATTTATAAAAGGATTTGGCATAATTTAATGAGATGTATATGTAAATTACTTAGCACTGTTCCTGGACTAAAGTAAACACAGTAAGTATTAGCAATCACTTGTTTTATCTTAAAATAATATGAAAGAACCATCTGCCTGAATTCTTCTCATTGGACCCCTGAATGAGCCAGTCTAAAAGAAAAAGTTGATCTCTTTTTCTGTGTCCCTGTCTCTGGACAATCAGTGACCACCTTTGGACAACCAGCCAATGGTTTTAGAAAAACAGATGCTCATAAGGTCAGGCAAACATTTAAATTTTTATCCCTGTCTGGAATAACTAACAAACTTCTCTTATCCTTCAAAGGGAGATGACTAAAATATGAGCTGCAATATGTTCTCTCATGCAAAATGCATGCAGTCCACTTCTGTCACACGATTGGGTGGCTATTTGTGCACCTCTGCTAAAAATTAATTGTATGCTGCTTTCCGAAGTTTAGTAGTTGTTCGGAGAGCATATGTTACTGGTGCAGTAGCAGCTTCTCATTGAATTCTCTGCCAAAATATGAAGCCTTCTGGAACATATGGTATTTAACCTGGTCATAATCAAAGGTCCTGGAAACATGCTTGACTAAGACCATGTGGTGCATACTGAATGAGGAGACAAAATTCCAGTGTCAAAGTAACACTGGTCTGTGACTCCTGTTGCATAGCAACAAGTGCCGTTTATGACCCTAGACACTGAAATCTTAGTCCCTCAGTCTAGACCGGGAGAAGCAATTTCCTGAACACAAGATCCAGTTCCCTTCTCAAGCAAAGTCATGCATGGCTGTGGTTTCAACTCTCATTTTTATACTAGTGGCTCTCTGATTGTATCTATGGCTCAGGCCTTGTCCCCAAGCTCCTGATGACAACCAATGCAAATGTTTTCATATTTATCCTCTGGCTTGTTCCACGAGTACCTCAAACCCAGTTCACCCCACAGTGGATTTATGATCTTCTTAGTCTACACATCTTACTTTCACTTGTAGTAGAATCAATTTCCCTGTCATCCCAGGATTCACCTTTGACTCCTTCCTCTCCCTCATTCACCTTGTCCGATTATCACCAGGTCTTGTTGTTTCTGCTCCCTCCTTTCCTTTCTAATCTGGGTCCTCTTCCCTGATCCTCTTTGTCACCTCTCCCACATTTTCTTAATCCTGTCATACGCTGATGAGCGCGCAGGTTGTTCCCATGTCTTTACTGTTGTGAATAATGCTGCAGTGAACATGGGGGTGCAGATATCTCTATGAAATCCTGTTTTCATCTCCTTTGGATCTATAACCAGAAATGGGATTTGAGTGCATTTATTTTTGCTGGGAGAGGGAAGAGAGAGTGTTTTTCCAGCAAAGGGAAAAATGCGATGGAGGAAATTCTGGAAGAATTGATTATGAATGGCCAAGGATGGGAAGGGGACAGGGCAGAGGTGGGGTGTGAAGAAAAAACTATTAGGGAGCATGTAAGACTGAATGAAGAAGACTTGCCTTGTGGCGAAGGAGAAAAGCTGGTGAAGCAAATTGGAAGCAGATAAGAGCAGATGTTGCAAATGGTCCCTGCAAGGACCTGGACTGGAGCCACAGGCCCTTTGGAACCTCTCTGTGTTCTTGGATGGGGACTGACTTAATGGGTGGGGGGCCGGGAAGTTTAATCCTGTGGTAGTACCCAGGGGGCACTGGAGAGGCAGGGAGAAGGATAGCAATTTAGAGAGAACTGCAGGGATTCGGGTGGGAGGTGAAGAGGCAGCGTGGTGATGGCTATAAGAAAAGAGGGAAGTGGATAAATTCAAGGAGCATTCTGAAGGCAGAATTATCAGGACCGTATGATGACAGGGGGCCGTGCACAGGGAGGAGTGAGCCAGGACTGCAGGCAGGGTGTTGGATATGGAGCTGCAGAGAGTGGCGAGAGAGTCTGCAGAGAGAGGGACAACTCTGGGATGGGAAGTAGAAGTTGGAGAACAGGCTGTGATTAACTTAGGAGCACTGCATGGAAGGTGCTGAGGTAATGATGGGGTTTCCCAGCAGAGATGGCTGACGGGCAGTCGGAGACAGTGGTCACGTCAGGTCAGTGATTAAATTTGGAGGGGCAGGTCTGGGAGTGAGACTTGAAGCACAGGAATCCTGCAGAAAGATTGCAGAGAGAAAATAACCTTAACAGGTCAAGCCCTTAAAAGGGGTATGCATGCTAACAGCCACAGTTAGAAAGAGTTCATACTACCTTGTGATACAAGGCTACATTTGTAGCAGATCAATGTTACCTTGACTTTGGCCTTAATTATTCTCATGATAAAAGTACCACATGACCTCACTGAAGCAGCTTCAGAGGGTTCTGCTAGATGCAAGCTAAGTGCAGTTCAATTAGATGACTGCACTTCCTCACAGATTTCTCTGAGCACAGCTGGGCTAGGAACGTACATGTGCAAACTGACTAAAATTCATAAGGCAGCTGGATGGATCTTGTGTGTGTGTGTGTGTGTGTGTGTGTGTGTGTGTGTTCCAGTTACTATTGCTACATAACCACTACCCCACATTTTGTGACTTAAAATAACACTTTTATTATGCTCACCAGTGTTTGGGGGTCAGGAGGTCTAAAAGGTGACAGTAGGAATGGCTTGTCTTTGCTCTGTAGTGTCTGGGGCCTGACCTGAGAAGAGCCGAAGTGAGGGCTACTCAGCCGCTGGAGTCTGGGATCTCCGGAAGGTGTCTCCACTCACATGTCTGGCAGTGGGTGCTGCTGTCAGCCAGGCCACAGCCGGGTCTGTGGGCCACACTACTTTTTTAGGGCCTGTCCACATGTCCTGGGCTCCCTCACAACGTGGCTCTTTCAAGGTGGCTGGGCAGCTTTCATGGTGGCTCAGGACCCGAGAGTGAGCATCTGAGTCAACAAGGCAAAGCTGAGTGACCTTTCGTGACCTAGTTTCACAGGTCATGCAGACGAGCCTCTGCCACATTTTCTTGGTGGCAAATAAGTCATTAAAGTTTAGATGTAAAGGGAAAGAATGTAAACCCACCTCCTGATCAACACGTGTCAACATATCTTCCAATATGTTTAAAACCACTGCAGTGTGTATTTATTCTATGTAACTTAATTTCTTGGTGTTTGAGGGGGTTTTTGCTTTGTGAATTTGTTACAACTTGTCCATGGAATTTTGCTCAGTGGAAGCAATCTGTGAATATTGATTGATTGAATGATTGATATTGGAAGAAGCCAATTTTGTTTTTTTTGCCTATTAGCAAAAGTTGCCTTTGAGTTTTCAGATTACCATCCAAACTGTAAACACCCAGAGAGTCACATGTGCTCAGTGCTTCCATGGTGTACTTTCAAAGAGCACACAGGGAGTGTGTGGATCATGACGAGGGTCCTGATCTGCCTTCCCTGTGAGCTCTAAGGTCCTCAGGTTTAGTGCCCACTGATGATTGGGAGCTAATAAAGTGATAGTGTTGTTTCCATTACATGCTTGTTATTTGGATTAATAACTTGGTTTGTGTCTTATTGCCCATGTGTCAAGGTAAAAGAAGGGGCATAGCTTGGTATTAGGACTGAAATGCTTTTTTTCCTCCCGAGGAGTGTGAGCGTAATTGAGCTGTAATGAACATGGCTGAGGTCATTTCCCGGGGATTAATGAGAGGGGGAATGTGTTCATGGCCTGAGGCTTAGTCTCCGTCGTTAACCTAGTTGGTCATTAGTATTGCCTGGGAATGCTTTATGTTGGGCCATTATAACTGGTGCCTTATGCTGCCACAATTGGGAACATGAACATTACCTGTATCAACACTTTGTTTCCTCTCCATTCCCCACGATTACTGAGTGAGGAGCCTTTTTAATTCATGCTCCAAAGGCATGAAGCACCAAGGGCAGGACAAAGTTGGAGCTTCCCTTCCCTCCTCTCCCTTTGGTAAGCACCAAGGATATGGGGATATATGTCTAAATACCATGCGATCCCTGTTCTCATGAGGTTTAGAGTTTAGTTAGGAAGTCCAATAAACAAACAATTTAACACAGTGAGATAAATGTTATAACAAAGAAATCATCCAAGTTCCTTAGCGCACAGGAGCCCAGAGTGGGAAGCTCTGTAGGGTGCTGATGTTTCAGGTAAATTGTAAAGGACTAGGGGTGGGACAGGTGGAAGATTGTCGGGGGAGTCCCAGGTCCAGGGAAGAGCATAGGAGAGAGCAAATGCAAATGAGAGAGCTGTGTGTTCCAGCGACTGTGTGATTTTTTGGTATGGAGAGGGCAAAAGGGAATGGAGGAGATGAGGCCAAAACCCTGGCTAGGGGCAGACACAAAATGTCTCTTGAATAAATGGTAAGAAGTTCGAACTTTATCTGGAGTTCTAATAACAGTCAGGAATGATTTTAAGCAGGAATGACACAATCGGACTTGAGTTGCAGAAATATCACTCTAGAAGTAGCATGGAGAATGGCTTGAAAGAAGAGATGACTGAGGGGACAGACTCTGGATTAGAAGATGTGGACGTCATCCAGGCAAGCCATAACGTGGTATTGAACTAACACTGAGCCAGGGGGAGTGGAGAAAAGAGCTAAGATTTGTGAGCTATTGAAGGGGGAGATAGAATTGGGTTGTTAGTAATAACTCTCATTAATAAGTAAAATAAATGGCTGCTCAAACTGGCTTAAAAAATAGAGAAATTCTTGAGTCCATATATCAAGTCCAGAAGTGCAGCTGTTTCCAGGCTCTGGCTCTGGTTCCACCTCCACCCCCCAAGTCTCTTGGCACGGCTGTGGTTTTGTGGCTTTGTCTTCAAGGGGGGCTGCCATTACTTGGCAGCCAGAAGCAACTGTTCAATATGCTTCCTTGATTAAGCCTGGTGGGGAGAGAAGAAATATCCCTCCTCAAAATAGGAACAATAAGTTCTTCCTTTCTTGTTGAGAGGGCCAACTCAGGTCATTTGTCCTCTCCAGAGAAGCATCAAGTAAGCCTGAGATGCAGAACTGGGCACTAGCCAAGAGGCACAGAGTCACCATGCTTGCCCTAATGTATCAGTATTTACTGCTGAAGCTTGGGATGGGCTCAATTCCCACTGTCTTCCATAAAGGGGAAGAGAGAAGGTGGGTGTGGTTGCTGCATAAATGACCAACAGTATCTGCAACTGGAGCACAGAAAAGGGCACTCAATTCATGCAGGAGAATTAGAGGCAGAGGGAAGTCAGCATGTGGAGTGTAAGTTTCTTAAAGCAGGGACTATATTTCATTCACTGGTCATTCTTTATCTCTTAGCTCAGTGTCTGGCACACAGCAGGGGCTCAGCAAATAGTTGTTGAGTGAGTACAGGCATCTAGGAAGAGGTAGTATCTGAGTTTGAAGGTGCAATCCAGGTGATGATGTAGAGGAAGAGTTTCAGGCAGAGTTAAAAGAATTGGCAAAAATAAAGAACCATACAGTTGCATGATACATTTCAGAAAAGTCAAAAAGGTCTGAATCGCTGGGACCAAAATCCAAGTCAGGGAGAGGCAGAGGTTGAGACCGGAGAGGTAAGGAAGGACTGCACTCTGCTGCAGAGCTCGGACCACATCCTGTGGATAAGGAAAAGATACTGAAACATTTTAGGCAAGAGAATGAAATCATCTGTATTTGTGGAGATCACTCTACCAACAATGTGTAGATAACTGCTGTAGGAATGCAAGTAACAGATGACAAGATGAAATCAGCAGTTGGTAAGATTTCGATTGAATGGGTGAGGCAGAAAGAGGAGTCAAGGATGACCTCAGATCTTTATGCTGGGTGAGCAGACACGTGGAGGTCAAAGGGAAGAGTCTGTTTAAAAGAACTAATGATACCTTCATTTTGGATAGATGTAGTTCAGGGGCGTGTGAGACATTCTGGTAGAGGTGTTTAGGCCTCATTAGATATATGCATGTGAAGCTGGGTAAAATTTATGGACTGAACATACAGATTCAGAGTCATCAGTATCCAGGTGATGGTTAGAACAGCACGGAGAGTGAAGACACCTGGGGAGTGCAGACTGGGTGAAGCTATAAGCCTGGGTGAGGAATGGAAGGGGCAGGGAGTGGAAGGAAAGCCAAAAGAAGGGGCAAAGAAAGAGAGTGAGAGACGTTGAAAGAGGTCCTGGAAGATAACCTTGGATGGCAAGAGAGTAGAGAATTTCAAGAAAGACGGGAGTAATGATCAACAACATTATCAAGTACATCAGAGAGATTAAGGGAAATAAAAACTGAAAACTACTTACTAGATTCGCCAGTCAGGATGGCAGTGGTAACCTCAATGTGAGAAGCTTCCTAAATGTGATGAAATCAAAGCTAGGCTGCCGGTGAATGAAGAGGAAATAGGAGGTGAACAAGCAAGCACAGAGTGGTGAATGTCGGAGATGGGGAGAAGAGGCACTGGATGGGAGCCTGCGGAGTAGAAGGAAACAAGACAGGGATTCCAGAGATGAGGAAATTGGGAGGATTGCTACAGATCCAAGGATAGAGGCTCACCGAGATTGGAAGGTGAAAAATACAAGGGGTTTGGTGAGAATGTTAGCAGAGCTTTTCCTCATGGTTCCAAGATGGCTGTTACAGTCCCAAGCATCATGTCCCTTTTTCCTGTGTCCAAAAGCAAAAAGAAGAAAGGCAGCAAAGAGAGCTCTCCTTGTGTCTCTTTATTTCTGTCAAGGAGGAGAATCTTTCCAAGAAGGTACCCAGAGTAGTTCCCCTTATTTTTCATCAGCCAGAACAGAGTCATTTGTGTGACTTGTTAAGGATCTGTTTGCTCAGTCTCCTCCCACACCCCCTCCCTAGATCGCTCTCTTACACTGTAGAGGCTGGGGATCTAAAAATGCACATCTGCCCCCACTCTCATTCCTCAATCCTTTAGGTTCTTGTGCATCTTTCACAAAATTCTCTACTAAAAAGCAACATATCCCCTTGCCATTCTCTACAGTACTACTTCGTTCTTTGTGAAGGCTGTGTAATATCATATTGTATGAGAATGCCTCATAATTTATTTAATTAACCATTCTTGATGGACATTAGGGTATTTTCAATGTTCCCTAATTACGAACAATCCTGCAGTGAATATTCGTGTGCATCCATCTTTGTGCAGATGGCTTAAGTATACAGTAGGATAAATTTCTAAATGGAGAATGCCGAATCGAGGGGATATCATTTCAAATTTTTATAGACATTGTCATACTGTCTTCAAAAAGGCATCATGCCAATTTGTTTTTAAAAATTCTACTTTTGAAGCTCTAGGAATATAAGAACCAATTCTTATCCGCTGGTAGGGAATATAGGGACTAAAGGAAAGTGGGCCATTCTCCAAAGGGTATTTAGAATTTTACTGTATAAACAATTACAGCATTAAATGTTTGCAAAATTCAAGTGGCAAATGAGCAGTGAATATCAATTACGCAGCTGCTGCATCTCAAAGGCAGATGGCCTTTTAATTTTAAGTCCCAAGAATTATACCCAAATGTCATCTCTTCCTCAGATTGTGCCCCACCTTCTTGTTTCACTTTCAAGAAATGGTTTATTGCACTTTTTCACATAACCAACTAATTTTAAACAAAAGCACAAAGAAACTATCTTACATGTTTTACTAAGCAGATATCTGGGGTTGGGGTTTAGTCCATCAATACATATTGAGTCCCAATAATTGTTTCACACTGTGGAAAGCCATACAAGAAAAATTATGACACATGGTCTATAACTTCAGTGACCTTACAATCTAGGTTGAGAAATCAGCACATAAAACTTAAATGATTAAAGGACAAATGAAAACACAGTCAATAAGTGCTAGGCTGTGTAATTTAACTATCCATGCTTGGCAATACAATGAAGGAGGAGGTTGCTTTGTGTGGGAGCTGCCAGGGATTCTGCGAGACAGATGAGTGCTGGCTTGGTTTTGTGGGGCAGGAGGGAGAAGAGGGGAAAGCACTGGGACGAGGGTGTGGCTGCTGTGAGCATATGGGGATGGGTAAGGCCCGGGCTACCCAGGGAGAATGTGTGCAATGGCTGAAGTAAGTTTGGGTGGGTGGGTGGAACTACATAGCAAAAGGCCATGCTTGGCAGGAATATACAGGAAATAGTAGGAAATGAGTGTGACATGCTGGAAGGAGTGTTTAGGGGACAGAGGTTGTGTAATGTATGTAGAATGGTCCTATAGATCCCAAATGGGTCATGCTCTGGGTTCTCATCAGTTTCAGTTTGGAGTGGATTCTTCTTAGTGTCCCACATAAAAAAATGCCTTCCTTCTTTTGTTCCAAAGCTTTGTGGTTTTATCTAAATTTGTTAGGCCTTTGGAGCTTAAGACAGCTCTTTTTCAGGACCTGGATAGATGTTCAAGAAACTCTTCTTTAACCAAAGCCTTTGGGTGGAGGTTGGAGGAGGAGATTGAGGTTGGGGAGATTGGTGGGGGTCTGGGCAGGACTGCAGGCATGGGGACTCACAGGGCCTGGGCTAGTGGCATGCTGCTGGGGAAGGACAGCAGCATGGGTGCAACTCAAGAGGAATTTCAAAGCCAGAAGCCACAGGCCTTGGTGATACATGCAGAAAGTGAGGGTTAAGTCTATTAAATAATTCAGTAAGTATTCATCTAGGGTCCACTGCATTCAAACTCCATGCTGGATGCTGGAGGACAGTGAAAAGCTGAGCAAGAATGTTCCTTCAGCCCTGGCTGGCGTGGCTCAGTATAGTGAGCACTGGACTGGAAGGCAAAGGGTCACCAATTCAATTCCCAGTCAGGGCACATGCCTGGGTTGCAGGCCAGATTGCCAGTTGGGGGTGCATGAGAGGCAACCACACATTGATGCTTCTCTCCCTCTCTTTCTCCTTCCTTCCTCTTCTTAAAAATAAGCAAATAAAATCTTTAAAAAAAAAGAATGTTTCTTCATTCAATGAGGTACAGTGTGGGCAAATTTAGTGTACAGAGGAACAAAGGACAAGGCCAAGTAAGGTGAGAGCCCAAGAAAGGTATCAACAAAGTACTGCAGAGGTTCAAAGCAGAAACAGATCCCAGCTGACTGGGGTGTCAGGGTGGCACCTGAGGTTGTGCCTTGAGGTCACTTTGGAGTCCATCTTGTTGGGTTGAAGAAGAGGCGCTGGGAGAGGCCGCACACCAGAGAGATTAAGATGAGCTAAGGACAGCACGTGGGATGCCAGTGGAGCATTGGAAGAGTAACCAGTCATTTAGAAGGTTAAGGTAGATGGAGTGGGGGTGAGGTGGTGGTAGGGATTCAGGCCAGACAGGAATCTTCTCTCAAGGTCTGAATTCTAGGCTGAGGAGTTTGCTTTGAATTTGGTAACAAATGAAGGTCCACTACAGATTCTTGAGGCGGGGGTGGGGTTTTACTGGGGAAAGGAAATGGAGGTGAGCCTGTCAGTTGGGAAATGATCACAGGAAAGACATAGGAGCCTGAGAGGTGAGCATGTGTAACATCTACTGGGTATGGAGCCAGGAGGAAAGTGCAGAGTGACTGCAGTTTTAAAAGCCAGCTCAGCAAAGCCCTACTGACAATAGGTGTTGAACTACCTCAGAGGCTGTCAGAACTTTAGTCAACACAGCAACTACCTTGGGAGTTTGTTTAAAATTCAAGTGCAACCTCTGAGACTCTAATTTTCTGGGTCTGGCATGGGTCTATAAATGCGTAACTTTTCAACACTTCCCTGGATGATTCGGTTGCACATGGTGTGAGAACCACGTGTTGGGAAATTCTCTGCCCTAATATGTCTATATGTGAACTGACTGTGGTTGGAATATGGACTTGCAGAAAGCATTTTCTTCCTCCAAGAAAGAAGGACGTGGATGGAAAAGCAGTGTCAGGGAGGAAGCACTAAAACCCTTGATTAACTCTTTTGATACATAAAAATGGGCATCCGCTGAACGAATTTTCACAGTCCTTCCAAATATTAGCTGTGACCTATGAAGATGATTGTTCTGAGGGTGATTTAATGGGTCACATTTTAATTTATGTGAAAATGACTCATCTGGCTCATTTTTAATCTGATTTTGTCAGTGTTCTGCAATCATGGTGTGGTGGTCTTTCCCTCATCTCCACTAGGAAGACACCCATGAACCAAGGCAGTATCTCATAGTGATGGCGGTGATGGCCAGCAACACTCTTCGTAGCACCTGGAACTTTGCAAAGGTGCACTTGTCAGTCAACCTGAAAACAGATTGAAAAGAGGTCTAGTAACTACTCAGAGGTAAAAGATACGTGTACAGGCAGAGAAAAACCTTTGAATTTAAAAAAGAGTTTTTTCATATGAAAGCAGAGCTATATTTTCCCCTCAGTCTGCTCCTGCATAATTTTATTCTACTTTTCTAATTATGGTGACAGAATGAGAAAAATCCAGGCTGTTGCTCACATTCTCACTACTTTCCTCAAGAAAAAAAAATAAATAAGTAAATTGGCAGTCAGTGTCTGTGCCAGAGAAAAGGAAACAAAGACAGGATGTGCATTTTCTTTGTCTGAGTTTTCCTTGGCATATTTCTCTCTTTTTTCTTCCAAAAGTCATTTAAAAGGGTGTCACTCAAGACCAATTAAAGATATTTGGATGAGAAACTGAGTGTACAGTTGATACCAATCAATAGTACCAATTGTATATCAATAGACTGAAATGCTCTTCAAAAATGGCTGCATTATATTATAGCTAAATGATTTAAAAAAGGAAATTTCATCAAAAAAGTTCTCCTTTGTTTAAAAGTCTGAGCTTCAGAGTATTGAAAATTGATTTTTTTTTCCTTTATTGTGTCAAAGGCTGTTGACTGGGCAAGAAGGAACAGTGTCTGGTGCATCTGAGATATTTTCCAACACAGGGCTTGCCCCTGACTTTTACCATGTGGCTTGTAATGAATCCTGTGGAGAAGAGAAGTGAAAAATTGGAGTCAGGACCTCAGGAAAGAAGCTGGAGCCAGGACTAGAGTTAGTTCTAAGAGGAGGGCAAATATCTTTTTCTTACCCAGACGTTATGCCTGAAATTTAAGGCCCCACTAACACTAATTCCTTTACCTTCTGTGGAACCTGGTAAGAAGCAATGTTTGAGAAGGGAAATAAATATTGCTCAACAAAAACTGTCCATGGAACTCCCCTAATATTTTCTCTTCATTTCTGAAAGAATCTCTATGGAATCAATGGTCCCTGCCACACAGTTGTCACTTTTTTGTTTCTTCCCTTTCGGTTTTTCGTTTGCAGTTATGAGAACAGGTGTAGCAGGAGGAGGTGTTTTCTCAGCCCCGACAGGTAGGACAAGGCCTGTGTTTGTAGCTCTGGCTCTGGAAGGTGCGGCCTTAAAAGGAGAAGAAACAGAGGTTTAGCAATTGCTCTTCAAGATTTATTTCAAAAGCACTGCGTAAATGTCACTCATGACAACCTCCCCCCAGAAGGAGCGGAACGTGTCGTGTGTTCATGCTCTTTTCCATTTCACGGTTCATTTTTAGGGAGAGTGATTTCTCACTTGGGGATGTTCGCTTTGATTGGTGCATTAGTCAGCTTGGGCTGTCATCACAAAATACCAAAGACGGAGTGGCCTAAGAAATAGTAATTGATTTCTCACAATCCTGGAGGCTGAGGGTCTGAGATCAGGGTGCTGGGAAGTCAGTATGTGGCAAGGTTTCTCTTCTGGGCTTGTAGATGGCACCTCCTCGCTGCGTGTTCGTTCACATGGGGAAGAGTGAGCCCTGGTGCCTCTTCTTACAGGCATATCAGCCCAATCGGGTTAGGGCCCCATGCTTATCACCTCAATTCACAGAGTTACTTCCATAAAGGAGCTGTCTCCAAATACAGTCGCACTGGGGATTAGGACTTTAACATATAAATGTTGGGGGGCACACGCGTTTAGCCCACAGCATCTGGTTAACACAGCTTTGTGCAAGGCCCAACCCCTTTCTGAAGTGCTGAGTTTTCTCTGTGTGTAATTGTCTCTGATCCATCCTTGGGTTGGAATTAATAGCTTTACAAATGTGTGTTTTGTTGCTTATGATGAATGGATGCAAATACTTTGTCTAAGAGCAGTGTCACAAGTCAGAAACCAAGAATCAAAGAAAATTAATCAACAGAATTAATGGTGTGAATGAATTTGTAAGTAGCCAAAGCACTTGCCTTTTATCAACATGGTCACATATCAGCTGTTTTGCATTTTTCTGCATCCTGCATTAGTCATAGAAATAGGGTCTTATGGGAAGCTAAAAACTTTTTCCTCTACAGGGTCATGATTTTGTTAAATATTGTTGGCTTCTCTTCCCAGTCCCCCACCCTCCTGCCCCCTGTACTCCTGTGTGCAAACACACTGAACATGCTTTGGGTTCAGAATTTCAGATGTATAATGGACATATCATTTTACCCTTTCAAGAGCTGAAGAAATTTAAAGTAAATTTTAACCACTACATCTTAAACAGAGACGACTTTGCAGAAAGCTTACTGAATTGTTACCTCAGCATTTCTTCTCCTCCTCCTCTTCCTTCTCTTCCTCCCCCTTTTTTTTCTCTTCCTCCTCCTCTCCCTTCTACCCTTTCCTCTCCTCCTTCTCCTTCTTTTTCTAACCTGTGCATAGGTCCGAATTATGGACTTAACATCAAAATGGCAGAACAGGATGAGCAAGTGCCTGGCAGAGGGACCCTCAGGATGTGGGTACATCCTGAAATTCAGAATTGCTTGGGTACTATTGCTTCCTTCTATTATGGCCATAACCTTGAAACCAAACATTGGATCATTCCAGTGTCATCTCAGTTTGCTCAGCTGTTTGCTATATTATATGTATTAACTGGTTACTGCTTCTGGCTTCTGCTGGAGTAGTCTTCAAGTTTCTCTTGGGTAAATTTTACTTTCCCACCAGGATAATACTTATGGTTTCTTTACTGTTCAGAAAAAAACACTTCCCCATTCCTTCCTCTCTTTTCCATTTTGAACTTAGCTAATTTTAATTTTCACTCTCTTTTAAAACATGTCTACAATGCCCTTCGGAAAAACCTTTTATGTTTCTTATGTAACAGTGGCTTTCTGTAGTCCCACTTTTTCACATAATATCAATAGTTATGAATAAGATATTTATGAAGTTATAGCTAATTACTAAGGGGCACCCAGCAGAGAACACCTGGCCTGCAGGACTGCTGTGACTACTAAATGTATTACCTTACTACTTACATTAAATGTTATGAAGGTGTTTCCTCAGCAGGAAAGAGATGTGGGTTCTAATATATGTTACATTATTGTACTGGGGACTCAAGTATTTTTTTAATGGGAAAGGGTAGAAACCATATTACTTATATATATTGTATAAACTGCTTTGCCTCTATTCAGCAATTTCCTGTGTGCAGTGTGCTACCTTCAAAGACTTGAAGGTGTTTGGGACATATAAATCTCCTTGAGGCATGTGTGTGTTCCGGGGAAATGTAAATTATGGAACCTGGCAGATGGGTTAAGGGAAAAACATAGATTCTCCTGAACATTTTCACAGTTTGAAAAATATTTCACTAACTTTTTCACGCCACCAACACCAGGCCTATACCGCTGGCAAATACTGGTACTGAAAAGAGTACAATATTGCCTGTGTTGATTTGGGTTCCTCTGGAAACAGTCCCTTAGGCAAGGATAGGAGCACAGGTTGTTTATTTAGGAGGCGATCCATTGATCAGAGAAAACACTCGAAGGGAAGTGGGGAAGTGAGGCAAGAAAGGCAAGCAAGCAGGATAAGGAAGTGTTGTCACAGGGTTCCATGGGGAGCATTTGCCACTCAATCGAGAAACTTTTAGAGACAGAGTGTAAGAGACCTCAGAGTTCCCCCAGTGCAGGGAAGACACAGCTGCCGTCTTTGTTCACAAGCCCTCCATCCGTCACGGGCTAAAGGCTGGTCTGGGGCCAATTCTTTCATAGCACTTCTGATTAGGCACTTCCAGTATGCTCTGCGGTAGAGAAGGATTCTCCCTCTACCAGGCTAAGAAGTCTTCAGGTAGTTTTTAAGTGAGTAGTAGTGTTGGAGGAGGGAGTCTGACAGACACAGAGGGTGGCTACCATAGTGTCAGTGCACAGAGCAGCCACTCTGGCTTAGCTGGACTAGATGTGCTCTGAGGCCACAGCAAAGAGAGAGGCAGCCTGTTCCCATGATTCCCACAGTCTTCAGTTTAGCTGGAAGCTGAAACTCACACTCGTGGTATAATGGGAGGCTGTCTGTAAATGCTGGTAGTGAGGCCATCTACCATTTATTTTTATTAAATACACTCCTCCCGACATCATGTGCCATTAGGGAAGTGCAAATCAAAACCACAAAGAGATGGTGACCTCACACTCATTAGAATGACTACTATTTTTTTAAAAAGACAGAAAATAACAAGTGTTGGCAAGAACGTGGAGTAGTTGGAACCCTCGTGCACTGTAGATGGGGATGTAAAACGGTGCAGCTGCTAGGGAAAGCAGTGTGGAAGTTCCTCAGAACACTAAAGAGAAAATCACTATATTGTCTTGCAATTCCATGTCCAGAAATACACCTCCAAAACTGATAAGGTCTCCAAGAGATATTTGTACACTAAGGTTCACAGCAGCACTATTCACAAGAGCCAAAAGGTGGAAACGACTCAGGTGTCTGTTGACAAATAAATGGGTAAACAAAATGTAGTCCACGCATACAGTGGAATACTATTTCAGCCTTAAAAAGGCAGGGAATTTGGACACATGCTACAACTTGGGTGAACCTTGAGGACATTATGCTATGTGAGATAAACCAGTGACACATACACATGCACAAACACAAAGACTATTGTATAATTCCGCCTGAATGGAGGTATCCAGGGTAGTCAAACTCATGCAGAGAGAAAGTAGAATAATGGCTGTCTGGGGCTGAGGGAATGAGAGGAGAGGGGCATGCGGAGAAAATAAAATGACTGCTGCTACACACCTGGCTCCTTTACCTCTTTACTTTTAAGTCCTAGACCCCTTATTCTCACTATAAATGCTGCCCTTGTCAGCCCCCATCTCTGCTGCCCTAGCCCTGCACAGTTCAATTCACTGACTGCCCATGTGTGTGGCCTTAGACCTGAACCAGTGTCCTGACCATCCTGAGAGGGATGTGATGGATTTCGACGCATCTTCCTCCTTGTCCAGGGAGGCTCAGGATCAAGACACACACTCTGATGCTAAGATCTAGTAGCCAGTTGCAGTGACTGAGTGCCCACTTCGGGCTTCTTTCTGAACACTGTCTCTGCTGCCAGGTCCTGGCATCCACAATCCACTGACTAGCAGCATCAGCATTCCCCAGGAGCTTGTTAGAAATGTGGAGTCTCGGCTGTGGAGTCTCATCTTGACTTACTGAATCAGACTCTGCATTTCAGCAAGAACCCCTGGTGATTCCTGTGCACATTAAAATGTGAAAAGCAATTGTGTAGACTGTAGAGCAGTGGTTCTCAACACTGGTTACACACTGGAATCATGGGCTTAGAGGATGCTTTTAAAAAATAACCAGAACTCTGATATTCTAACTGTGTTACCTCAGGGCAGAACATAATGGTGTGACCCTTTATTGAATAATTATTATTTGCTAAACACTATGTTAAGAGGTCCATATGTAATTTAAGTATCACAAAAACCAATGATGTAGGTCCTATTGTTATCTCCATTACATATTGGAAGCAGAGAAAAGTTCAGTAACTTTTCTCTGAACTCAAGACGGGTCCATGACAGAGTTGGAATGTGGAGTCTGACACCAAAGATCACAGCTTTAAGCACTGTGCTTTTTTTATGATATGTTTGAAAATAATTTTATTCCCATATTTACAAAGCTTTGAATTTCATAAAATTAATTTAATTATTTAAATATTAATTTTGAGTTAAAAATGGGTACATTTATTAAAATCTTAATTTATTTTTCTTCCCTCTTACTTCTCTAATACTGAGTGAGCATGTCTTGTGAATTCATTATATGGTTCAACATTTATATATCATGATGTGAACACATCTGTCACTATGTAAACTTATCACACTATTATTGACTATATATATATTTTTTGCTTGTTTTGATTTTACAAAAATTCCACACAACTGAAACCATGCGGTATTTGTTTTCCTCTGACTTATTTCACTTAGCCTAATGCCCTCAAGATGTATTCAAGTTAACACAAATGGTAGGATTTCCTTCTTTCTCATGGCTGAATAATATTCCATTGTATGCATAAACCACATTTTCTTAATCTGGACATCCATTGACAGACATTTGAGGTCAGATATCTCTATGAGATCCTGATTTCAGTCCTGTTGGATATAAAAGATCCATCCAGGAAATATCCAGCCATGAACTATGGAAAATCGAGACATTTATCCAAGAAGATGCAAGATACAAGAAACACTGTACATACGACAATGACACCTCAGTCCCCTTCAAAGTAGGCACCTTGGGACCTCACACAGTTCACCCAGGATTTCTTCCACTGTTCAAAACACTCTGAAAAATCCTTTGTTGGAACAGCCGTCAGCTGCGCCATAATATTTTCCTGAATCCCATCGACCATCTGAAAGTTCAAGCTTAACACAAAATCTGATGCAGATTTGTTGCTCAGTCATTTTGAATGCGATGGCCACACAATACACATGCTCACTCAATGGTGTCTACTGCCCCCACTGACTAGTACAGTGAAGTTGTCATTGTTTATACCTGCACATTTTAGTCCACTCTTCTTGACTGCCAGATTATATCAATGTCACGCAAACTCTTCTCGTTACATTAACAGTGGCTGGACTTTTTCTAGACAGACCTTGCACAGACAGAAGTGAAGTTGCTGGATCATATTCCATTGTCCTTTCCATGGAATAAGGGCTGTGTTACTTTCCTTGTACTGATGTTTGACAATATGCACAGAGTGTTGCCAGCTAATGAAACTCCCCTGAGACTTCAGTGTCCAGAGTTTTTACTGAATTTGAACATATACTCCCACGTGGCTGGCTTTTAGGCTCCAGCTCTTCTGGAGGCAGAACTAATACAGTGTGTCCCGAAGCCCCCATCATAAGTCATATTACTAGACTGTCCAGTGACCAAAGCCCTTAGGCAAACAAAGATACTCCTATCAAGCATGACAATCCAGGAGCCTCTATAGATATCACTTCCCCGTAGCTGAGGGCAAAGATGAGACCACTCTTTGGGTAAGGTTAATTCTTCACAGCACCTCATCTCCTACCTCATATTTAGGCCTCCGTTTCCTCATCCATTCCTCAGGGAAGCCTTTCTTTCTCCTAAGGCTGATCTATCCATTTGTTTTATGGTCTCATAAACACCATATTTTTTTTTCCTTCATAGTATTTCACACAATTTACATCAATGACTTGAGTAAGTATTGTTACTGAACCAAAGTGGACTTTGGCTGCCCATCCACCAATGGCAAATTCCAGAGGCAGAGGTTGGTTAGAAAGGAAAGAGGTCATTATTCAAATGTTGCACAACCTGGGAGAATGACATACCCTTGTCTCAAAAAACATCCTCTCTGGGAAACCCAGAGAAAACCTAGCTGCCCTCAGTCAGGCAAAAATCAAAGGCAATGCCAGAATTCCTGCTTCATTTTTAAAGTTCTGTCCTTTGGTGCCCGAGGCAGCTAAATGGGCTACCGTCCTGCTTCGGGCACCCTCCTGGAGGCCGTGTGTGGTGCTGGTGCCACCCTTGGCCATGCAACTTTCAGGGTGAGAAGGTCTTGTGAATGCACCAGCCAGTACATTTCAAGGTGGGTAAAAAAGCATGTCCCTTTCTTCTCTTACTACCATTCTGACCTCTGTGGCCCGTGTGCCTGCCTTTTGGTCCCATCCCCAATCAGGTAGTGAAAAGGGGTTGGAGGGCTCTTCCTCTATCCAGTTATTTTTACTAGCCTTGTGCATGCTCAGTGCAATGTTTCCTCCTGCTGCCATCTTGCCCAGAGGTGGGGGATCTGCCGTCAGGCTATTGGCATCAGTACCACATTCATGTCTGTCTTTCTCCTCGAATTATATATCCTATGAGGGCATGGACCAAAGCCTGCCTTGGACACCACTACAAGTCCAGCTTTTGACACAGTTGGGGGGGGTGCTAATAAATTACCTAGGAAACAAATGAATACAGATTGGTGCCTTTAGGAGCAAACAACTTGCAGACCGGCTCACAACCACTTATGTGACTTTGGATAAGTGAATCAAGGACCGAATATTTGTGAGATGCTTGGGATAGGGCCTGGAAAAGTGGATGTCTGTGTCAGCCCTCCACATCTCCAAGCCCACTCTCTCTTGATCAGTTGAGGATGACTCTGTATAGAATAAAATAGTTCAGTTTCAGATGTGAGAGACCTGGCCAATACCTGGAGGCTGGAGAGACATGGGAAAGGTCTTGAATTTAATGCTTTGCTAAGGAAATGCATTTATCTTAGAAAGAGGGGAAAATGAGCTTTTACACATTCACTGACCTTTGCCTAGTAAGTCTTTGTAGATTACATCACATGGGTGGGGGTCTGGCCTGGGTTTCTTTCTGAATTCTGGGACAAAATTTATTTCACGGGAGATCACTCTAGAATCTTCCTCTTGTGCTTCCTCTCTCTTACGTCTTCCTCTCAGCAAGCGCTTCTGTGTGCAGCAGTGCACAGAAAGCCCGGGCAGTCCATGATGACTCTGCTCTCTTGCTTCTCCCTGCCCCCAGCCTCCTCTGCCTCTGTCTCAGCTGAGCCAAACTGCATATACTGAATTCTTCTAATCTTTCCTGCCAGAGAAACCTTTCTCAGCCCTTGATTATCCATGTGGCTCTCCTCTGAATCCCTTTCAGCTGCAGGCTCTTTTCTGGCAGCTGACGTGTCTTGTCTGAAGTCGCTCATTTGGTTCATGGGAGGTGAACATCAGTCCTCTGGCCAGGACCCCCGTAAGGACAGAGGAGGTGATGGCTGAAGTGAGGGAAGTGAGGCAGGAGTAGACGTTAGGATGAGTCAACTTCAATTTTGGCTTCCACTCTTAACAGCTCTCTGATATCAGGCAAGTTACCGCTTCAGCTACCTCACTTGCAAAATGGGGTAAAAACCATACTTGCATTCTTTGAGTTGTTATAAATACTAAGTGAAGTGCTGGGCCACAACAAGTACTCCTTCTAAGGGAGTTGTCATTGTTGCTGTTGTTATTATTGCAGTAGCAAGCTTACCATTTCCTTCCTTCAGCTCCTTACGTTTAGACACATGCCCACATTCCTGACACTAAATCAGCGTAGTCTTTCAGGGTAAGGTTTTGCTGCTGAAAGGGCATGGTTAGAATGCACCTGGAACAATGCATGTGGAGACAAGAAGAGGCCATTCCTTTCTATGGAAACTTTGGCAAGAAGTGGAATACTAGAACGGAATGGACTAAAGACCTCTGAATTTAGCAGTCCTATCACCTTGTATCTGGCCTACAGAATAGCCCCTAGACAGGTCTCTTTGTCTCTGTGAGGCTGAGCAAATGTTCCTTTCCCCAGATCTGTCCCAGTACATTATGCAGTGAAAGTCCTGAAGCCCAGAAAAGTCTTCTCAGTCCTAGGAAAGTGGACGCAGTAGGTCATCCTACAGATCTTAGCTTTTTAGCTCTCAAGAGCCTGGCACAAATCCTTCCGTTTCTTGCCCTCATTCAACCACTGCTGGCTCTGCCTCCCCTAGGCCCTAATCCCACCCTGCTGGGTGCAGTGATATGATGGCAGCTGTAGGCATAAGATGGAAGCTGAAGGCAGAGGTGGTGGAGCTCACCAGAACACATGATAAAGTTCTTCTCTCGGTAGTCTATGGTACCTTGACCCTCTTGTGCCTCAGAAGTATCCTTCACTTTTGTTCCGAGCATGGTTTCTTAAAATGGAAGCCTGAGCAATGTGCATGTTTTTCTTTATATCTTATTTATCTTTCTGAAATTTTGGAAAAATAACATCAGAAAAGAGCCTATTGAGAGCTAGGGTTTTCCGGACCTGGCAGAACTGTAGTTGGCAGAGTGAAGAGGGAGATGACAAATAGGTTTGAACTTGTGGGCTGTTCCTGGTCAGTTGTTGATAGGCAGCCAAGATGCCCACGGCACTGTGATGAGACATGCTATGAGACTCTACTCAGGCTTGGAGTGAGACAGGGAGAGAGAGAAAGAGGGCAGGAGAGGACAAGTTTGTGGTCAACGAACTACGTCTGCCTTGGCACAGAAGGATGCAAGGGGCACACAGACTACGTCTTTTCATCACTAATTTAGGACAGGAAGGTGATTGGGGAGTGAGAAATTGCATTTGCTTCCTTCCCCCTTGCTGTTCTTCTCTGGGACAGCAATGAAGATGAAGCTCTGAGGAAGGCAAATGCTGTGATGGAGAGACACCCAATAGGAAGGAGGCTCAGGCAGAAAAAGTTGCACTGTGATTCACGGTAATGACTCTCAGGAAAGTAAACAAGACAGTAGACAGGAACTCATTGCTAATCCCCTTCTGGCAGTAAGCACTTGGTCTTTCTTCTCATTTGGCTTTCATATTAGTATTTTATACTAATAAGCAGCCAGAGGTACTAACCCATTTTACTGGTGTATCTGAGATCATTTGAGCATTCCAGGCATTGTAGGGAGATGGATCTCACAGATACCCAAGGGCAGATGGAGGCTGATAAAGGCATGGGGATCAAAAACGTGACCTCTGGATGGACAGAGCCATAGACCTGATGAGACAAGGACAGGAAGGCCTTTCTGAGCAGATGGTAAGTGGGAGGTAAAGAGGCAGAGAGTTTCTACTGCAGGTCTAAGGGTACATTGTACCCCACATCTTGGAGCAGAAGACCAAGCATTAGCTCTTTCCATTGGGCACAGGCCCCTATTCTATCTGCATGTGCCTGCCTGTGAGTAGCCTTGTTGGATCAGGCCAGAATTTTATCACTTTGGCCAACAGTCTTTACAGACAATAGCCCCACCTGACAAATGTTTATGAGTTTGTATACAGTGCCCAGTTCCTCTTGGCTTTTTTTCTTCTTATGGGATGACTACAGTAGTTCCCTGTTACACCAGGCGATTCCGTTTTGCATAAGCACAAAAACACTTCTTGTTAGGTACCCTAAAAGCTAGAAACAATAATAAGAAGATGATTTCATAATAAAGTGCTTAGGCAAGGGGAACTGTAACATACTGTTACACTTCCAAAAACATTGTTTCATTCTGTTTACTTTGTCCCAGTTTAAAATGCTGCGTCCTGTGTTCTGAAATTATTTTCGAGATAATATAGATTTTTGAAAGTTCACAATATTGAATTCACGTACATTTTTGTGTATGCAGAGGCTGTTCACATTAAGCAATCAATTTTATTCTTTCAAACATGAATTAAACTATAATTTCTGTATTCCTGCCCACCTTCTTCTCATAAACTTCTCCTAGGGAGAACTGTCCATTCATAGCCCGGCTGTAAACATGTTTATATGCTGTGCCCTGTCCCTGTCTCCTCACACACCAGCCCCACTGGACAAGGGGTAGCCCAGAGTTTCAACAACACCTTTGACATGTGACTCTGATAGGCCTGTCACAAAATGAGAGCTGTGTGCTATTTCTTGGGTACAATTAGGAAGCTTGGAGAGATACAGGAAGCAAAAGCTGAAATGGAAAATTCGCAGGTTATATGGGGTCAGAGAGATTACAGTAGGACTACTCTTTGTACCCGAAAGCAAACAGAAACAAAATCAGCTTGTGTTTATGGTTTTGTAATCACTTGACTTTCTAGCAAATCAGAGCTTCCTGGTGGTTAGAGCTTTAGTGGAAGTTAGGTGTTTCAGCAGCTATAGTAAATCCTCCTTGTAAACCAGGGCATCCCACCAAGGTAGATGTGTAATCCTGAGGCGGCTTTCCCATCATGCCCCAGACACTGTAGTGTCTTAAGGGTCTGAGCCCCTAGGGTAACCTGGAACTGGTCACATTATGTTGGTGCCCTCCTTATCTCTTCCACTCCATTCACGCTTGTCCCAAAGCCTGAGTTTAGAGCGTCTGGCCTCCTTGGAGTCACTACTTTAAGGAGATAATTAATCTCATTACTAATAACATTCTGACTTGGACTCTAGCTTCACCATTTACAAAAAGCAGGGACCCCCAGCTTACCACATCCCCATGTGGCCAGGGTAGATAGAATATTAATATGAGGCTTTAAGCGAGGCATGCTGAGTGACTGAGAGGGCAGAGTTATGCAAATGAAGGACACAATAACAGCCTCGCTCCGCACACCTGAGCCCACCATAACCTTTGGATGGCCTTCTTGGAAATACGATGAGAGCTGATATTTAATAAAGCTTGTATTTTTTAGAACATTGAGGTGGGGAATCTTGCCAAGCAGATTTAGGCTTCAACGACCTTTTAATGCCATTACAAATAATGTCAGCAGGTTAGCGCAATGCAGAATGTGCTCACTGTTGTAGAAGAAAATCCTTTATGTCTTTATTAGACTTTTTTTGAAAGATACTAAAGGCCTCGGTTTCACTGGTTTGTCTATTTGAGTCTGCCTGAATTCGGGGACAGTTTAGGCTACGCATGAAGGGAGCTTGGTAATCATCCCCATATCAAGGGTCAGTGAACTATAGATTGCAATATTTTGCAGACATACTGCACTTACTGCAAAGCCGCAGGCATGGCCTTATTATTTTATTTGGGGGATGTGGAAGACACCTAATCTGTTTGTTTACTTGTCCTTTTTTTATTAGTCCATGCTAGGCCATTTGGAACTCCAGTCTTAAAGGCTCTGACTTTTAGCATTGCTAATGGCTTAAAGCAAAGCATGCCCATTTCCGTAATTAAAAAGTAAGAAATAGATTGTACTCACAAGAGAATATATACAAGTATGTCCAGGGTAAAGAGGAAGGATAAAATAAACATCAGTGTGCTGCCATTCTGAGTAGGATGCAGAGTAACAGCTGCACTTGGAAGTGCTGTGTGCCCCTTCCTGATCGCGCCCTGTCCCGCCCCCCGGAGGGATCAACCTGCATTTTCTGTGGATCATTCCATTGATTTTCTTGGTAGTTGCACTGTGTAGCTACTCTCAGATGAGACCTTCATTTTTGCCTATTTTTGAATTTTATGTAGATGGAATCATCCTGTATGTACTCCTCCCTGACTTTCTTCTTCAATTTAACAGTATCTTTGTGGTTCTTTCACGGTAATATAAAGTTCAGTTGTTAGTATGCCAAACTTACTGATCCGTGGGATTACTGATAAACACCTGAGTTGTTGCTGGATTTTCGCTGGTATGACAGTGCTGCACGAACGTGCTTCAGTATGTGTCCTGGTGCACGCATGCAGGCGTTTCTCCAGGGCTTACACCAAAGGATGGAATTGCTGCGGCTCCGGATAAATACATGAGTAATGCAGAATGTTTCCAACAAGGTTGTGCTAACTTAACCTCTAACTAGTGGTGGATAAGCATTACCTGTTTTGTCTATGCGTTCATCAAGATTTAGAACTACCAACTGATACTGTGAAGTAACAATTGAATGATTGTTGTTATTTTCCTAATTGTCAGTGAAATAGAGCATTTCTGTTTAGTGGACATGCATATTTCGTATCTTGTAGAATTCCTATTCTCTTGTATATTTTTCTATCAATTGCCTTTTACTTATTAATTTCTATCTTTTACATGCTCATGATGCTTAACTTTTATCAGTTATAAGTATTGCGCTATCTCCATTATGATGGCTTACATTTTCACTTTTCTTAACATAATACCTTTTAGAGAACAGAAATTCCTGATTTGAATGTAGTTAAACTTATAGATCTTTTCTTTATAGATTACACATTTGTGCATTGTTTAAGAAATTCTGCCTGCAGGTCATGAAGATGACTCCTATTTATTCTAAGAGTGTCATCATCTCCCCTGTGGACTGTAATAAAATCTACCAGGGACTCATTTTTGTGCAGCATGCCAGAAAG
The DNA here is from genome assembly GCA_004024845.1 of Tonatia bakeri. Lineage (NCBI taxonomy): Eukaryota > Metazoa > Chordata > Mammalia > Chiroptera > Phyllostomidae > Tonatia > Tonatia bakeri. The sequence continues at coordinate 89,622 of PVIA01002583.1, forward strand.
AGATGCAATCTGGTTTTTTCATCATGTGGAATGATGTTCCTGCAGCAGTTATTGAATTGTCTTTTTATCCTTTCTCCATTTGTTCACTGCCCTTCTGTGGTGAATGAAATCCCCATGTATGCCTGGGCCTTTTCGGAGCATTCTTTTCTGTTCGGCTGGCCTGTTCCTCACACCCAGTGCCAGGATCTCACTGTCTGAATTACCACGGCTTCATACGAAGTGTGGCATCTCCAAGCTGAGTTGTTCTTCAGGAGCATTTCGGCTATTTCCAGCCCTTTATGCTTCCATATAAACTTTGGAATCAGCAGATCCAGTTCCATAAAATGTCCCTTTTGGTGTTTTCAACAGGACCGCATTGAATACATAGATCAATTGGGGGGAAATTAACATTTTTACTACTTGATTCTTCTTATTTGTGAATTATTTAGGTCTCCATTTAGTTAAATCTCTGAAGTCTTTCATTAAAAATTTCTCATTTTCTGTGAATGCATTTATAGCCACTTAAATTAGTTCTGAGAAATATGTACATGTGTATAATTATTGGGATGGTAGCTTTAACACCTAATGCTTAAAATTATTAAAGTGAATATGTTATTTAAGTTCATCTTTGTAAACTCCACTATCAATTATTGATCCATGTTTTTTTTTTATATCAATGGTAATTGATGGCAATTTTTTATTTCAATTCTTTTAAATGCATTTAAAATTTTTTTACTCTGCTAACTAGGAATTCTAATAGGTGTAGCCATGGTGAGAATTCTTAGCTTGTTTCTATTCCTTCAAAGTAACAGAATGCTTTTAATGGTCTACCATAAAATGTGTGTTTTTTTTTAAAGGTTTTATATAGATATCTTTTATTAGGATATTAAGGAAATAAATTTACCTTCTATTCTCAATATGCTAAGATTACTCTTACCATGAATAGATGTTAAATTTTGTTGAATTATTATTATTTTGCATCTATAGCAATGATCAGATATTATCTATCTTTTAAGTTGTTAATGGGGGGGAATTACCTTAATCTATTAAGTCAATCTTGCATCCTGGCACAAAACCAAGGAAATATGATGGGTAGCCTTTTTAAGACATTGCAGTGTAGTAGAAAGATCCATACCCTGAGTCAGAATATCTATATTTAAGCTCCTTCTAGCTTACTTTTTTATATAATAAAATCCATGTCTCAATGTTATTGTCTGCCACCAGGTTTTAATTGAATAAACACTAGTTTCCCTCTGATTTTCAGTTTCCTCACTTGTAAAGTTAGATAATTCATTAAAAATTTTGGTGGCATTACAAATACATGTAATTTATATATTTTATAATTTGTTATTTTTTATTATTACCATAATTCTGGATCTATGTCCAAGGAAAAAGAGAACCCATGTTCTTCATTCTTACTATCTTGATACTAACTTGAAAATGGCAAGAAAATAACTAATTTAATGAATCTTCCCTTTCTCCAGGTCTTATACTAGGGAGGTAATTGTTGAGGGTAAAAGATCACAATTTAGGGCTTCTCCTTCTATCTTCTTCCCAAACTTCTGTGGGTAAACCCAACATTCCTAAGGTGTCAGTTGTTTATAAAAAAGTAAAATTTCATTGGTAGCAATAGATACCTTTTACTGAGTTCTCATGTGCCAGGCATTGCAGCAGGCATTTCTCATATATTTTCCATGTTTGGAACCCCAGACCCTATGAGGTAACTATCATGACCACTTTACAGATGAAAAAAAGTTACTTTATGAGAAGTTGAGTAACTTTTCCAAGATCCCACAAGATTGAGGCACACAAGAAGATTTTCCTCCTACACCACAATGTCACTTCCCTCAGTTTATTGAGATATTTTTAGTACATGGTGATGGCTTGTTTATGTAGTGGGAAATCTAAATCCCCAATATAAAATTGTACGTATTCTCCCTTGTATGAAATTGTGTTTCCCCCTACTCTAGGCAAACCATATCAGTGCATTTCTTTCTTTTTCCTTTTTCTTTTCTTTTTCAATTAGAATTAACATTTAATACTATATTAGTTTCAGGTGTAAAGCATAGTGGTTAAACATAAAATTTACATAACTTAGGGAGTGATTCCCTATAAGTCTAGCACCCACCTGGCACCATGCATAGTTATTAGAATATCATTGACTATATTCCCTATGATGTACTTTAAATCCCCCTGACTATTGTGTGATTACCAATCTGTATTTTTTTAATTGTTCTGTTATAGTTGTCCCTATTCCCCCCACCCCGCCCTGTTGCTCTTCCCTGCCCCATTCACCCACAGTCAAGTCCCACCCTATGGTCCATGTCCATAGGTCATTTATACTTGTTCTTTAACTAGGCCCTTCACTTTCTTTCCTCCTTATCCCCCTCCTCCTCCCCTCTGGTCCCTGTCAGTATGTTCCTTGTTTTCATGTCTCTGGTTCTATTTTGCTCCTTTGTTAGTTTTGTTCATTAAGTTCCTGTTATGGAACTTAACAGGTGAGATCTTCTGGTATTTGTCTTTTACCACCTAGCTTATTTCACTTAGCATAATACTCTCCAGTTCCATCCATGCTGTTGTAAAAGGTAGGAGTTCCTTCTTTCTTTCTTCAGCGTAGTATTCTGCTGTGTAAATATACCATAGTTTCTTGACCCACTCATTTACTGATGGGCACTTAGGCTGTTTCCAGCACTTGGCTATTGTAAATTGTGCAGCTATGAACATTGGGGTGCATAGGTTCTTTTGAATTGGTGTTTCAGAATTCTTAGGGTATAATCCCAGTAGAATCTCTGGGTCAAAGCAGTTCCATTTTTAGTTTTCTGAGGAAATTCCATACTGTTTTCCACACTGGATGCACCAGTCTGCACTCCCACCAACAGTGCACTAGGGTTCCCTTTTCTCCACATCCCCTCCAACACTTGCTGTTTGTTGCTTTGTTTATGATGGCTATTCTGACTGGTGTGAAGTGGTACCTCACTGTGGTTTTAATTTGCATCTCTCTGATGCCTAGTGATGCTGATCATCTTTTCATATGTCTCTGGGCCCTCTGTATGTCTTCCTTGTAAAAATGTCTAACCCTTTGCCTTTTTTTTTCATTGGATTGTTTGTTTTCCTGGTGTTGAACTTCCTCACAGGAGTTCTTTATATATTTTGGAGATCAAACTCTTGTCTGAGCATCATTGCCAAATATGTTTCCCCATATGGTTGGTTCCCTCTTCATTTTGCTGATGTTTTCTTTTGCTGTGCAGGAGCTTTTCGATTTGATGTAGTCCCATTTGTTTATTCCTTTCTTTATTTCCCTTGCCCTAGAGGATGTATCAGCAAAAATATTGCTGTGTGGGATATCTGAAATTTTACTGCCTATTTTTTTCTCTAGGACTTTTAGGGTGTTGTGGCTATATTTAAGTCTTTTATCCATCTTGAGTTTACTTTTGTGTATTGTATAAGTTGGTGGATAAGTTTCATTTTTTTTACATGTACCATTCCAGATCTCCCAGCACTATTTATTGAAGAGGGTATTTTTGCTCCATTTTATGTTTCTGCCCCCTTTGTCAAATATTAGTTGACCATAGAGACATGGGTTTATTTTTGGACTCTCTATTCTGTTCCATTGATCTCTGTGTTTGTTCTTTTGCCAATACCAGACTGTTTTGAATACAGTGGCCTTGTAATATAGTTTGACATCAGGTATTGTGATTCCTTCTACTTTGTTCTTATTTCTCAAGATTGCTGTGGCTATTCAGGGTTATTTTTGGTTCCATATAAATTTTTGAAATATTTGTTCTAAATTGTGAAATATATCATCAGTATTTTAATGGGGATTGCATTGAATCTATAAATTGCTTTGGGTACTATGGACATTTTGATCATGTTAATTCTTCCAATCCATGAACACAGTATATGCTTCCGTTTATTTGTTTGTCCTTTCTTTCTTCAGTGTTCTGTAGTTTTCTAAGTATAGGTCTTTTACCTCCTTGGTTAAGTTTATTACTAGGCACTTTATTTTTCTTGTTGCTATATTAAATGGGATTTTTTCTTAGTTTCTATTTCTGATATTTTATTGCTGGTATACACAAATGTCTTTGATATCTAAATATTGACTTTGTATCCTGCTATTTTGCCAAATTCACTTATTAGGTCAAGTAGTTTTTTGGTGGAGCCTATAAGGTTTTCTGTATACACCATCATGTCATCTGCAAAAAATGACAGTTTTACTTCCTCCTTTCCAATTTGGATGCCTTTTATTTCTTTTTCTTTTCTGATTGCTGTGGCTAGAACTTCCAAAACTATGTTGAGTGAAAGTAGTGAAAGTGGACATCCTTGTCTTGTTCCTGATCTTAGGGGGAAAGCTCTAAGTTTTTGCCCATTGAGTACGATGTTGGCTGTATGTTTCTTGTATATGGCCTTTATTATGTTGAGATATGCTCCCTCTATTCCCATTTTGCTGAGCGTTTTTATCATAAATGGGTGCTGGATTTCATCAAATGCTTTTTCAGTGGCTATTGATATGATTGTGTGATTTTTGCCTTTCATTTTGTTTATGTGGTATATTATGTTTATTGGTTTGCAGCAAAATGAGATGACTAACTGAAAGAAAAAAGACTTTAAGAAGGTAGAGGGAGGAGCAATAACAAGAGTAGGGAATCAGGACAAGGCAAAGAGAGAAAGTAAAAATTACATTATAAATGAAATAGGGAGTGAAGAAGGCAGAATGAAGCAGGAGAAGGGAAGTGTATAGTATTAGGTTTGGACAAAAACAAAATATAGGAAGTGAGAGAAAGAAAAAGGAAAAAAATAAGTAAATACATTTAAAAAAATAAGAACTAACTTGGAGAAAAAGATCCACCACAGCACTATCTACAACGAATGAGCTAAGATTAATATAGGTGGGATAGGAATAAGAGGGGAAAAAAGAGAGACAAGCTTAAGAGACTTCTCGAGGAAAGGGAAGTGATTTTGAGATGATAGAGGGAGAAGAAATACTAAGAGTGAGGAATGAAAACCAGACTAAGACAGGGGAGAATTAAAATTTGAGATGAAGAAAAGAAAGAACAGAATGAAGGTGGAGTGCAGTAGGAGAGGGGAATGATAAAATTTGAGATTTGAAATGCAACAACCCCTTATCCACAACCAACAAGCAAAGACTGATAAAGGTGGAGAGAGAACAGGGGTATTTTAAGAGCAAGAAAAAGAATGTGAGATGACCAGTGACAAAAAAATGTTTTTGAGAAGCTAAATTGGGTAGAAATGATAAGAATGTGGAATGAAAAGAAGTCATAGCAAGAGAGAAAACAAAATTTAAAATGAAAATAAGAAGAGGAAAGAAGAAGGTAAAATGGAATAAGAGAATGGAGGAGCAAAATATGAGATTTGAAATAAACTGTAACATAGAATCTAGTGACTTAATATGCCCAAACTTGAGGGACAAGAAATGAATGTTAAAAAGCTGCGAAGGAGAGAAAATATTGCAAATCATGAAGAAGACCATGGTGGAATTTGTCTTGGTAGCACTTAGTATTTACCACTGTGTTTTCGTACTGGATCCACCTCTGGTGATGTCAGGTGGTGTCTCAGTTTGACCTTAGGCAGCCTGTTTAAAACTACCAGCATCTACATTCTCTGACTGACTTCCTCAGTTGTTAATCTAGTCATTCTGCTATCAGCAGTCAGGTTTAAGCACCACGTGGTGGAGCAGAGTAATTCCTATGGGTGGGGCTATTGCTTCCCCTCAGACTGATGCCACTTGGAGGGGAGTGCTCCATCTGAGAAAGATGGCTTCTGCACTACGGGGGATGACTCAGCACAGGGATCCTGTCAGCTGTTCCTCAGTTCTCTCCCCTAAGCCACCATCCCCAGTCTGTCCTCAAGAATCTCTGGTCCTCTCTGCCCTCCCTTTGTTAGCAACCAAGGTAAGTGGCTGCAAATGAAATTTTATGCTTTGCCCTTTTAAAATGCTCTCTGTGTGACTCCAGCCATCTGTCTCTAGCAGAGAGAAACCCTGCTGCTATTTGTGGCTGGGTGTTGTCTGGGTTCTTTTTGGGCTCTAGTGCTATAGGCTGGGGAGCCCAGCTTGGGGTGTAGACCCCACACTACTCGGAGAGAAACCCTCAGTCACTGAAATATTCCTCCAGCACTTCAGCTGCTGCCCCTGGGAGTCCAGCCAGCCCTCTCACATCTCCTCCACGCTCTGTACCAGTCACATTGTGGTAAAGTTCTTTCTTCTGTCTGTGGTTATAAGGCTTCTTTCCCACTATTATTTAGTTGTTTATTCCAGTTGATTTCTCTGCAATTTAGTTGTAATTCCAGACTGGTCCTGGGAGGAGGTTAGCGTAGCTTCTACTTACTCCTCTGCCATCTTTGATTGCTCCACATCAGTGCATCTCAAGAGGGCTGAAGATTTTACAGTAAGATTTTGCAATTTCTTTTTGGAGTAATGGAATATCCAACTTCACTTTTGGGAAGTTGGACTGTGAGGTTTATTATGAATGCTGCCATTCTTAACTACTTGTTTAAACACTCTAGGTCCTACATACTCACATTTTTTGAAAGAAAGTAATGAAGATGTCAAGGTTGATGAGGGGGGTGGATTGTCATAAGTCTTTTTTTTCTCCGGGTCTGCTATTCCCATCTTTTGTACTGGAAAAATGTCATTTCATTTTAGAGAATCAATTTTCTCCAAAATGGAAGATAAACACAAGGAATCTCCATGGGGTCTGGGACAGATTCCTATCATTAGTCTGTAAGGCTCCTTGAGCTTCTTGGATAAGAGTTGTTTTGTCATTTTTGATATTAAAGAATTATTGTCTTAACATTTATTTCTCTCAGACCTGACATTTACCATTATTCCCATTTGACAAGCCTTTGCAAGAGAGACGATGAAAGCTGGCAGGGAGAGAAGCCTTGAGAAGTTTGAGAATGCTGCTTCCACAGGACGGTGGTGTCTAATGAGAAAGGGATGTGGGTAGGGTGGAGAGGGACCCTGTTCCCTCATTAGTGAAAGGGTAAATATCTTTATAGCAGGCACTGTCTTGTGTATGGGTTACTGGTAACTACCAATATGATTTGGCCTGAAAAGGTATGGGGTGGACTAGTGGAATCCCCTCCCCCCGACTGACATCTTACTCCTTGGTTCCTGAAGGTTTTGTGTTCCTTTGTTGGTAAACATTTTTGTTTATCTGTCTGAGAGAAAATATACTTAAGGCGTTATCAACTAATGTCTCAATTTTTTTAATCGTTTTTTTAAAAATGTAGTTTTTAGTAACTACTAAATGCCGAAACCACTGCTAAGGTCAGGGGATATAAAAAGGGAGCGATCAGCCTGCCCTCTTAAGGGTGCCATACCCTTGCAGGCTGGTGTCATACACATCAGAAAGCTGTAATTACAGCAAAGGGGTCAGTGTTTACACACACATAGAAGAGGAACATCATAATGGCCAGTGTACTCATCAGCCAGTGTGGCATGCCCAGAATAAGATAAAGCAAGAAAGATTGGGACACTGGTATGTGAAACGAGAAGATAAACTTTACCTGCTTTGCAGTTTTATTAAAGATTCACCCTAATAGAACGGAGCTCCAAAGGCAACTTGAAATACACTCCTCGTGACAATGAAAGTACGCTGTTCCTATCGCTTAACAGGAGGTCATGCGACTTCCACCATTCCAAGTCTTTCGCTGGCCCCATAAGTGAGGGCAACCAATTCCTGTTCCTCATTTGTCCTGGGCAAACTTCCCCATGTGGGCCTGGTCTCCTGCCACCCCCTCCCTGCCTCCAAACCAATCTGATTTTTTTGAAGGTTTAATATTTTAGGCTTACTTTATATAGAGCAGACCAAGAGTTTTCCAAATCCCCCACTCCCTGCTGGGTAAAGATTGTGACCTCCCAAAGATCCTTTCGCAACAATAAAAGTGACTTCTGGCATCAAAGCAGGCATGCTCCTGGTCTCTAACTGGAAACACAGCTGCTTGACTTTTGGGATGTTATTAGGTACATAGCCTCACCAGAGAGTGGGGAATTGTTGTTTCTCTTCATGTAGCTCTTTCCTAATCATAAAAGTTTTTGTTTTTCTGGCACATTTTTTCTGAAGCCATTATTTAAGAGGGAGCAGCATGTAATGCATTTTCAGCAGAAAAGTTGTTATGGCAAGAGGCTCACTTAGCCTAGAGATTGGACAATGTTGCTGAGGAGCTCAAGAGAGTCTTTGTTGTCCTGCCCATCCTTTCATTTAAGAGGCAGTTAGGAGATAGTTGAGCAAGAATAGAATCCAAAGCTATAATATCTTTTTCTTCTTTTTTGGACTGCATTTCTCAATGTTGAGAGGATGAGAGTAGAAATATCTACCAAGCATTTGCTAGTCCTTTTCTCAGCCAGCCAAATACAAATCCATTTATTGAGTCCAAGAAGAACTGGGGCTTAGATGAGAATGCCAAAGCTTTGAAAAGCAAAATATTGAAGGGCAATTTCTGATCTTAAATTAGCACCATAGTGCTTGAGGAGAATTCTAATGGTCCACATGTTCTATTGCATGGCTGTGATATTTCAGGAACTGAAGTTCTTTCTCAGATCTGCCATTTTGTGGTTTTGATTAGATTGGAAAGAAACTAGTATTTCCCAACCAAACTGTTCAGACCAAAACATCACCCTCATTAGACTGATTAGCTTATTGGTCTTTGAGGAAAATGGAGACTGTGATCTATTGATTGCCAATCAGCTGGCACAGATCCGTGATTTTAAACCATCAAGTGAGAGAGTCAGATTAGTTTAGAGGGGAAGCTGATATGGAGAGAAGAGTAAAGGAACTAATATTTATTGAGCATACTTGATTTTATGTCCAGCAGTAGGTACTTAATATTTAGTGCTTTCTATACTCCTCACAACAGACTTGAGACATAGTATTATCCCATTTCACAGGTGGTCAGATAAGTTGAGTAACTTGCTTATGGTCTCACAGGCAGTGTGTGGTAGAACCAGGGGACAGACCAGCATCCCTCTGAAGCTGCCCTCTTTCCACTACACCGAGGCTGAGATGGAAGCAGCAATGTCAGCTAAGTTTCTGCTTCCCAAGTGCGACCAAGTTTTCACCAGTGAAGCCTCTGATGCTCCCCACTTAAGGTACCCCAATTAAACCTCACTGTTCAGACTAGTGTTTTCCAGCCATACCTTTTCTCATGTTTTGAAAACTGGCAGCTGTTGGAGCATAGCTTGTAGTCTTAGAGTGACTCTCACCCTTGGAGAGGTTTTGCTTCGGAGTCTGTAATATACTTTGATCACTGCACCAAGTCTGACTGGCAATGTAGCCAGATTGAGAAGTGGCATTGCTTATTTTAATGCAGAAAGTCTAATGAATAACTGTGCATAACATATATTAAATCCTGCTTGACATGACCTCTGGTATTCAGTTTTTTACGAAGTCAAAATCAGATCAAAATGCTCCTTTATTAAATAAACAATTATAGTGCACCTTCTATGTATCAGGCCCCATGTTTGACTTGTGTATCAAAGTTTCCTAAGATCTCGTCACTGCTGTCGAGTGTCTGGTAGAGTTCTGTAGTAACACAGAGGAGAGGGCAGTTCCCATGTATGGATTTAGGAGAAGGCTTCTCAGGGGAAGAAATACTGAGGGTGGGCCTTTAAGGATGAATAGGGGTTTTCTAGGAAAAGAAGGCAGGAATGAGGACTCAAGATGTATTACCATCACACAAGCATATAGAATAAGTACTACACAGTGCACATAGCAACCTGCACATTTTACAGTCACTATACATATTTTATTTCTGAGAGATTAGTGTCTTTCGCTCTGGAACAGTATTTTATAATTGTTTTTCTTCAGTTGCTGTGTATTACAATTATCATCATCACCCTAAAAGTGTCAGTTGGCATGCCTACATTAAGTTGAGTAAGTAGAGTTATTTGATGGTGCTATGCATGGAGACAATGTTGGCCACCTGAGGAAGATGTACAGTATTTGCAACCAATGCTTATTGAGAAACTACTTTGTGTCAGCCTCTGTGATGTTGGTTACATGTGTCATCACATTTAAATTTGGGAACATCTTATCAGTTATGTATATTTGGTCATATTTTATGTTTAAGATAACTGAAACCCCCAGGTAAAACAATGTAGTTGGATTGTTTGTGTCTAGATAACAAGTTCTTACTCACTAGCTATTTGTTTGACCATAAGCAAGTAATTAATCTCTCCAAATATCACTTCCTCATCAGTGAACTGGAAGTAATAATAATATATTCATCAATGGGTTGTTGAAGGATTAATTGAGATGATCTATATCTAGCCCTTGACCCAGTACATATGTATTCGATGAAGTATAGCTATTTTTAGTTATTACTATGGAGACTTAGAAACTTTTTCCAAAACGAACACCATTGTATCTGATTCCAAAGCATGTATGGCATATTTTTTAATTAGAGCTCAGATTCAATGACCTACAAGGCAGATCTGAAAAATAAAGTTGTTAAAACAACAGTTTTTATAAGTGAATACATGGAGGTCAACATTACACACAGTCAAAGGAATTCTTGTAACTACGAGGTAGTGAGTAAATGGACGTGAACACAAGACAAGATTAAACACTCAAGAGTTTTGAATAAAAATGCATGGGGCCAATCCAAAAAAGTCTTCCCTTCTTGCACTTTTTTAGCCTCTCTGTTTTTTTAAATTTTCCCAGTCTTTTTTTTTTACCTTTACTATGACATATGAATATATATTATTGATTAAAACAATGATGTAAGTCTGTAGTTAAGTGTGCTATGTAATTTCCTTTATATTTAGCTTTATTTTGTATTCAGTGATCAACTTTTTGGCCATTACCAATTTGAACTCTGCTGCCTTAAAAATTGCAAAATTTGGCAGTGGTCATTCTGATTTGAAGCCATTTGAACCCTGAAAACTTGTTAAGTTAAAGTCAGCTCGCACTAGGAACCCAAATCTGAAGCTGGGAGATTTAGCTGAGAACTATGGTTGGAGAAGAAGCTTATGAATGATATTTAGCAAGTACTACTCTCCTTTGACACTGATGATGGATAATCCCTTCAAAGTTGTGAGTTCCAGCTTCAGGCTCATGCATGGAACTCAACAGTGTCCTTTGAAGATATGTTATTTGGACTTCAGCTTTCATAATCCTTTCTAGAGGGATGCACTTTGATGTTAAGTTGAATGCCAAGAAACCACTTTTTCTGGTCGTATCTAAGGCTTAAGCAGTGTCTCTAGGCTCAACAACCCAGGGATAGGAAAGGAAGGAGTACCTCCCCCCGTGTAAGAAGACTCCTAAGAGTAGCAGGCAGAAGTGAGGATGTGGTGTATATGAAGTTTTGCTTGGGGGACGCTGTTTGCAAATTCTCACCACTGCTGAATGATCGATCAAATGGCAAACAACCTTGAACCTTTCTCTTTTCAGGTGTGTTCTTATTCAACCTGTCCCTTTTCAGTTTCAAAATTCACTTATGACCTGAAGTCTGAGTTCTGCTGATTCTCATATTCTTTCCACATGTAGTTTATTTCTGCATTTTGTCCTGGAAGTTTCCCACACACTCTCAGATTGTGGTTAGCTTTGTTTAACATTGGAGGCATCTCAAGAAAATCTCCTTGGAAGTCTGTGACAAGGCTGTATTAGAATGTATTAGTTTCCCCTACTCTCCTACTCTTACTTAATCTGCTGAGTTGTTACTGCTTCCCCATGGCAAAAGCAAAAGCAATTACTCATTTTATTAGAGTGCTTGCCTGGAGACTACTGAACCTTCTGGAAAAATAGATGAACCATAGTTGCTAGTTTATCTTGTCTGTAAGCAGGGAAGTTGACTTTGCACACCATGAGCTTCTTTGCTTCAGGTATGGATCAAGCCCCAAAACCTTTATGAAAGGCACTTGCCAGCCCCTTTATATCCTCACACGCACTTCCTTTAATTTATCAACTCGCTTCTTTCCACATGTCCCTGTATGAGTTTGCCACAGCTGGGTTGGAATGAAGTAAGAAGAGATTGTGCTGACTCAGAAAAAATTAGAATGGGGAGTTAGTTCTTTTATGGGTGCAGACTTTCAATTTGGGAAGATAAAAAAGCTCTGCAGATGGATGGTGGTAACAGTTGTACAATGATGTCAAGGTACTTAATGCCACTGAACTGCACACCTAAAAATGATTTAAATGGTAAATTTTATGTTATATGTATTTACCACAGTTGTAATAGGACTGCCATAACAAAGTGCCACAGACTGAGTGGCATGTAGAACAGAGTTCACTTTCTGACAATTCTGGAGGATGAGGTCTGAGATCAAGGTGTTGGCAGAGTTGTGTCTCATGAGGCCTCTCTCCTTGGCTTGCAGATGGTTGTCTTTTCTCCAAGTCTTCAGAGGTCTTCCATCTCTATCCATCGGTGTCCTAATATTCTCTTCTGAAAAGCACAGTAATATTGGATTAGGGTCCACCCTAATGACCTCATTTTCACTTAATTACCTCTTCAAAGACCCTTTCTCCAAATACAGTCACATTCTGGGCTTATGCTAGTTTATCTTGTCTGCAAGCAGGAAAGTTGACTTTGCAGGCCGTGAGCCTCTTTGCTTCAGGTCTGGATCAAGCCCCTAAACCTGAAAATAAGGGATAGGGCTTCAATGTATGAATTTGTGGGGAACACAATTCAGCCCATAAGAACAATTTTTTAAAAAGAGTAGATTGTACTTGGTTATTAGAAGGAGCCCTCCTACTCACCCCCCCCCCCACAAAATGGGTCCAATTTCTAGCTCTGTGGCTCTGAAATTAGGCATGAGAGTTGTCTGTAAGCTTTTTCAAAATTCAAACGCTGAAGGACTTTCAAAACTGTGATACATGGGTGTTTTGAAATACCTCCCTGGGAACAAAGTCTGGCAGGACAGGAGATGATGGATCCAATGACTTACTTTTATAGCCAGAAGTAGAACTATTAGTTAATGGAATCTGTTTGGAAATGACTATTGTATTTAATTTTAAAAGTTGACTTGTATAAATTTAGATTTTTTATGCATACAAATCAGTTACATTGTGGGTTTAACCTTGGCAGGTCTGAGAGATGAGGAAATCATCAGTGTGTATGGTCAAGGTCCGGGTGGACTATATGTGACCCAGCAAGCGGGGTCTCGCCGTGATGCTTTTACTCCAAATTGGCGTTACAGGGGAAGTGGGCAGCTCCCTCCCTGCCACATGTGCTCTCCTCCACTGCCACATTGCAGTCCCCAGCCCGAGGCACTATTGTCCTTAAAAACAAATGACCAATATGTCCTTGGTGGATCAGATTCTACTCCAATTAGATAAAGAGTTGTTAGGAGCCTTGGGTGACCTAAGCATTCTATCACTAATTGCTGTATTTTGCCATGTATAATGCACACACTTTGCCCAAATTTTGGGGGGAAAAATAAGGGTGCATGTTATATATGGGTAGTGCTAATTCTATATCTATATAAATGCTTTTAGTTCTTTTATTTATGCTTATAAATTAAAAGTGTAACTCTAAAAATTGATAACAATATCCATATGCAAAATACTACCCTGGAATATAATAATTAGCTTTGTTTCTAAATATAAATACATAAAAAATTGAATTAAAAAAATTAAAGTGAAAGATTTTTTTCCCTGCAAGTTTGGGACAAAAACATGGGTGCACATTATACATGGCGAAATACAGTAATATGGTGACACTGAACAATGGCACCTCTCCGGGCCTTGGTTGTTTCATTTATAAAGCACGCGACATGCACTAGATGGCAAGAGTGTGTACTGGTTATGAGTGTGGGCTTGAGGCATGCAGACCTGGGTTAGAAGACTGTCATGTTGAGCAGATTACCTTTTTTGACCCTCAGTTTCTTTGAAATGGGGAAAGTAATAGACTCTCATGGAGTAGTTGTGAGGATTAAATGATATAATGCATGTGAACATCTAGCATATGGTAAGCATTCATTATTACCATCAACATCACCATCTAAGCTTTCATTCTAAGTTCAGAACATCCTGGTTTTATGACTTTATTTTATTATTTTTTTAAATCATCACCTGGGGATATATTTTATTGATCTTAGAGAGAAGAAAGGTGGGGGGAGAGAAAGAAAGAAATATCGATGTGAGAGGGAAACATCAATTGGTTGTCTCCTGTATGCACCCCAACCAGGGATCAAAACAGCAACCTGAAACCTAGGTATATACCCGGACTGAGAATCAAACCTGCGACATTTGGTGTATGGGGTGATGTTCCAACCAACTCAGCCACCCGACCAGGGCTGGTTCTATGATTTCAAATCACAATGCTGGAAATTCCACCTGATGTGATGAGTAACTGCCTTGCTTGGAAGAAGTATGAAGAAAGAACGTTATGAGTAGTAGATTCAGACTCTTTGCCTGAGTTTTATAAAAGTTGAATAACCCCTCTTCCTCAGGGAAATAATTCACTTTGATAGTGAGTTGGGGTTGAATGTCCTCATGCTGTGTAAATATTCACAAATCAAGGACAGCGGGTATGCTTGATGGAGTATATCCTGAAATGGTTAGGACCCCTGCCAGTGCCCGTGCCTTCCCCAGCTGATATACCAAGGGAACTGAAGTACTAAAGAGAAAGGGGAGAGCTAAAACAGCACAGCTGTGATTAATTGGGAAAAAGAAATCCATAAATTTTAGCCTGAGAATACAAAATTAAATGAAAAAAAAAAAGCATAAAATAAAGATTGCCCTCCCACTCTCCTATCGGCTGGTCTCCTTGTAACATTTGTTACACAGGATATGATCAACTGCTTCATTTGGCCAGGCACAAAGCTGTGGGAGCTATAAAGATTGCACAGCCTATTTCACATGTTCAGCTGGAAAATGCCTGGCCCCCTTCAAACCCCATGCCGGGACACACCAGATTCTTTCCTGATTTTATCCATAGAACCTCTCCATGTGTGCTCCTTGGTGTTGAATTTAAACTGCCATATTGACAATCAGACCGTGGTGTTCATAGTGCAGAGTTCAAGCCAGTGGGAGGACATGACCTTGGGAAGTCAGAGAAAACCTAATCTCCCCTGTCCCTGGGACCTGCCAGGCTGAGACCCCCTTCCCCAACAGACAAAGAACTTTGACTCAACCCAGAGCATCCTTAGAAGGCAACTTGGCATGAGGGAAAGAGAGACTGAAAAGGGAGACTGGATAGAGTGTCTAATAACAGTGTGTGAAGAAAACTTGCTTTCCATTTACAGAGATGATTCTCAAAACCTGACTTGTCCATCCTTCCTGAGGCTCAGACTCAGATTCAGACCATTCTCAATGACTGCAAGGGCTTCTCCTGAGCATCATGTCTGGTTGGGAAAGGAGAGCACTGTGCCCACAACATCTGCTCTGCAAACTTGGAAACTGAGATGTGAACAATGAAGGGGGCATGCAGACTACTGATCCCCTTGTCAAGGAAAATCAGGCTTAAAACCATAGAGAAGTCAACACATAAACAGAGAGAAAATAAAGTCCTCTCTGGCTCTGGGGATGTGAGGATTCTTGCCTCTTCTTTCTGCCTGTGTGGGACCATGACTTGGGCTAGCTTTCCTCACACGATTTTAATTGATTTCACACTTCTGAGGGCAGGAATAGAAGCCAGAGGCAGAGGGCCAAAGTGACAACTTGGACCTTGAAAATGGGGACACAGAGTTCCTGAGCTGTATGGCCAAAAGACTGGGGCCTTCTCATTAAGAGATTCTGAAGGGAGCTTTTCCCCTGAATAGGTTTCCCAAGAGGTAAGGAGGAAAGCAAAAAGAGAGTGGTGAGGTTTGTGCCAAGAAGCTTTTATGGGGGTTTTGGGAAGGCTCCTTAGAGGGAATGTCCAAGTTGAGTCAAACTCAGATTGTGAAGCAGGTCACATTTAGCTTCTATTCAAATGTTTTCCTTCAGCTCTCAAAAGTACACAATGTCCTGAGATGGCCAAGTGTCTCAGGCAGTGTTTGGTACTCATAACACCAAGACATAGCTTTTACTTTTTTATTATATTTCATTGATTATGCTATTACCGTTGTCCCAATTTTCCCTCCCATGCCCCCCTCCACCAAGCACCCCTCACTCCCTCAGGCAATCCCCACACCTTGGTTCATGTCCATGGGTCATGTGTGTAAGTTCTCTGGCTACTCCACTTCCTATACTGCACTCCACATCCCAATGGCTATTCTGTAACTACCTACTTGTACTTCTTAATCCCCTCATCTTCACCCATTCTCCCCCACACCCTCCCATCTGGCAACCATCAAAACACTCTCCATATCCATGATTCGTCTCTGTTCTTCTTGTTTGCTTCTTTTGTTTCTTTGATTCAGTTGATTGATAATTGCTTTTTACCATTTTATTAATAGTTTTGATCATCTTTTTCTTAAATTAGCTCCTTTTACATTTCATATCATAATGGTTGGTGATGATGAACTCCTTTAGTTTTTTCTTGTCTGGGAAGCTCTTCATCTGCCTTTCAATTCTAAATGATAGCTCTGCTGGGTAGAACACTTTTGTCTGTGGGTCCCTGCTTTTCATGACAGAATATTTCTTTCCAATCCCTTCCAGCCTGCAAAGTTTCTTTTGAGAAATCACCTGACAGTCTTATGGAACTCCTCTGTAGTTAACTTCTTGGCTTCATTCACTCTACTGTTGTTTCCCTGTAAATTGTTCTTTATTTCAATTAGTGTATCCTTCATTTCTGATTGAATCTTTTTTATATTGATGTCCTCACTAAGTTCCTTGGGCATCCTTATAAATAGTGTTTTGAACGCTGCATCTGATAGATGGCTTATGTCCATTTTGTTTAGGTCCTTTTATGGAGTTTTGATCTGTTCTTTCATTTGGGCCATCTTTCTTTGTTCCCTAATTTTGGCAGCCTCCCTGTGTTTGTTTCTATGTAGAGCTGCTATGACTCTCTGTCTTGGTAGTGTGGCCTAATGAAGTAGGTGTCCTGTAGGGTCCAGTAGCACAACCTCCCCTATCACCCAAGCTAGGTACTTGAGGTGTGGACTGAGTGTACCCTCCTCTTGTAGTTGAGCCTTTGTTGCTGTTGGCAGGTCAGTGGGATGGATTTGCCCAGACCAGCTGGCTGTAAGGATTGGCTGTAACCACTGACCTCCAACTTCCACTCTCTGTGGAGGATCAGCTGTGCAGGGTCAGGGTGATGGTGCTCCAATATAGTCAGTAGCTGTCCACTGGGTGCACAGGCCCTGGAGTTTACTGGGTGGTGCAGGCCAGGGTCAACCCCCACCTGTGTTTTGCCAGGTACCATCCTGGCTGAGATATAAAGCAATCTGAGATGGCTGCTACTTGTATTGGGCTTGGAGATTCCCAGGACAAAACAAACTGAGAATCTAGGCTGGCTGCTGCTAGTGCTGGGCCTGGGGGCCCTTAGCAAGAGGCACCAGGAGCTGGGGCTCACTGAGGTTGGCTGTTGCTTGTTTGTGAGGATTTATGAAGTTGTGAAGCATGAGCCAAGACCGGGCATTCTAGGGAAAAGACACTTTAACAGCTGTAAGTTGGGTGGAACGGACTCTTAGGGGATTTCCAGGGCAGGTCAAACAATGTTAGCCAGGTTGATGGAGTCTCAGATACGGCACCTGTCTGTGGGCTCTGTGGCTCTTTGGGGAGAGGGCTCAGAAAAGGGACAAGGCCTCTGCACACATTTCTTTCTGGGAGAAATCTGCCCCTCAGTTCTCACCTTGATGGCAGACCCTTCTGTTCCTCCCTGCATGCCATTGGTGCCTTTCCAGCTGCTACCCTGGTGCTGGAGCTCCGAAAGAGTGAGTCTGAATAAGTCTGTGTGTGGGTTCCTTAAGAGGAACTGCTTGGGATTCCAATAGTTTCTTTTACCAATTCAAGCCCCACTGGTTTTACAGCCAGAAGTTATATGGACTTATCTTCCTGGCACTAGAACCCTGGCCTGGGGGCCCTGATGTGAGGCTGGGACTCCTTACTTCCAAGATATCCCTCCAGAAATTTTATCCACCACACATGGATGTGGAACCAGCCTTTTTGCCTCTCTCCTCCTCCTACCAGTCTGGATGGTTGTGATTTCTTTAATTCCATAGTTTTCAGACTGCCATTCAACTCAATTTCTGATGGTTCTGAGTAATGGTTGTTCCACAATTTAGTTGTAATGTTGATGTGGGTGTGTGAGGATGTGAGCTCTGTTTACCTGTGTTGCCATCTTGACTAGAAGTCCTTGGGATTGTTCTCTGAGGCATGGTTTTTAGAGATGAAAGTGTCCTTACAGGTTAACTAATATGATGACATACTATTTTCTGGTAGGAAAAAAATATATCCCCTAGAGGCCAATGTCAAAAACCATTGGCCAAGGGCAGCCAGAGTCTTGGTGTCCTGCTGTACCCTACCATTTTGTATTCTTAAAAACCTGCGTGGACTCCTGGTAGAAAGGTCTTAATTTTTTACCTGCATACAGAGATGTGTATATTCAACCATCTTTATTGTCTAATGTAAGAAAAGGCAAAAACTTCAGAATATACTTAAATATTATTAGAAAGTATAAATTGGCTTGATTCTCTGCTCTTGAAGATTTCCCTTCATTTGTCCTTTCTATGTTCCTTTTCTCTGCATTGTCAGATGCCTTCGATATATGCCCAACATTTTCAAATGGACACCGATCATGTTGCTGTAGAAATACAAGTTGTGTTCAAATATTTTAGCTAAAAAGAAAGGCAGTATTGCTGTACACACTTCCTGATACAGTTTCTCCATCTCCACCATATAACATTGTGTTTTTTTATCCTTTCCTTATAAAATTTAGATGGGTTTTATTATCTTTAGTTCTATTAGGAGGGGCTGAGACTTTGGCAGTCCTTCTGGCTGTTTCTCACTTGGTGTAGGTCCTATGATCTGATTGTAAGTCCTGAGAGGTCTTTGATTCATGAGATGTTTCCTTGATGGTCTCCATGTGTTTGGGATGGGGCAGAGAGCCTGGCACCCAGGAATCAGACCCTCTCCTCAAAAAGACAGGGTGGAACTACCTGTCATTGGCCAGCAGCTAGAGTCAGAGTTTGGGTTCTGAAGTGTTGACCAAGACAGAAAGTGTCCTACCAGAAACTGAGGGAAACACAGATTAACCTGCTAGGATGGTTCGAGACCAAAGATTGAGGGAGAGATAGATGTCAACCTGCAAACTCAGAGTCCAATGCTAAGACCACAGGGCAAGAGTCAGAGCCGAACTGGGGTTTTGGTGCTAAACTGGAACAGGAGAAAAGGGGGTCATATCCCTCCTTGGAACAGCCTTGGTGTACCCTAGCCCATCTGGTTAGCTGGTCTAGGGATTTGCCAGGTGCTTGGAGTTGAGCTGCACAGGAAGCACTTGAAAAAATCCACATTGAAGTATGTGCTAATTGTGGTGTTTCTAAATTGTGGAAGCAGATCCTCTTTCTTTGTCCCTCCCTTGGCACCCCTCCCCTTGGCACCCTGGCTGAGTTCAGCCCTTGTTTTTGCAGCCGTGCGTATAAGTGTGAAGGGCCCTGGTTGGATCCAGAATCTTTGGCTTTAGCAGCCTCCCAGATGACTGACTGGGTGCTCCTCTCTCCTCCTCCAAGCTTAAGGGTTTCCCACAGCCTCTCCTCTCCCCAGAGGGGTCTGTGTCTTTCTTAAGGTAAAAGAGTGGTGTGGATAAGAGTGTGGGCCCTGGAGTGAGGCAGGCTGGGTTTGACGTGTGGCTCTGCCACTGTGTGACCTGAGCTGAGTCACTTCACCTCTCCGTGCTTCAGTTTCCTGTGTGTGAAATGAGTTCACTAGCATGCCATGCTTAGAGCTGAGGTCAGTCCTCAAGAAATGGGTTGATCTTGAGCTGCAAATGGTTGGGCAGAAGGTGCTCCTTGAGTTCTGTCATTTCTTTCAGGGAACAGCCCATGTGTGTGGCTCCCAGGCCTGAACCGATGGCCTGTGTGGTGCCTCCCCCTGAGTCTGTGTGTGGATCTGGATAGCAGCCCTTTGTCCCTGCCACTCTTCAGTGGTGTTCCCCATTTATGCACGGCACCTTCCTTTGGTGTTTTCTGTATCAGCTAATGTAATAAACATTAACACTGTTTATTTTCTCCATGGCAATCAGCATTACTCGTAATTATTTTATTGGAATTTTTTTTTCTCCCCTTCACCATCTCCATCAGCATCATTGTCACCAGATTCTAACCTTGAAAGGTCAGGGATGGTGTCTTTTTTGTTCATTGTTGTATAACATATTCTGCCACAATGTGAGGCCTCTGAAGTATTTGTTGAATGACTGAATGAATCTCAGCTTCTCCATGAGATGGTCTGAGGCTTGATTTCCAGAGACTTTATCAAAAGAACCAAAGTCCCCCTACCCATTCATGCAGAGGGCACAGAGCCTTGTTATAATTAAGAATCCTACCACTAGTTCTGGCCACACAGAGCCCCAAGCTGAAGGTATATGGAGATGAGGTCCCACCATAACTCTTAACATACCTATGTCTAGTGTTTGGATCTGCAAGGGTCTATGAAAAGGTTAGAATTCACTTCCACCTAGAATCCAGGCTCTATTTTAATTTGAAATGGTGAGCAGGGAAGACTGCTCATTTCGTTCACTCAAAAAAAGAAATTACCAGCTTATGTGAGCCAATACATTTTATATCACCTAGTTTAGTATTTCATTTGCAAAAATAATTTTGTTCAATGTTGTAGGAAGAAAGTGTTATGATAAGGAGATGATTGAACACTTGAACATAGATCAACAGAGTAACAGGGAATCTTTAACTGGTATTTTTCTATCTGGCTCTGTAACTTCAAATCCCCTTAGCTTTCTCAAGGTGGCAGAATTGGTTACTCCATTGCTCCCAGGAGAGGTATGTTTTGAAAAATTTCAAGAAGATGCTTCAGAGCCTAAGATGTCTACCTGAGTAAAACATTTGCAAATTAAATTGATTAAAATGTTAACTTTAAACATATTTGAGAAAGTCACATTCAAGCCCCTTTATGAAGTATGAGTTTTGAACGAGTCAACCTTATTGACCATCCTAAGGGTAAATCATTCAGGGAAAGACAAATGATGTGACCTCAAGGTGTAAGTCACTGAAGTTGCCATGATTTTGATGGAAATTAGTCATATTAGGCAACCTTGAAAGACTCTCTCTTAAAGAGAGAAAATGATCCTACCTTCAGAAAATTCCAGAGCTGCAAAATGGCAGAACACTAATGGAGGTGTGAGAATAGAGGGTGGTTTGGTTGGTTTAGCTGCAGATATTTCTACTTCCATTTGCTCATTGTTCACAATAAGAAGACAAAGGAAGTCAATGAAGGGTGTGAAGGTGACAGAATGGCATAGACAGCCTTTACTGGTGACCCATGCACTCCCCTCTATTTCCCAGCCTCCTTTGCAATATAGTTAGTGTCTTGTGACTATTTCTGGTCAATCCTGTGAGGGGAAGTGACACGGGCTATTTCCTAGCCAAGGTGATTAAGAGCAGGTATTTCTCTCCCTTCCTGCCAGCAGCAATCTTGGCAACCATACTTTCTACATAGCATAGCTATAAAATGGGGGAACATTACATGAGTGGCATTGGGCTTCATATGAGAAACACCCTGATTTTATTAGATTTTTTTGAGATATCAGGATTTGTTTACTGCTGTATCAGAGCCTAGCCTGAACTGATCAGTATAATAGGTCTCTTTATGACTCTTCTGCCAAGGTGGTTGGATAAAGTGACAATTATAAGTGTACTAATTAATCTAATTATTAAGTAACAGCCATCAGAGTTCTACTGATAAGACTTTAGAAATTCCATGACATTGGCACTCTACAGTTTTCAGAGCAGGACTGGTTACTTTTATCCCAGTAGCCACTATAAAGTACATTTTGGAAATGCCAATTATGTCACAGAACACCAGGAAAATGCCTCACTGCCCTCTCACTTAGCTTAAGATTTTTGTAGATGCTGATTATTAAATAAAAAATAATTTAATTCAAAGATATACCAAACTCAATATTATAAGAAGATGTTGTTTTTAAGAAAGAAGAAGGTCGTGATAGAGAACAGCTACATCCCAAGAACTGTCATAATGGCACCCATCAGAAAGACCGAGGAGAGTTTGCTATATAAATGAGTCATGATAATAATGGGTTCTCAGGGTTAATAGGCAGCAGGCAAAAGTACTCACTGAAGTGGGTGGGAGGAATTTCCTGTCAAAGGAAATAGATGGGTATTAGACTTGGGAATCTTCAGATTGGGACTATTTTGGTAGGCAGGGTAATAGCTCCCCCAAAATGTTCTCATCCTAATCCCCAGAATCTGTGAATATGTTACCCTCCACAGCAAAAAGATTTTGCAAATGTGATAAAGGTCAATACCCTCAGATGGAAAGAGTGGCCTGATTATCCAGGTGGAACCAATGTAATCATTTAAATTTTTAGAATCAGAGAACTTTTTCCAGCTGGGGTCAGAGAAATAGATGTGACAATGGGAGTTAGTCAGAGCAATGCTTCTTTGCTGGCTTTGAAGACGGAAGAAGGGACTATGAGCCGAGGAATGTGGGCAGCCTCTAGAAGTTGGAAAAGACACGGGAAGAGTTTCTTGCCGAGAGCCTCTAGAATGGAATGCAGCCCTGCTGTCACTTTGATTTTAGCCCAATGAGACCCATGTCAGGCTTCTGACCTATAGAACTTCCTGACCTACAAAAGAGATAATTGTCTTGTTTAAGTCACTAAGTTTGTAGCATTTGCTCCAGTAGCAATAGGAAAATAATACAACCATGGACTATTTTAAGACTTCTCATAAAGCAGCCAGTGTTTCTCATGCCGCTTACCTATCTTGTGATTACATTTCAAATATATCCTTTGTTGAGTTTATGAATAGTATGGCATTAATAATACTGCCCACCTGTCCCTCACTCCTTCACAAATAGCCACTACACTATCCTGTGGCTTTGCCAAACCAATGGCTTTCACAGAGCTATTGTAGTATGACTGCACAGCTCAGTAGCTAATCATCTTGCTACAGAGAGAAGCAGAAATTCACTTGAGGTTTCCTCTTTTGTACCCTATTTTTTTCCCCAAACCTCAGATAGTTTTGTCACTGGCCACCTGTCCTTGGCTTTACTCTTGAAGAGCTGTGTTTAGTGGACAACTATCACTTAATGGCTGCTTCAAATAGGGCACTATGTTTAAATACTATTTCCACTTATAAATTGAGGATAAGCACAAGATGTGTAAACATTCTGAAAAATTAGCCTTGGTTCCCTGGATGTTTGGCATCACAGGAAATGCTGACCTGCTTCTGTTGGCTTCTGGCTTAGCCTGGGCAGAACATTGCCTCTGACTATCTTGTTCATGTACGTGCATTGCAAATGAAGAGCAACTAAGTTTGCCTTTCCATAGGGATATCGTGGAGATTTCATAATGCATCAGATATTTCAGAATATAAGTGGCTATCTTTGAATATTAATCTTCACTAGTGTGGTGGGGCCCTTGACAGGTAGGTGGCACATGAAAAACTATAGCAATTTTATTGTTATTTTAAAAAATGAATATGAATGAAAACATAAATGAATTGAGGGAATCTTACAATATATTATATTGTAGTGTTTAGGCCTATTTATAGAAAATAAATAGATCTAGGGCCGAAGTATCATGGAAGAAAAGAGGCCACGGTGTTCATTGATTAGACAAAGGCGTCTACCAAAAAAATCATGTTCAATGATCTGTTGTACTAGGCCAAGAAGTTCATTTAGGTTTCTCTGTAAAGTAAAAGACATGTTTTTCATATTCATTTTATTAATTTGGATATTTTGAGAATGTCGGCTGTCTCCTGCTATTGACTTCAAGTGAGTAGAGGCCAGGGGGGCTGCTCACCATCTTCCAGTGCATAAGTCAGCCCACAGCAAAGAATTATTTGGTCAAAATGTCAATAGTACCTAGAAACTTCTCAAACCACTTTTGACATGTTCAGTCACAGCACCTTCTCCAGACACTGCACAAATCTTGTTTGTATTTCAGTTGCATTTTTACCTTTCTTGACATAATAAAGCATAATATGCTGAAAATGTATATTTTCTTCTATCTTTAATATTAAAATGGTCACACAAAAATTCACCATTTTTGGTAAGTTTTTTTTTTAATGCATAGTGATATGACAGTTGTCACAACACAATCTAACAAAATTGTTTCAAATGAAGTTAAGGACAAATAAAGTCCTTGCTAAAACCATCTTACAGAAAAAAACAAATGAACTTTTTGACCAACCCAATATGTATTACTGTGGGCAGTACAAGTGACCTATAACATTGGGAAAATCTGCACTTTGCTACGTGACATTTTTATTGAAAAGTATCATGAGTTGACGGTTGTATTTTAGACTTGGATCAAAACAAAACAAATCGATATATATATATATATATACATACACACACACACACACACACACAGTGTAATTAATTTTTCTTGGCTGAAAGTCAGATACACACTTAAGTAGCAATAATAGTAATAATAGCATACTTATGGTCACTTTCCAAAGCACTTGGATATATTATCCATTTGGTACCTATATCAAAATCATGACAACATAGGTAAAGTAACATTTTACAAATTATGAAATCCAGACAGGTAATTTCACTAATAAATGGCTCAATTCAAGCCAGACACTTAAGATCTAGGTATCCTCTGTTAAATGTTAGAATATTAAACAGAATAAATGCACCTATAAACCAGTTACTTAGAACACAAAGGCATTATTTCCTGTAAATAATCCTACACAATGATTAGGTGTCCAGGCTGGATCACCAATGTCTATTTATGTTGTAATAAGGCACGTGAGTCTCCACAAAGCTAAATGACATTCTCCAGGAAACACAGCTAGTAAATCAGAGTCAGGACTCAACTGTAAATTCTGAAAACCTGTTCACCTGCTTGCATGTATTCACACTAACATGTATATGATGTACAATCGTTTAACCCACAGTTTTTAGAATTTTAAAGAGGTTATTTGTTAACTTAAATAAACTCCTAATTGGCTGACTTGCAGACACTGAAAGAAAATGAAGAGAGTAGTCCATTCTGGAAATAAAAATAGATATTTTAGCCAGGTTGCCTATGCCAAGTGGCTTATGAGTGAGAGGAAGGCCTTGACATTTAATGGAGTTGAGCTTGAGCTGTAGCGTCTTGATCACTGGACATTGGGCAAGGTGCTTGCTGAGCCTCTAGTCTCCTCATCTTTAAAATGGGTCAGTAACACCTGCTTCCTAGGGATATTAGAGGATTATGTGAGACCATACGTGAAGATTCACCTTTGAGCTGCTTGTGTTTTCCTTGCTTCCTTCCTTCCACCTTTTAAACCCAGACAACTGTTCACAAGAACCACACAGCACACACAGCCCCATTTGTCTGAAAGAGAAATGCAGTAGATAAAATGATAATTTAAAAAAATTCCAGAGTCTTGACCTCTTTTTTTTAATGTCCTTTTCTTTCTTCAGCCACAGATGTGATTTATAGAATGTGAACCAATTATGCCTTCCCTGCATGTTTTTGTTCTGACTCCTTTGTTCGCTGTGTCTGCCTGCCTGCCCCAGGCATTGAGTCTCTTGAATAAAATGTGTTTTGTCAATATACAGTGCTAGCAACACTGAAACTTAAATGGTGCTTAGGAATTCCAAAGAAGAAATAGTTCTGCTCTCGATTATCTCCATGACACAGTGTGTGAATTCATTATACTTACTGCCAGCTCAATGATATAAAGTGTGTATTGACTACAATGTGCACATTTATACACATCTATTCACCCCTAAAGTTCTCAGTGCTCCCCAGCGAGCAGTAAAAGGATATAATTTATAATAGTATCATTAACTTTTGACTATATTTGCAATTATGTTTCTTGGAGTCTCTTCATGATGAGAAAGAACATA
The DNA here is from genome assembly GCA_004024845.1 of Tonatia bakeri. NCBI lineage: Eukaryota > Metazoa > Chordata > Mammalia > Chiroptera > Phyllostomidae > Tonatia > Tonatia bakeri. The sequence goes on from PVIA01002583.1 coordinate 115,463, forward strand.
AAGGCAGTTAAACTAATCTGTACTCTCAAGTATGAAAATATGAGTTTTCTTCTTTCTCATGTTTTCTCTTTTATGAATGTATTCTATTTATGTTATTAATCTTCTGGGGAAAATTTTTCAAATAGCTTTTTCTACTTTGTGCTTTTCTGGGTATTTGTGTGAAACTACCCTGCATAGCCTTACACACACAAACACACAGACACATGGAATCCTAAGCATTCAGGGAAGCAGAAATGGGAACATTTAGTTCAGTAGTTCAGTGGCATTGTATCTGAAAATATTATTAATAATATTAAGGCACCTCCTCTAACATATGACTTAGAGAGAAACTACTTGATAGATAAGCAACGTTTTTCAATTAGGGGATCTTTTATTCCCACCCCTTCCAAACCCCTACCCTCCAGGGGAACATTGGACAATGTCGGGAGTGACTTGGCTGTCGGAACTGGGGGAAGGTGCTACTGTCGTCTAGTCAGTAGAGACTGAGGATACTGCTAAAGGCACTACAGTGCACTGGACAGTGGCCCGTTGAGAAGAATTCACCAGCCCAGAATGTCACGACATGCAGATCCAGCCTGTACATGTTCTACCCTCTTCAGGAATACTCATAATAGTTGGGAAGCTTGGAAAAAAAGAAAAGACAGAAATAGTGTAGCTCAGGGACCTGTGCTCTGCTTCATGAACCGAGAAGGGCTGCCATGCGTAGGGGACTCCAGACACTTGCTTCATCTCTGCTGAGTTGCCCCATCTCTGAACTAGGCATAATAAGTACCAGCTTCACGGGTGGGCAACGTGGATTAATGAGCTAATCTTGCAAAGCGCTTGGCAGGTGAAATGTTTTTGAGATGTGCTGTGATTGTGCTCATTAGTTTTCGTAGACACTTCGGGAGAGAATCTTTAGTGAGGAGACATGTAATTAATGCAGCAACTCTTTGTGCTTAGCGTGATGCTCACTCAGGGGAGAAGAGTGCAGTGCTGCTTTGACCATTTTCTTCCTTTTGATGCCCACAGACTGCTTATTCTTCTGCCGCAGTCTACCCCCATGTGCCTCCTCTGGGTTACCTTTCCTGACAACTGACCTGGTTGCTGGAATGTCTTAATTAGGTTTGGGATTTGCATATTGTCTTAGTCCATTTGGGCCGCTGTAACAGAATGCCATAAACTGGCGGCTTATAAACAACAGAAATTTGTTCCCCATGGTTCTGGAGGCTGACATCCAAGATCAAGGTGCTGGCATATTCAGTGAGGACTTGCTTCTAGGTTCACACACAGCTGTCTGCTAGCTGTGTCCTCACATAATGGAAGGAGTGAGGGAGCTCCATGGGGGCTCTTTATAAAGGTGCTAATCTCATTCATAAGGGTTCAGCCATATGACCTTGGGGGATAGATTTCAGTGTGTTCATTTTGTTGGGGGGTGAGGACACAGACATTTAATCTGTGACACCTGTCAAGGGTAGGCATGAGTCACGATAGAAATTGTGTCCTATAGGTCTTTTAATGATGCCAAAGGCCTCCTTGAACATTGTCTCTGCTCTGCCCACTCCCTAAAACCAGAATACTAAGGAGTTTAGAGAGGCAACTCTGGGATCCAAAGATTTCACCATTGACACGACACCTCTATGGTCATCCCCACAGTAGCTTCCTGGGAACGTGGGTAGATGGGGTATGGTGCAGGGACAGATTCCATAGATGCAGAGCCCACTGTGGGTGGGGATGACTTGCTGGTGAATGGTGATGGGCATGATGCTAAGAACCTCGGTATTTTGAGGTTCCAGAGAACATGGAATGAATCCACTTACTATTTTTTTTTAAGCTTATGAATCAGCCCTGGTCAGGTGACTTGGTTGGAGCATCATCCAGTACACCAAAAAACTGCAGATTTGATCCCTGGCCAGGGCACATACCTAGATTGTGGGTTTGATCTCTGATCAGAGCACATAAGGGAGGCAACTGATTGATGTTTTTCTCTCACATCAATGTCTGTCTGTCTGTCTGTCTGTGTCTCTCACCCCCACCCTTCCTCTGTCTCTAAAAAATCAATAAACATATCCTTGGGCGAGGATTAAATAAGTTTATGAATCAAAGGACGATGATGGAAATTTGGGGCAATTGTTAGCAGCAAGATTGTCCAGCGGCTTTAGTTGATTTATGTGGCCTGCCACTGCCTCCTCCTGAACTGACTGAAGTCAAGGCCATGTGATCTGTTTTTGTGCAGAGGCCTCAGCCCTGCCAAGCAGGAGCTTTGCTCGGATGGGGCTGGGGGAGGAGGAAAGCAAGCTGGGTCATCATGGTTTCATGCCAGCTCATAAGAATGTGTCCGTGTCCTGTTTTCTTTAATCAAATGGGTCCAAATTTTATGGCTCTATCTCCTTGAACACAGCCATCAGAAAATAGCACACAGGTCCTCTCCAGGCCATTTGTCCTGAAAGGAGATTTCTGAGCTAGAATGGGGTAGGGATCCAGGCCAAGAGGACGCTGTGCTGGTTTATTTACCTCTCTTGCTGGCTCTGACTTACAGAAGAACAGCATGAACTGGATTTGCCATTTCTTTCTTTCATGGCTTGTTCTCTGTTTTTTCTGATGACTCACATAGTAATTCAGTATGATGATTTGTGTAATTTACTCATACATGAAAATATTCTTTAAATCGGGGTGTTCCTCACTGTGCCACTTACACACCTGAGATCCTTATCAAACAGCCCAAGCAGTCTGCAACCCCAGGACAACTATGGGTTTGTGATGGACTGTGTGTATTTTTTCCAATTCTTGGAGAAGTATTGTTTGTCTCTCAGCTCCTCAAAGAAAAGGATGAGGCTAATTTCAATTTCCTTCTGCTACTCACCGCCCAGGACTCTTTATGTATTTTTAAATCCTGAGCTCTGGCAAGGGTCTGAGTCAGAAGCATAAGGTGAGGGCAGTTCAGCCCTCTGAGAACATGCACTCCACTCCTGCCTCTTTAGGCCTGTGACCATGCTGATGGCACCATACATACTTGCATTCCAGAACCTTCTGAACAAACCTCGTTACAGAAAGTATCACTGCTAATATTTACGCGTAATAATTACCAAGAATTTACACTGTGCCAGGTGCTGAAATTTCAACACTCACAACAACTTCATGCAGTATGCATTTGATTTTATAGAACCAGGATTCAAAGAATGAGGTAACTTGCCCAGGGTTACCTAGTTAGCGTTAGGGTCCAGGAGAAGAGATCACCATATTCGGTGGGTAATGGGAAGTAATTCCTCAACCCAGAATTCGTGTCAAAATTTGGAGAAAGCCAAGGACTAAAGTATGACCTCTCTCCATTTTGTGGTTTTGCTGCATGAAGATTTTCTACTCATGAACCAAAGTTTACTCTTTAAATTCTGGAAGTGATTAGAAGCAAAGAAAGTATGTTGAGGAATGATGAAAAGAGATGGAGACAGAAACAGAGAAGAGTAGAAACAGGGGAAACAAGGTGTGTGTGTGTGTGTGTGTGTGTGTGTGTGCGCACGCGTGCACACATTTGGGAAGAGAATAAATAGCTGCCTCTCACCAGCCACAGTTTAACAACCCCCTTAGAAAATAGTGTCTGGGTTGGAGCCTCTTAGTTTGCTTCCAACACAGGTGGGCACTGAAGACCCGAGTTGAGTAAGTATTAAAAGATCTTTACTGCCCTGACTGGTATAGCTCAGTGGATTTAGTATTGGCCTGCGAACCAAAGGGTTGCTGGTTCAATTTCCAGTCAGGGCACCTGCCTGGGCTGTAGGCCAGGTCCCCAGTAGGGGATGCTTAAATGACAACCACACATTTATGTTCCTCTCCCTCTTTTTTCTCCCTCTACCCCCCAAAATAAAATAAATAAAAAGTTTTTTAAAAAGATCTTTACTAACTACATTAAGTCTGGGGTAAAATAGATCCCTCCTGGCTCATCGATATAACCCTTCAGGTTATAGACAAATGAACTAAGGTGCAGAGAACTTAAATGATTTACCCAAGGCCATACAACCAGCAACCTGCAGAGCTGGACCAGGGGCCTGGGTCTTCTCTGTTGCATGGTACTTGCTGCCTTGCTCCTTGGGGGCTGAAGGTCACCAGACTGAATTGGAACATGGAGGCATTGCAATGACATGCTCCTTGGAAGGAATAACATTTGGAAAAGGCAGCTATTGGGATCCAGCTTCTCTGAGAGCTGTTTCAATGACAGATGTGATAGCTTTGCTTTGAGTCCTCAAAAGGGAAGAGGCAGGCAGTAGGGCCATTAGTGAGTAGGCTGCTTTTCAGTCGAGGGCTTACCTGGATAGGAAGATAAGAGGGCACAGTCTGACAATCAGTTTTGCAGCAAAATACACTCTGGGCACATGACAGAGCTCTGTCTTATCACTTCTCAGGATAGTGACCCAAAAAAGTAATCACTGGAAAAGGATTTGTCCTAATGTAACTCTGGAATGTCAGGCAGGCATTTCGAAGAGCCTTAGAGAATGTCTATTTCTTTTGAGCTTATGTTTTATTCCTTTCTATTTTCCTTCTTATTCTGAGAGGGAAGCTACTAGATGGAGAATAATACTTTAAAAAAAATACCTCCAACCTCATTCCCTCCAAGGTGTAGGAGCTCATGGTAGCAGGGCTAAGGATGTGGACTTGGAAGTGAGACCCCTGGGTCTGAATCCTTCCCTGTCTCAGCCCACGTGCAAGCCTATAGTTAACCTCTACTTCTTCCCCTCACCTTCCTAGTCTATAAAATGGAGATCGGAACAGTGCCTATTCCATAGGATGGTTCATAAAGATTAAATACGTTAACATTCATAAACCACTTAAAACTACCTGGTGCACAGTTAGCACTAGCTCTTTACAGGGTGGGGCAAAAAATTGCATGGAAAATAATATTATATTAATAAATAATAACACAAGAATAAACTCTATGTCTCACATACACACAACTGTAAATGTACTTTTGCCCCATCCCATATATATATTTGTTAAACAAATAAAATAATTAAGAACTATAAGGCAAACAAATGCAGAAGTGGGGTTAGGAGTCCAATGTGGCGAAGACTTCATGCAGTTAGGACGTGGTCCCAGTTCCCCTTAGAGACACTGAATGCGGCCCATTTGGTTTCAGAAACTGAAGTGTTGGCAAATGCTACAACTTGAAGATGAGTCCACTCTTTCACCGGTTCGGATGAGTCCACATAGCAGATGCCTACCCACCTCAGGTTAATAAATGCCACTCGCTTCTTTTTGATACCTTCAGTATCAGTGAGGCATGAGCTCTCACTATCTTTATAGATAGAATTAGCCCACCTCAGGCTTCCCAATTGTTCCCAGGAACCCCCCCAAACAGGTGCATCACATGCTCTTACACATCTGCCAGTCTCTCCCTGCTCACACACGCCCAAGATAGCTGACTTCAGAGCTGCTCGGAGCAGCGTCTCCTCTTCCTCACTTCTCAATTTCAGTATGAATCTTTCTCTGTATCTCAAAATGAGGGAAACATTTACTCGGATGGGTTAGGGCACAGGAGTTGCTTACATGTTTAGAGACCTAGCTAGCCCCCAAAACTGTTAATAGGGGCTGGAATCATGAAACACAAACAGTTGATTTAAATAGCAGAAATTTTAGTCCCAGGACTCAGAATGACGTAAGTACCTCTTATATGTTATCCTTAAACACACTGCTCACTGTTCCGTATGCATCACTTCACTTCCTCATTTACTAATGGGTCATAACGCTTACTGTGTGATAACTCTACTCCATATCCATTAGTCATGCTTTCTGAAGATCTCTTCTTCACTTTCTGATATCTGTTCTTTCATTTATTGGTTTCTGCTGGTGCCCAAACAGACAAGAGCAATCATGTTAGCTAAATTAAAATGTGTTTCACAGAAGTCACATTTCATTTGTTCATTCATTAATTTAATTACCAGATATGTATTTAGCTCATCATGTGTAAGGAATCCATAAGCAAGCATATAAGCAAATGTAATGGGGATATTATTTCCAAATATTTAACCAGTGTGATTTTTTTTATCCTCACCCAAGGACATTTTTTTATGGCTTTTGAGAGGGAGAGAGAAATATAAATATGATGGAGAAACATCAAGTGGTTGCCTTCTCATATGTACCCGATCAGTGATTGAACTCACAACCTGGGTGTGTACTCTGACTGAGAATTGAACCCGCAACCTCTCAGTCTATGGGACAAAGCTCCAACCAACTGAGCCATACTGGCCCGGGCTAACCAGCATGTTTTGATACTCCCTTAAGTCATGATTCCACGTACCTCTACTTCCTAGGCTGAGTCATGAGACATATTGCTCCCCACCCCCAACACAAAAGGAAAGACTGAACACTGTCACGGACCACTCTTATGGCTCAAGACCAGGCTGTATTCTCTCAGGATCATGCATTCATTGCCCATCTTGTATTCAAATTCTTCCCAGGTGACGAGGCATAATGCCTTCAGAGATCATGTCCTTCAGCACATTTACCAGTGAGAAAACTGAGACCCAGAAAGGTAAAAGATGTACCCCAAAAGTGGCAGAACCAAAACTTGACCCCAGTGTTAAGCGTGGAATCCAAAATTCTGAACTGTTTTCTTTGTTGCTTGGGAAATGTCCAGATTTTTACCCATATTCATGCTTTATGTTAATACATTTTTTATGGTCCAGGAAATAGATTGCCTTAACGAAATCCACGTTTCAACATTGCTGGGTGTTTCTCTTAGGAACTAAAGTGAAGATTGCGAATGTGGCTGTGAGTATTTCCCTCTGTGCTGTCCCTTGACGGGAGGTAGCTAGGGGTGGCCAATTCGAAGTGGTTAAGATCAGCATGTGCCTTGAATGGTAATATTTCTGGCTTTAGTTCTAATCTTAAAAATTATTCAACCCTGCCATTGAGGTATCAGACCATGAAAGAAAACACTCTTTACTTGTGATTTAATGAGTATGTAGGACAACCGATAATCCTCTGATTGGATCAGTGTGTGAACCCTGAGCCCAAGAGGACATACGCGCCTTCTCTGTGTTGTTGCAGCTGTTCTGTGGCTTGACCCATCGACACGGTCACTGCTTGGTGTCAGCATCTGCAGACTGGACAGTCTCCCTCTGCTAGATACATTGACTTGTGGGGACTTAACTCCTTTAGCAGTTTACTTGAGGATAAATAGATCTCCATCCAAAACTTTGTACAGAAGGGAAAGATGGCAGTGGGTGGAAGTGGGATCACAACATGCTATTATACCTGCAGCAGCCTCATCCATCTCTCTATTTTCTCTTGTGCTTGACTTAATCTTGTGCTGTTTTGTACAGTAACATGTTGCATAGACTTGTAGCCTATGAGAAATAATAGGCTGTACCATATACCCTGGGTGTGTGGTGGGCTATACCATTAGGTTTGTGTAAGTATACTCTGTGGTATTCACACAATGACAAAAATTGCCTAATGATGCGTTTCTTAGAAGGTATCCCATTGCTAAGTGGAGCATGACTGTACAGTGTGAAGTAAAGACCAAGTTTTATTTATTTTTTCTATATGGCTATCCAGTGTTTCTAGCACCATTAGTTGAAAATATTTTCTTCTTTCCATTGAATTTTGTGTCAGTGTTCTAGGGCTTCCTTAACAAAATTCCACAAATTGCATGGCTTAAAGCAATGGAAATTAATTTTCTTATAGTTTTAGAAGCTATAAGTTCAAAATCAAGGTGTTGATAGGGCCACATTCTCTCTAGATATTCCAGGGGTGAGTCCTTCCCTCCTCTTCCTAGCTTCCTGTGGTTGTTGGCACAGGAGTCCACAGCTCTTTCAGCTGCGTCTCTCATATTTCTGCCTCTGTCTCACACGACGGTCTTTCTTCTCTGTGTGTATCTCCCTTTTCTCTGCTTGTAAGGACACCACTATTTCTCCACTGGAATTAGGAGCTACCCTACTCCATATGAACTCATCTTAACGTAGCTTAATTATTTCTTCAAAGAGCCTATTTCCAAATAGGGTCACATTCTGAGGTTCCGGCTGGACATGTATTTAACCCAGTATCTAACCCTACTTGGGCACTTCTGCTGAAAATCATTTGCCTGTATACATGGCTTTTACTCTGTGATTTGGTTCATTGCTTTAAGCTTCTAAAGTCCTTGCTCATCCTGAGATCAGTTAAAATATTAACCTCAGTTTGCTTAATGATTTAACTTTTTAAAATCTGGAGTAAATTTGGGAATATTGTATGTAGTTACACTGTAAGTTTTTTCCTCCAAATAATCAATTTACTTATTTTTTATTTTACATTGTAAACCCACACACACGATTATAAATTTACATAAATGCATATGTATGAACACATAAGCTTTCTAAAAATAGCTATTTTCTACTTGTGGAATAATTCATTTCTCGCCCTTTCTGGTGCTTCCTCTAAGGTCTTCTAAGCACATATATTAGGGCCAATCTAATGACCACTTTGTTATATTACTTCTTTTGAGATTTGTACTAACTAGTACTAACTGTTATAACTTTATAATTTGCTTTAATAATTATGAGGAAAATCTCTCATCACTTTTATTTCTTTTGGTTTATCCTTCAAGGTGAAGCTTTGAATGATTTGTTCAACATTTTGGTCATTTTAATTTCTTCTCAACTAGCTCTGTATCAATGCATAATTTTGGTGAGAAATATCACTTTTTCCATTTTAATCATGCCATAGAGAAATCTATATATGCCTTCTGTTATGTAAGCCTTTTATATCTTTCATTAAAGTTTTATAGTTTTCATTATATGGGTTCCTATTACACATTTCTTATTAGCATCATCCCTAGATTTGTTTTTATTATCTTTTATTATAAATGGAGTATTTTTCCCTATTACATTTTTAAACCAGTTTCTGTTGGCATTTTAGGGGCATAAATGATTTTGATATATTTTATTTGCTCACTTACTAAAACAACCTTCATTAATTCTATAATTTAAAAAATTATGTTTATTCCCCTTTGCCATCCAAAATTTAAACTCTATTTTTTCTTTTGGTCCATTTAATGTTTCTTTTTAGGGTGACTGGATTAATCTGCTTTTCAGATCTTCAGCTTGAGGGCAGGTTGGTGTCTTCAGCTCCTAACTAGATTCCCAGGGTCCGGCCAGGGCTGCTCTGCTGGTCTGATTGTTTCCCCCCTGCACTGCTTTGTGCTCTGAGACTCTCAATAGTATGTGAATGTTGTGTCAAAATGTGCCATCTCTGGTCAGCAGTGCCGCCAGGGCTCTTCTTGTGTCCTCATCTACATCGCCTTTTGGAAATCACACTTGGATACAATGTTCCAGTACCAATTTCTATTCTAGTTCAGGCCTGATTTGTTTTGCTGGGACTCCCTCTGTCCAAACTTGTGGAGGAGAATTGCACTGTGGACAGAACTACAGCTCCCTGAGAGGGTAGCAATTAGGCAACAGAGGGGGCTACCCAGATTTCAGCCTTGTGCAGATTGATGAGCAGAAAAAACAGACAAGGGAGAAGCAGGAGTGTTGGGGACCACTGTGGGGGCCACCCTGCCAGGTCTCAGAAAGCTGTGACCCCCTGTAACTTAGGCTGAGTGAGAAACCTCCGGATCAGGAGCCACTAAGGAGACAAAACTTATTCCCCTGGCATGAACGCTACCTGTTTGTTCTGCCCCTGGCCTTTAATGCTAGATCAGTTTCCAATGACAGGTAACAATTCTCTAGGATAGAGAATGGACCTAAGACAGGGGCTGATCTCGTAAAGGCCTCTGTAAAATAAGTCTCATGAGACTGTGGAAATAAATGAAGGGGCTGTGGAAAGGAAGGGGTGATCGGCATCTACCCCTGTCCCCTCTTAGCTTGAGTCTTTGTACTCAGATGTGAGAAATCCAAGTCTTCTTGCTGTTTCTGTCTCCAGCGCTTAACAAACAGCCAAAGGAAGGGGCCAGCTTGGACCGGAGACGGTGGACCCCCGGGGTAATCAGGCCTGAGACAAAGAATATGCAAGATCCTGTGAGATCTGTTTGCTGGAGGATGTTATTAACTTGGAATTTGAAGGCACAGTCAGGAAACCTTTAAAACCTGTAGTCTTTTCATATGATAAAACACCAATCTCTGGACGGAATCACAACAGAAACTCTGTTAGCATCTTTGTAAGATATGTGTCCCCTTTGATCCCTTCTGCCAGACTGTCAATCTACAAACTGTGTCGACTTTCTTAATAAAAACCCACGGAGACAAAGGGAGCGGCTTTTCCCCAAAGGAGGGTTAGCCCGGAGCAGCTAAAAGAATTAGAGAGTGAGCGCTCCGTCTTTGTCTTCCATTCAGAAAATTGTTTTCTGTGCATGATTATTTCTATAATGTTTTAAGCATGTTCATAGTCGGGAAAGGCCCGGGTTCTGCATGCAACAGCAAGTCATTAAAGCAAGGTTTGAAAATCGCTATGGTTAGTTAGTGATTAAAGTGAGGTTTGAAAATCGCTATGGTTAGACAGACAGCTGGGTGATTAAGGCGAGGTAGAAAAATCGCTTACACAGGAGTGGTTTTTTTTCCACTTGAAGGAGGTTGGTTGGTTCATTTACTAGCATTTTCCGCCATCTTTGCAGACACAGATATCCTACCCTCCTTGGATTTTAGCGACAAATTGGTAGCCCCTTCTAATTTTGAAAGGGCTATAAGTTCTTAAATTTTTCTCCTACCTCATAGGTATTTTGGTGGGAAACTGGTATATCTTGCTTCTTGGGCTGAGAGCCTGATCCTTAACAGGACATTAAGTAGTTTGGAGGCAAATGCAGTATGACTCGGGAAACCAGTGGTCTGCAGACCGGGCTCCTCCTCCATCAGAGGCCTTCACGTAAACAGGAGAGTTTGGCTGAATACTTGCACCAGCCTTGACTGCCCCACCTGCCCTTCGCCTTGAAACCTAGGCTGCCATTCTTACGAAAATTTAATTAGCAGTGAGGAATAATACAATTCAATACAAAGCATTTCTTTTATACTAAGTGTCAAACACTTCCTGTCTTGAGGTCCAGAAGGTGACAAAAACCCTCATATTTTAAAGAAAGGAAAACAGGTGACTGTTTTCTGGTTCTTCTGCCCTTGGCCAGCTCCCCTTTCAAGCCCATATACAAATGTATAAGAGAAGGCAGGGTTGAGATGGTGAGGGATTTGGGAGTTCTTAGAGTGGCCAGGTTGTCCTGTGAGTTCCCTCCTGAAAGGGAATGTCCTTCTCCCACCTCAGACGAAGCAAGGGGCACTTGCTAAGAGTCACTTATAGAGAGTGGGTTGTCATCCAGGAGGAGAAATTAACATGTCATCCTTCCACACACTGATCTCCTACTTCTAGCATCCAGAATTGTGAGAAAATAGGTATCTGCTATTTAAACCACCCAGTCTGTGGTTCTCTGTAAGGTTATCTTAGCAAACTAATGCAAGCTCCTGCCTCCTGCCAGTGGCCCAAGCAACTCCGAGGACCCTCATTAGACACTGGTGCTGGACAACCAAAGCTGGCTCTGCCATAAGTCCTAGAACAGACAGAGCAGCCCCTCAGGCACAGACGATCCCCCACCCCTCACTTGCCTTTGCTGCAGCTGTCTTGTGAACTGATGCAAAGGGAGGCTTCAGGGGCTCTCCCAGGGGCTCCCAGAGATCAGCCTCCTACTCCCCAAAGGCAGCTGCAGTACCAGGCTCAGTAGTAAAGAGGCCAGTTTTTGAATGAAGCCAGAAACCTGGTAACAGGCGTACAGAAAGGTAACTTTCTACAAGACAGCCTTACTTCATACTGGCAATGAACACAAATTGGGCTCATGTTACCTTTTCCATCCAGTTCCATTAGCCCTCTAGGTACTGGACATTACTCCCACAAACCAGCAGGTGACTGGCAGTAACTTTGGGCCACCCTCAGAGAGTGCCCATTCCCTTTCTGCTCATTGTGTCCATGTCTTTATCAGCATGTCTGTGCTGGATTAGTAGACTCCCTACAGGTGAGGGATGTCTCATTCTTGCTAAATCTGTTACTTCTCGCCTAGCACAATCCTGAGCCAGGGACTGGGTTAAAAGAGCCCTAGCTAATTCTCTAGGAGAACTTGGTTTTGGGACATAGCCAAGAGTCTGAAATGTGGCCAAGTGGTTTGCACACTTAGTTGGTTCTATAAGGCAGGCTATTACACCTGTGCGGTTGTAACAGTCTGTAACAGTCTGTAACAGCCTGTCTTGGCTGTTACACCTGTGCAGTTGTAACAGAGACCAAACAGATCTCGGACTTGATAACTTGCCAGGATTACAACCTTAATCTTTTCCCCTTAATTGGAAAACCCTCTTGCAGGACAATTCCTTTGTGAAAGGAGCATAGGCAACAGTTTATAAAACAAGACATCCTTTTCTCCCAGGTATTTCTCCTGTCACTCCATGTGGCACACTTCCTCTCTCTTTGTCCCTGAATTCTCACTGTTTTGAAGGTATTCTTTTGGAGTAGGAATGATTTGGGGGAAGGCAGAAACAGGAAACTACAATTAAGAAAATAGCCACCTCATTTAAGTCCCTCTCCTAGGGATTAACCAAGTGAACATGCTGTGCTCCCCTCTGGTCTTTTTTTTTTTTTTTATGTGTATGTGCTTTTATTTAGAAATAAAATAAAACTAGAATCATATTATACAACCTCTCATTTTTCTACTTAATATTTCATAAATGTTAAACACAGCTGCTTAGTATTCTATTGTGAGCAAGAAGTTAGTTTAAAATGTCCCTTGTCGTGGATGTTTAGTTTGTTTCTAAGGTTTTTCCCTTCAAAATAATGCTATTATGAATATCCTTGGGCTAAATATTATTGTGCACATTTCTGATGATTTCCTTCAGATAAATTCCTGTAAGTTACATTACTGAGTTAGAGGAAGGAAGGAAAAGTTATCATAGATTCTGAGAGTGGCAATGATGCTCTGGAAAGGGAACTGGCTGCAGAGAGTGGACATGAGGTCAGGGCCACAGTGGGAGACCACCGGCAGTGCTTTGGGCTGGTCCACATGTAGCCTCCCAGGCTGCAGTCCAGCTTCGTTTCATTCAGACACAAGCTCTTTGATCTTAGCCATGTGCCTTCCACCTCTGAACCTCAGTTTCACAATCTGTCAAATAAGGTTAATGATCTCATGTAAATCAGAACACAGGTCCAAGGGTTACCAAAATCATTCCTTAGAAAAGAAGGCAGTTCCAAATACTGACATTCTTATGAAGTGTCTCAGATTTTAGAATGCTGTCTCATTTACTTAAAAAAATGGTATTGTTTAAAGAAAATACACTGACTTGAAATGGCTTCAGTCAGTGCTGGTTGGGGATGCTCATAGAGGTTTCCTGACAGAATCAGTAAATGGAAAAGAGGCAACTAAATGAAACACAGATTTGGCAATTATTTCTGGGAATATGACTTCATGAATGCAAATAGTGGAAGCCACTGTACCCAAACCTTCTGGAGATTCTTTAAAAGGCAACAAGGTAAATAGTTGCATTGTGGAACTCATAAATAAGTAAAACAACTGTCCTAATGTTATATTAATGGGTATTCATGGCTTGGGATAAAATTTCCAGTGACAGTGTGCTATATCTCAAACTACTGAGATGGAAATGAAGATTATATGTCCTGGAAAAATGAACTGAATGACTCAAAATTGGCTCTAGAGATAATGAACCCATTGGTGAATAAAATTATATGATGATATGTAAGACTGAAAAAAGGCAATATTTCCACATTAATATATTATTTAAATAATATGTGGTTTTAAATATGTATGTGCAGCTGAATTAATAAGTTAAATTTCATAAGGCATATTTTTATTAGCTATAGCCCTAATAGTTTATATAACTGAAAAAAGAGGTATTGGGGGAATCTTCTCATTAGGTAAGATGAGTCTCCTTACAACTGGGCAGATATATCATTCAATAGTTATCTAATGCACAACATTGTGTGAAAATAAAAATGTGATGTTTATAAGGTGCTGAGCCTCTGTCCAGCACAAAGCAAGTGCTCAGTCCATGCTAGCTCATGTCATGTGGGCAGTCGGATGGCAGATGCAAACTGTGGATGAGCACCCACTGGGGTGCTGGGGGTGGAGGGAAGCAGGGGGGTTTTGGACAGAGGGGACAGAAGGCAACCTGGCTGAAAATGGGGTTTGGCCGTGTATGTTTGCCTGTTTCCAAAAACAAATATTGTTTTATTTTTTGCTGTTTTGTGTGAGGGTACAGCAGAGCTTTCTGATTTTGATACAGTGCTTGCAAGCATTTTAAAAATTACAACCAAGCTATTCTATTCACTAACAGCAAGTACAAGCAGAGAGTAGGGGCTGGGCTTTGCTTCAAGGCTGAGGTTTCAGCATCCAGCCTGGATCCTGTGCTCCAGGAGGCCTTCCACTCCTTCTCCTTATCTTGATTTGAACCTCCCTAAATGGGGCGAATTTCCCAACACATTCTGAAAGGAAACAAATAAATGTGTATTTCCTGTCAGCCTCTGGTTGTGACATATAGATCCTTGGGCCACGCTTCAGAAAACTGACTATTGAGGGGAGAGAGAGACAGAGAGAGAAAGAGTGAGCACTAGTGAGCCCTATCTGCATGATAGCTTGTTTTGCGGAAAAAGGAAATGGCAAGAATTTTAATGTGATCTTATTTCTTTTGACAGGTGCTATGAGCTGAATTTTCAATTTGCCATTGCTTTGGGCACCGGGTAAATGTCTATATCCCAGGGCCTGAGGTTTGAATTCAGTTCTCATGTGCCAATGCTTAGCAGTGCGGACCATTTGGGAGGTAACTCAAGGTTTTTCTGAGGCTTTTTCTAGCTGTGTAGGTAGCAAACTGACTTCCACTGGAGATGGTCATATAGTCTCCCACTGTTCTCTTTAGGTCGCTAGACCCTCTGTGTAGCTAGCAACTTAATACATGTGGATACCGGAGGAGATAAGCTGTTTATATTATACCCCAACTCATATTGGTACCCACACTGAAAGAGCTGTATACAAAGTGAGGTGGATGTCCCTGGCTGTGGGTTCGATCTCCGGACAGGGCACATACAATGCACCCTGAATGAGGCCTGTCATGGGCTGAATTGTGTTCCCTCTCCAAAATCACAGAGAGTCACAGGCTGAGGTACTGGGGTTGGGTCTTCAGCATATTCAGCATTCAAACAATGAATGCATAACTAAGTGGAAAAACAAATCAATTCTCTCTCCCTCCCTCCTTCTCTCTCTCACTCAAATCAATAAATAAAATTTTTTAAAAAGTGAAGTGGAGAACTGCCATCACCATTAGATCCTTTGGAGAGGCCTCCTTTGAAGGTTTCTATGGCTTCACATGCCCCTAAAGGCTATGTTGTCCTTCCAGTCCTGCTGTGTGCCTGTGACGACAGCTGCCTCCTTTTCCAGGCCCCTTACCTGGATGCCCTCCTCCTGCCTGCCACGTACTTCCTCCCACTGGAAGCAGTCTTCCTTCTCTGACAGGTGTCTATTCTCTCATTGTCTCCATATTTCCTCTCTTCTTGATTTCTCTTGAGGAGGGTTCCCACCTCCTTTTTTTGTTTTTTGGTACCATGCATCCTTTGGCAATAGGGTTGAACATTTTGCCTAGTGGACTTGGTGTCTTGTCAAAATAACTGAATTACTTATAGGTCAGTGGATAAAAGCTGTGTGTGTGTGTTTTCTTAGTCATTTCTGAAGTTACACTTAGGCCCGTGTGGGTGTATGAAATGCTCTTTCCTGATACCAGTAACATTAGGTTTTGTGTTTGGCTGTGACAGAAAGTTTTTTCTTGATAAATTGCCTTTGCCTCCATTTCTCTGTAAGACTTCTAAATTAAGGCCTATATCTTTAGTTAGACATCAGAAAAATTTGGTGATTCAACTAGGAACCTAGCACTGGCCAACAGTTTCTCTTGACAGTTACTACTGAGCCTGGTGCTGTAGCTGTCTTTGGGGAGTAAGAGGCTGATCTTGGGGAGCCCCTGAAGCCTCCCTTTGCATCAGTTCACAAGATGACTGCAGCAAAGGCAGGTGAGTGGTGGGGGTTGCCTGTGGCAGAGGGGCTACTCTGTCCATTCTAGGACTTATGGCCAAGCCGGCTTTGGTTGTCCAGCACCAGTGTCTAATGAGGGTCCTCGGAGTTGCTCTGGCCACTGGCAACCAGGAAGAGCTTGTATTAGTGTGCTAAGGTGACCTTGCAGAGAACCACAGACTGGGTGGCTTAAACAACAGACATTTGTTTTCTCCCAATTCTGGATTCCAGAAGTCTAAGACCAGGTTGTGGGCAAGGATAATTTCTCCCAAGGCTATTCTCTTTAGCTTATAAATGGCCATCTTCTCCCTCTATGTATGTTTGTGTCCAGATTTCCTCCTCTAATAGAGACAACCCACGCTAATAATTTTATTTAACTTAATTACCTCTGTAGAGACTTTATCTCCAAAGAGAGTCACAGGCTGAGGTACTGGGGTTGGGTCTTCAGCATGTGGATTTTGGAGAGGGAACACAATTCAGCCCATGACAGGCCTCATGCAGCTTCCAAAAAGCACTCTCCTCTTTTCTGATGCCCAAAATACTAACTCTAGTTATTCCTCTCCGAATGAAAACCTGGGTGTTTTATATGTGAGAACCAATTTTCTCTATATATCAGTCTTTTAGGGTAGACATTACTTTTGTCCCCATCTCATAAAGAAACAAGAGAAGGACAATATGCCCATGCCTCAGAGCTGGCACTGGACCCATGGACTAGAGGCCTGACTGCAGCTCCATGCTCTTTCCCGGTGCCGATCCACCTCCCTACCTCAACCTGCCACCCTCCTCCACAGCCACTAATCCCAGCCCTGAGAAAGCCTCATGACTCAACTTCCTTCTCAGGACCCAAGCTAGGCTCTGGCTGTGCAGTGTCTGTGAGAACGAGCACCAGGGTCCTGATTCCCCTCGTGTTACACCTGGGGTCCTAGAACATTGAGCCTTTTGTGGAAGGTCCTGTATTCAAGAGCTCAGATGCTCTCTACCTACCAAAGATTGTTCTTCCAGAAAAATGGTGCTTATTTAGACACTAACGACGCAAGGCAGAGAACTCATCTTTTTTTTATTTTGAGGAAAAAGAATATTATAGCCATCTAGAGGTAAACAAAATGACTCATAATGGTTCTAAATGGTCAGATGTGATGAGAATGTTAAAGGAACATTCTGCTGCAGGGAAAGGGAACCGTCTTGGAGTTTTCATCATAAGCACTGCCTGACTGAGTGTGATGTTTTGGCTTCAATTGCTTTATCTGAAAAATGGGTATGTGATATCTCTTTGCTGTGTCATCTCTTTGTAGGATTATAGATTATTTATTATATGTAAGGCTCCCAGTTCACCACTAGGTCATTTATTGTTTTGTAGCAAAAATAGGCCAGGATCAATAACATTAAAGGGGGACAAATGACCCCCACCTTAGTAGTTTATAACTGCAAGTATTTGCGTATCTCATGCAGCATATCTTCCTGTGACTCCTCCCTCCAAAGAAGAGCCACCGTTACCAGAGGTCTCAGGAGAGTGTTGTACAAGTAATTAAATGTTTCAGTTTGGAAGTGATACATGTCACTTCTGCTTAAGGCTCATTAGCCAGGCCTAGTCACATGCCTCCACCTGGGACTGTGGTGGCGGGGCGGGGGGTGGGGGGGTTGGCCTGCAGATTTCCTAGTGCCTGCAAGGTGGAGCCGGGAGTAGCTGGCGAATAGCAGTGATGCCACTTCGCTAGCTTATGGGTGGTCAGTAAAGGGTAAGGACATTTGTCCTGCCTTCTCTGGAAGCGATTGTATTCTGTTCCATTTCTCTCTTTTAAGCAAGTCTTAATTAAATCTAATTAAGTGGACTAACTGATTTAGCCACACGTCCTCTTCACTCCACACCCTTGAGGAGAATTGTCTATGAATATCCCAAAGCCAATTACTATTCTGTGAGCTGTAGTGATGGAGCTGTGGAGATTTGGTTATAAAAAGGAGGCACTTTGAAAGGAGTCACGTGAAAGCAAGATTTTCTGCATGTGACATAGTGTGAGTGTTTGTATGTCTCAGGTACAGAATGACACCCAGAGGTGGTCATTTTTATTTGAGACACACACTGAGGGCCATACTGCGTTTTAGCACTGACCAGAGCACCCTTAGGTGGCACTTCCGGTGCTGACAGCTTTTCTCCCTTCGGTGGCGAGTGCTCATAACATAAAAGTTACCAATTTAACCATTTTAAGAGTTTAGTTTCGTGGCATTAAGCACATTCATAGTGTTGTTCAACCACTACCAGAACGTTTTTCATCTTCCCACACTGAAACTCGATGCCTATTATAACTCCCTATTTCCTGGCAGTCACCGTTTTACTTTCTGTCCTGTGAATTTGACTAATCTGTCACCTCCTACAGGTGGGATCATACAGTATTTAAACTTTTATGACTCACTTATTTCACTTAACATGTCTTCAAGGTTAACCCGTTTTATATCATGTGTCAGGATATCCCCTTTTTGAAGACTGAATAATATTCCATCATGTGTATAGACCAAATTTGGGTTTATCCACTCATCCTTCAATGGACTCTTAAGTTGCTTTCACCTTTTGACTGTTGCGAATAGTGCTGCTTTAAACATGGGTGTGCAAATATCAAATCCTTTAGGTATATATCCAACAGGAGAATTGCTAGAACTTATGGTAATCCTAGTTTTAATTTTTTGAGGAACTGCCATATTGTTTTTTATAGAGACTGCACCACTTCACATTCCCACCAGCCATGTCCCTTTTACTCTTTACCCCCTGGCTGACCTCCACACGAAGGGCTTGGGAGTATCAGTAGCTTCTTTCGAATTATTGCACAAAGCACAGGGTACCTCTTGCATCCCATCTATCATAACTTAATTTGGCATTTATTGCCTCCTTATCCTGTTTTACTCTGTAATTTTGTTCAGAGGTCATGAGCTAGAGACATAGGTTATACCTTAAATCCTCACAGAGACATGTGAATGCAGAAGTTATCCTTTGTATGTCTTTATTGGACTTTCGTCATTTTTTATTACCATTAATATACTACCTATACCTTTGGGTTATCTATCACTGAATTTCTTCAACATCATTAGCAATGACATGTAAGAAATATCTGCAAAACAATATAGAAACACAGCCCTTAGAGACTTGTGGAAACAAGATTAATTTGAGGAATGTGTTTGATGTTTAGCTAGCATCTGACTCGGAGGGGTACTGGACGTCTCTAACTACATGCTACTATATTGGGGAAAAACGTACTTGAGGGATATAGTTAAATTTGTGATGTTCCTTGTACATAACTCGGCATGGTCACTCATATCCCATCAGTGGAGAGAGTCCTGTTTTCTCAATAGAATCTATCTCCTTCTGCTTTTGAAATGGTGAATTTTTTCCACATCTCTCAGGTCTTGAAGGGGCTTGAATTTCCTAAGCTCGTGTGCTTAGCATGTGCAGAGAGGCCTAAATGCTCCAAGCACGATGCAGAGACAACAGTGACAAGTTCTCCCAGAGTCCGATACTCACTTCCACGCTCAGACTGTCCACCGGCATTGCCTCAGCAAACAGCAGTGTCCCCTGCCTGTGTGTTTCGCATTCCAAGAAAAGCAGCCTGGTGGTGACACAAGCTTAGGAAAACAGAAGTGCCTAACTGGGTATATGGCCCCCGGAATCCCTACGTGTCTGGTCTTGGAGTCCCCAGGAAGCCACCTTCCCAGCCTTCCAGGCAGCAATGTACAGGAAAGTGACAGTTCTTTTGTTGCTTAATTATCTTATTTTATTGTGCCATCTCTGCTCCTGACATCACCTCTGTTTAATTCTCAGTTGGCTTTTTTAAGGGGGAAAAACAAATCCCCTCCAACACTCTGTAGAAGGGAATTAGAATCACCGTGAAGGTCCATGCTAGCTAATAAGTGATTTGAATGTGAACTATATAAACTCTGAACACAGGTGTCTGGGTTCACGGCTGTCCTTCAAATCATTGCAGTTTTCATATTTCTGCTCTTTAAGAATGGAAGACTATTTTAAAACTAAGAATTAAAAATAAACTCATAATTGAAATCTTACTTGTAGTTGAACGATCAGCCTCAACTAAATACAAGGTTATCCTCAAAGTGCTGACAACAGCAAAAAGGTTCCAGTAGCTGTTTTAAATAACAGCTGCAGACAGTTCCAACCGCTTCACTATTGAGTAGTTTAATATAGAGAACTCACGTCAAAGTCAAGTGTTTTGGATATATTCTTTTTTCTCTGAATGGAGACTAACTGGCTGTTTTATAAACAGGGTGGTGTAAAATTAAATTTTACATTAGTGACTATTTTGTTACGGGGTATTTTTAATATAGGAAGTTTTGCGATTACCTCGAAAGCACTGCATTCTGGTGGGAGATACTCTGTTCTCATTAAATCATCAGAACACTAGGTAGACTGAATTACTAGCCAACAGAACTGGGGTAACTGCCTCTTCATTTGCAAAATGCTGAAACATTAAGAGGATCAATCAGTAGGGGGTGGTGTAATCCACCAACACAGACATTTTCAGAGTGGTTCCCTTGATGTGTTGATGTATCTGAATGCAAAATTGTGCGGGTTTTTTTTTTTTTTTTTGAAGTGCATTAAAGAGAAAAATATCCCAGCAGGGGCTTAATAAGACACCTTTTCTCTTTTTACTTTTTTTATTTTTATACCAGCTTCATAGTTTGGAAACCTTTTGAAGTCAGTGTTGTGAATATTAAGCAGGGGAGGGAATGGGGCTAAGCTGTTACCTTGTCGTAACAGTCAGACAGGGAGGAACCCTTTCCTACCGCTTATGTGGAAGGTGTAGTATGCTCAGAATGACACTTTTGATCTGGTCAAATGAGCAAATTTAGTAGTAATAGTGAAACCTTATGCAAGTGCAAGGAGGGTTATAACTGGTGAGGATTTTTGAGAGGGTCTGACTCTCCAGGGCATAAACCTGAACCTCTACCAGGAGACCAAAGCTGCCCTGTTGCACTGGATTAAACTAAACATGCTGGTGTTGCCCTTAACAACAGTTGCTAGGCGACCTTTGCCAGCATGTGGAGGGGTGGGAATCACTGCAGATCATGGCACTATTTATCATCATATACCAGCAGTCTTGTTTAGGGAAGGCCTGACACAGATATCGAGAGTGCCACATGATAGAAATGTCATGCACACACTGGGAGAGGAAAACACTGGGGGAAGGTCCGGGAAATCAGAAATCCTTGTCATGCAGCTGATACCTCACTCCTGCCTGTGTGGTTTCTGACTAAAACATCCAACATGGCGTTTCAATTGTATGGCAACATTAGATGTACTGTGTGACCATTCTGCTTCTCTTGGGGGAGGCTTGGAAGGGAAGGGAAGATAGAGTAGGCAAGACATAATGACAATGTCTTACTCCATCAGTACTGGGATTATAACTCTAACAACAGTCAACATCATACCATGTATTACCAACATACAGCCCAAGTGAGCACATGCTTAGAGCATTCTCTAAATCCATACATACTTGATTGACAGATCACCAAATAGCTCATGACGTAATTCACTTTCTGAGATACAAAGGACCCTATTAAGACTAGTTGCTCTTTTAAAGGTGTTACATCTATTTCAGCACAAAATGTCACCACTGTTCATGGAATAGATTAACCCAATGTTCCCAGGGCCCAAGTGGGTGTTTCTAAAGATCACACCACTCTGAGCTGAGCAAATGCATGGAGCAAGCATCTTTTCCCCCTCCTCTTCTTTTTCTACTTGGCCAGTCTGTGCAGTCTCAGTGGTCGGGCTGGGACTCCTGTGGTTTGAGTAGTTAGATTGTAGATCAGTAGAAACCTGCCTGACCCCACCCTGTCTTTACCAGTTTTAAAGAAATAATTCTCAGCTAGACTGTTTTTTAACTAATTAAAAAGCTATTTTTAATTAAAATGAATTAAGGTGGTACATAAGTATATTAATCCCTGCAGTGTGACACACTTTAAACAACATCCCTGACTCAGAGGTTTCAACCATAATGATCTAGCTATGTTACTGCAAAGGAAAAATAAAAAGGCAGCATCTCTGGGACATTTTTCTATGGATGTGCCAGATAATTAAAAAGACAGTAGCTTCAGGGTGAAATATCATACCTGCCTATCTGTATTCTCAACATTAGAATTGCATTTAGAAGAGACTTTTATAGGTCACCAAGAGGAAGAGTAGAAATTAATCAACAGGGGAAGAAAGTGTACTTTGCTTGAAAAAGAAGTGGAAAAAGAAACAAACTTAAAATGTCCTTTGGAAAAGTGGTGGGTGAGCTTATATTATTATTTCCCTAAGGAAGAAATAAAGTGGGTGACAATATGATTTCTGGATGGAAGGTCATACCTTGGTTCAGGACTCTGACTCTGGGGTCAGTCCTGGTTTCATTTATTGTCACTAGCACTTATTGATGAGACACTTTAAGCAAGTCATTTAAGCTAGATAAGCTCCCATTTCTCCTGTAAAATTGGGATAATAATTATATATATATATTTAAAACAAAAATGGGAATTTATTTATTCATTTAATTAAAAACTCCTGGGATATATGGCCTTCAGGCATGGCTGGATCCAGGTGCCTAAAACAATGCCTCCAATATCAGTTATCCATCAGTTGCCTCTCTTTCCTCTGTCAGCTTCATTCTAAGACAGGGTTCTCCCCAGTCCCGATAACTCTAGAAGTATATCCTCAATGCTCTAAGTTCCACAGACAGAGATATTCTTCTTAATACTAATACAAATTCATAAAATTTGACTTGGTAGACTGACTTGGGTCAGACAGCTACTCTTGAATCAATCACTTGACCAGAGCAGTTGATGCCCAGTTGCCAGGCTTGAGTCATATGGAAACCTCTGAAGCTGATTGTACAGACAGCCCCATGGAGTCACCTTTCACATGGCAGGATTCCATAAATCAGGCTGCTGTTATCAGACTACAGAATCTAAGGCAGCTAAGGAAAGCTTCTGACTTTCTTTTTTCTCTTAAGTATATTTTACTGATTATGCAATTATAGTTGTCCCAATTTTCCCCCCTTTATTTCTCTCTGTTCTGCATCCCACTTCTACCCTCATTCCTTCCTCCTTTAGTACATGTCCATGAGTCATATATATAAGTTCTTTGGCTTCTCCATTTTCTATACTATTCTTAACCTCCCCCTGTTTATTTAGTACCTACCAATTGTGTTTCTTATTCCCTGTATATTTTAACCACATTCTATCTCCTTTCCCACCCTGTTGATAACTCTCTATGTGATCTCCATTTCTGTGATTCTGTTCCTGTTCTAGTTGTTTGCTTAGTTCATGTTTGTTTTATAGGTTCGGTTGTTGGTAGTTGTGAGTTTGTTGTTATTTTATTGTTCAGAGTTTGGATCTTTTTTTTTCTTAGATAAGTCCCTTTAACATTTCATATAATAAAGGCTTGGTGATGATGAACTCTTTGAACTTGACCTTATCTGGGAAGCACTTTATCTGCCTTCCCATTCTAAATGAGAGCTTTTCTGGATAGAGTAATCTTGGATGTAGGTCCTTGCCTTTCATGACTTTGGATACTTCTTTCCAGCCCCTTCTTGCCTTCAAGGTTTCTTTTGAGAAATCAGTTGATAGCCTTATTGGAACTCCTTTGTAGGTAACTGTCTCCTTTTCTCTGGCTGCTTTTAAGATTCTCTCCCTATCTTTAATCTTAGGTAATGTAATTATGATATGTCTTGGTGTGTTTCTTCTTAGATCCAACCTCTTTAGAACTCTTTGAGCTTCCTGGACTTGCATGTCTCGTTCCTTCACAGATTGGGGAAGTTCTCCTTCATTATGTTTTCAAATAAGTTTTTACTTTCTTGCTCTTCCTCTTCTTCTTCTGGCACCCCTATGATTCAGATGTTGGAGTATTTAAAGTTGCCCCAGAGCTTCTTAAGCCTCTCCTTGTTCTTTTGAATTCTTGTTTCTTCATTCTGTTCTGGTTGAGTGTATATTTCTTCTTCTGTTCCAAATCATTGATTAGAGTCCCAGTTTCCTTCCCTTTACTGTTAGTTCCCTGTGTATTTTTCTTTATTCCACTTTGTATAACCTTCACATCTTCCTCTGTTTTGCATCTGTCCTCAACTATTTCTGTGAGCATCTTGATTACCAGTGTTTTGAACTCTGCATCTGATAGGTTGGCTATCTCCTCATCGCTTAGTTCTTTTTCTGGAGTTTTGATCTGTTCTTTCATTTGGGCCATATTTCTTTGTATCAGCAGACCTGATACATTATAAGGGACAGGGTAACCTACCTTAATGTGTTGTGGTGCTGTATGTGGGAGAGGGAATGATGTCAGAGAGGGAACGATGGTGCTTACTTGGATCTCAGCCAGCTTTCAGTCACTTCCACCACTTGCATTCACTTTCCCTACTACCCACAAGTAAATCAGGTCCTTCTGATGCTGATTCCCAGGTGGGTGGGTTTGTATACCTTCTAGGACCCCGTAGGTCTCTCCAATGAACTCTCCTGTGAGGCTGAAAGTTTCTGTTGCTGCTGCAACCCCTACAGGTTCTTAATGCCAGAGGTTTTGAGGCTTTAGTTTCCCTACACTGGAACCCTGTGTCACACAGTCTGTCTCACTCCCCAGTTTTTCCTCCTCACTTATCCTCACATGAGTGTGGGATCACTCAGTCCACCCGCTGCTGCCTCACTGAGCCAGTCTGCTGCCTTGCCACTCATCCTCTCCACTCCAGCTGCCCGTCTCTGCCCTTCCTACCAGTCTGGATGAATGTTTCTTCTTTAATTCCTTGGTTGTCAGACTTCCATAGTTTTATTTTCTGGCTGTTGTAGTTATTCTTTGTTTTTAAATTGGTGTTGTTCTTCTTTTGGTTGTGTGAGGAAGCAAAGCATATCTACCTATACCTTCATGTTGGCTGGAAGTCTGGGATAATAATTATATATTATATTCATATTATATATATAATTATGAGATTAGATGACACATAGTATATAAGACAATTAGTACAGTACCCGGCACATGCTAAGCTTGTAACAGAAGTTAGGGTGGTTGACACCTTATTTTTACTATAAATTGCTGGGAAAGATGTTCTTAAGCAGAACTTCAGAAGGGGCAGTGAATTATTTAAATAGGAAGAGTGGTGTTTGCAGCCTGCCTATCTTGTTAGAGATCCCAAGTTTAAAGGCAGTTTGAAAGAGTTCTGTTAATGGCTCAGACCCTCTGTAGAATGACACAGGTGGAGAGGGAATAAATGCTATACAAAGCAGATGAAACCAATGCCACATCAGCCCTGTTGCTCCGACAGTCTGTCGGGGAAGGGAGGGGATGAGAGGAGCTTCACCAATAACCCTAGCAGCCTACAGTGATGCTCACAGACTCAGAGTAAATAATGGATTCCCAGAAGGGACCTTAAGTGGTCAACATAATGAATAGCATTCTCCCAGCAGTTCATAACTCCTCACATTATCCTGTTGGATCCTAGCAACAGCCCTTTGGCATGAATAAGGCTCGGACTCTTCTCTCTCTCTCTCTCTCTCTCTCTCCTTCCTGGAGAAAGTAACCTTTAAGCTGAAACCTGAAGAAAGAGAGGAATGGGTCAGTGTAAAGGAGTCTGGAGGTGGAAGGGAGACAGGAGTGAAGGAGTGATCAGGCACAGGGAGCCGCAAGCTTAGGGATAGAACGAGAGAAAGAGAGAGAGAGAGAGAGAGAAGAGAAGTTGATGCTCAAAATCTGTGCCTTACCCCTCCCTGGTCAAATAAGTCAGCCTTAAGAGGCATAAGCCCCAGGACCTAATGCATGTCTCTGCCCCACATCCCATATCCTAGTCTGGAAGTACTCTGGTAATGCTTGTTGTGCCCGTGTCACATCCCTGTGTCCCATTTGGCTTCAATGCAGCTGAGGATATAGCACCTACATGTGGCAAGAAACTCCAGCATTTCTTTAGAAGCCTCCTGACCCTGAGTAGGAAATTAACCCATTTCAAGGGACCCTTCAACCAGTGAGGGTGGGAGTCAGTGGACAAATGCCCCCGCTTCCAGTCTCTATGGGGCTAATTTTGAGGGACATTCTACAAGGCTCCCTAGAGTGTTCCTTTTGTCAGCCCTCTAGTCAGAGCAGTAATTAGCTCAGTAATAAGCCTTTTTCAACTTTGTTTTCCTTTTGTCTCCCTTACTTACCCTCTTACTGATAATTCTTGAGGTTCCCCTCAAACTACTCACACCCTGTTTTCAGGGAAACCCAGACTAAGCTTTGTAAGCCTTTCACAGAGAAGCTCTCAATCTGGCACATCACAAAAGAACAAAAACTATGTTCTTAGGAAGGTGACAGGTTCATATTCAAAGCTGCTTATTTTGTAAATACTGGAAAATTGAAAAAAAATTATTGGGATTCAAAATTCAACAGGGCACAAGGAAGACCTGCTTTTGTCTCGGGTTGTCAAATGGGTCTGTCTTCCATGGAGCCAGATGGCCTGTGTCATCAGGAATTTGCTGTCCCTTAGCAGTGGTCCTGCCCAGGCCCGGGGTGCACTGGAGCACTGCTCAAAGCCCTTTATGCATCATAATGTCCATTTCTTTGGCTGGATTCACACAGAAATGTAAAAGATCTTAATTTCTCCACCCACCCTACCTCCCACCTTGGAAATCCCACCACAAAGCTCTGTGTGGGAAGCCAGCAAGGGCCAGTCGAAAATCAGAAAGGGCTGAGCTCTCAGATTTGGGCACCTTCCCCAGCTGGGTTCCTCATCGTCACTCAGCGGGCTGTACAAGAACTTCTGGGTTTGAGCTCATGCTTTTTTTCCTGCCTGCTGTGTGACCATGAGCAAGCCACTTAAACTCTCTGGGTTTCTGGTCTTCCCTTGTGAAAAAGGAGGTAAGGTAATAAAGACGTATGCACACACCTCATGAGGCTATATGAATAAGGACACAAGCTATATGTGAAAGCATTCAGAAAACTGAAGGAATGAAACAGGTGTTAATTATTAATTTTTAGGAGTTGGGGAAGGGGGAGTAGGAGGAAGAAGAAAGAAGAAAGGTGACAAGAATGTTGCTTAGTAAGTTCTATCCCTAAGGCTGCTGCTCCTTGTGCCTGTCTCCCCTCTGCCAACAGACCCCTTTTGACTGGCCCATTCCTCTTTCTTTTGGTCTCAGTTTAAAGGTTACTTCCTCCAGAAAGCCTGCTCTGACCACCCCTTCACTGACAGGTGCCTCTGTGCCCTCATGCCACTGTGAACTTGACCCTCAGAGCCCTCCTTCATTGCCTGTGGATGAATGACTAATAGAGTGGGCATGTTCTTTTAATCACACCACGGTTGAGATTTTGGAGACCCAATACAGTTGGTCTGAGTCATCTTAACCTCTTTAGTAATTAACTACTATAGGTACCAAAACCAGAGAGCAAAAACCATTTGGTGGAATATTTTTCTAGTAGAGGGATAAATCATGTATTTGTGAGCATCAGAGTTGCTACTAGCTCAGAATGAAGAGCCCCAGCTTTTCCTGAGCACAAGGAAGTCCTGATTTCGGCACTCCTGGAGATCTGATCTATTGTATAAACACTGCCTATTGAAAACATGTCAATATAAAAAACAAATGCTTGTTTTATCAATGTGCTAGGTAGTAAACTTTGAAAAGTTCCCTTTCTACCTAATATCCCTCAGTGGAAGGGATATTTTTCTTTATTTAGTGCTGAAGGCACAATAAACATTGATAATGAAACAGACTGAATCTTGGGAAGTTTCAGCATGTACATAATATATAACTTTTAAAAATACCTTAAAATTTAAATTCAGAAATATTACTACTCTTCTTGATGTCTAAAATTTTTACAGATTTTCCTTGGGGGAATCAAACTAAGTGAAGTTATAGTCTAGTAGCCAGTTTCCATAGTGATTTAACACATGTGTATGTTTTCTTGTAACTCACATTTATAGCTCATGCTAACATAATAAATATGACAACTACTACTAATGGCACAATGACAGCTATTGATCTTTCCTGCCCAATTAAGTAACGAAGGATATGAACAGCATGAGGTGGGTCACTGATGCATTTGATGTCAAATTTTGATCAATGTGCATCACTAAATCCCATGAGGGCTTCAGGTCTTACCTGGGGCGTAGCCCAAATCCTATGTTCATTGCAATACTCTTCACAGTAGCCACAATGTGGAAACAACCTAAATGTCCACCAGCAGGTGAATTAATAAAGACAATGTGGTATACACACAATGGGATATTATTCAACTTTAAAAGGAAAAAAAATCTGCAATATGCAATGTATGAATGAACCTTGAGGACGTTATACTAAGTGATGTAAGTCAGTCATAGAGAAACAAATACATCATGATTCTACTTAAATGAGGCATCTAAATGTGTCAAATTCATAGCATCAAAGGATGGAAGAGTGGTGGCTAGGGGCTATAGGGAGGGAGAAATGGAAACTTACTAATCAACGAGTATAGTTTTCATTAAGCAAGATGAAAAAACTCTAGAGCCTTCTTGGATATCATACCTATAGTTAACAATTATGTATCATACATTAAAAAATTTGATGAGTATAGATCTCATATTAAATGTTCTTACCACAACAAAATAAAATTTAACAGCAAACAAAACAACAAACCCCTCCTGGTGGACTCCAAAGATGAAATGTAATACTTGGTATTTGTAATTTCCTGTGGCCATTTTTATTTTCCTTACCATCACAGAGAAGCAGGTTTAGAAGAGGCATCCAATCAGTAGCTCTTTGTTGGTTTAAGATGCCTGTTAGATATCAAAGTGGTAACTAGGCACATAGTTGGATGTATGAGTTCAGCTTAGGAGAGAGATCTGAGCTGTAGGAAAAAATCTGGGCAACATGAATATGCCTGATGCCATTCAGAGCATGGGCTGGGTGCAGTAATCTAGGGAGTGTAGCCAATGAAGGATGGACGCTCAACCAGGCACTGCAACATTCAGCAGTTAGCCAGATGCTCCCGGTGCATTCCAACCACCTTAACAGTTCTCTTAGCAGGAGAAGCCCACAGGGCTTCTCTTCAGTGTGGAAAGCGCAGTAACCCCAGTATGTGGAGGGCAGTTGCCAACCACAAGGCAGATACAGTAGTTATACTATGGTGGGAGACTTCACTACAAAGTTTTCTCCAGGCCCTTCAGGGATGGTATTCTCTCAGCCATGCCCTGCATTTGCTTCTGGAAATAGAGGTCTCTGAAGTGCTCCTACCTTGCTTCTGCTTCATCTCTATCAAAATACCCAAAGTGAGGAGGTGATAGTCCTCTGCCTCTCCCCCATTTTCTGCCACTGTCTAGACTCTACTTGCCTTGCTTTCACTTGGAATTTCCACCAGACATCTAGCCTAATACTGGAAGCAGGATGACCAACTTGTCCCAGTTTGCCTGGGAAATCCTACCTTCTAGGGGACCCCCTCAGTTCAAGACAAAGTTGAACTATTGGTCATCCTAACTGAAAGAAAACCCAGAAAATAATTTCTGCCATTCTCTGGGACCTAATGCATGGACTCCAGCATTCCTCATTTTTTCCCAGACACTCCTCACAAGAAGTTTCTGCCCTCTGCTAGTCAGCTGTGGTTGAAGCCCTCCACTGCACCCCGCTCCACTCCACCTGCTCTCCCCTTCCTGTCTCTTCAATAGGCAGATTGGTGAGGAAGTCTGTCCCTGGCTCAGCCGGCTCCTATTCCCTAATTCTCCTTTCCTGTGTCCACAAAGTCCCTCCCCATCTTCTAAGCTCTCAACTCAGCACGATCTCCCTGCTGTGTACTGATGATATCACAACACTCCCCAAGAACTCCCCAATCCCATCCTTCCCCTTCCTTTCCCAGTTCCTCTCTTTTAGAGCATGTACTGCATTTTATGTCTTCAGATTGTGCGACTTTGTTTTTAAGTTCTGTAGAGAAAGTAAATGAGCCAAGTAGAGGTTGAACCTTTTCTTACCATCGCCCTCTTTGGTGAAGTCACTTTTCATGTTGAAATATGAATAGTAAGCCATTGTTGATGTGTTCGAGCTCCTACGGTGGGCACTTTGTGGAGAGTATTTCTAAACATCACAGCACCTCCTGAAATGTAGCCCTTATTATCTGTACTTTAATGATGAGTAGATGGAGATAGCAAAACCCTACGTCATTTGATCAAGGTCACACAGGATTAAGGATAATTTTCCTCAAAACATTCATTGTTCTTATTGTTAAATATCATCTGTTCTGAATGTTTGTCTTTGGATTGTTTGTTGATTTATTTGTTAGTTGGCCATCATCTGGGCCCCCTGCCTATTTATGGGAATCTCCTACACAATATGTAAGACAGAGTCTTGCTACCCAAGTTGGAATCTGAGCAGGGACACCTGTTTCCTCTCCCTGTGCTTTGGCAGATGGATGCAGGCATGTGACCCAGACCCAGCCAATGGCCTGTTGTGCCTGGTTGTCTGCATCTACAGAGGCAGTGCATCAACACAGGGCCACGTAGAGATGGTTAGAGGTGTTCCACGTTCAGTAGCAGCATCAAGTGTCCGGTGGTGTGGGGCTGGCTGTCCTAGCTGATCGGAGGGGATGACCCCAGCTGTCTCCTCAGCTGCCACCTAGACCCCTTGCTGTCACTCATTCTCTGATGCTGGCCCTCTAGTTTCCATCTCAGTGCAGTGAGCTGTCCATATCCTTCCAATAGTGACTTTTTTTTTTGTTTGAATCAGATAAGAATCAGCTAGAGCTGCTTTCCTGGTCTTAATCAAGAATTCTCATCCACGGTTCTGATAAATCATGATCACATTCAACTGTTGGGGTGTTCTATTTGGAAAAAAAAAATACTCCCCTTAAGACCTATGAACAGGGGTGAGGCTGAGGAATGGAAAGTGACTGAGGAAAAGGCATTTTCTTTGCTCTTCTTCACTATTTGAAGGAAAGTCCAGCAACAAGAACATTTCTTTTGGACAACCTTAAAGGTATGAAAGAAAGACTCAGAGACCCCATGGAGGACGGTCACTCATGGGACTAGATGCAGTTCTTTCTGATTCACTGTTTTCTTGGTCCTGTTCAATTCCTCATTGTGGGATTCTGTGGGGCTCAGATACTCTCTTTTTCCCTGGGTTATTGCATCTTTAATGCCAAAGTTTGGATTTGTTGCCTGATCCTTAGTAGAACCCTCAGTGAACATAATTTGGAATGAAGATTGTGATCTACACTTATTCTATAAAGTGCTGATAAAGTCATTTTAATTATTTCATTTGCCTGCCAGATAGAAAAACAGCTAATAGACTCAAGGACAGAAGATATCTTGCTGTACCATGGGGTTCTTAATTCACTTCTGTGAATTCTGCAAGAACACAGCTGTCCTGGGCTGACTGGAGAGTGGTTGGTGGGAAGCCCTCCTATGGGACATGTGGCAATGGCTGATTCTGTAATACATATGTTACAGGCATAACAAACATTCAGTATCAAAACTCCATTCATGTGACAAACGGGCAGTAGTTAACATTGGTCTGAAAGGTGTGCTAGAGTGTGATACAGGGACTGCTAATGTACGGTACTTCCTGGCAATGCAGAGGTGAGTGTATAAGGGAAGTTGGGGGTTGCCCAAAAAGGCCTCCCGTGAAAACAGCACAGACCCAGAAAGTGCCACTGTAATGCGCCTAAGTATAGGTGGACTAATTGCTAACTGTAAGAGAGGTACACCTTTTACTTCTGCATGTAACTATGTAGTAGCAAATAAGAAAAAAGTAACCAGAGCTACAAAAGTACAGTTGATAAGGATAAGTGTTTTAAAGACTAGACTAGAAGAAGTTTAGAGCAACTCTAAGAATTCCCTCTACTCCATGGATTCTGCACAAGACACAGAAGTGAGTGATCTAATGTGGAGCCATGGGGGCTGTTAGATGTGAGACCATGAAGGTTATAGAATTTGATCATGAAAGCAGAGGATCTGAATGCCCAACACAGAGACATTTCCCCAGCTGCTCTTGGCTGAAGGTTTCAGCCATGTTGATAAAGAGGAATTGGCCTTTAGCATCAAGTTCACATGTAGTTTTTGAGTTCTGTTTCTAGAGCAAGACCGTGCTCCTTTTGACTGTGGTCCACCTCCAACATTCACAGTCCAGGGCACGCAAGACCTGCTTTGGGCGTGAGTGTGCCTTTCAAGTGCAGGAGTGCAGCTCTCTCAGGCTCCACTGGGGCAATAAGTCTGAATAGCCAGCTGCATGTAAGATGGGCTGATTACTGCTTATAAGAAATTCTCTCATGACTATTTGACATCAACCCTGAGGTTGCCTGGAAGAGTGTGGGGTGCTGGGTGGAAGGGGGAAAAAGAGGAAAATCGGGACAACTGTAATAACATAATCAATAAAATATAATTTTAAAATGTCAACACATAAAGAAGTGTAACATTTCAAATAACATAAATGTATTTAATGTTTTATTTAAAAAAACTTCACCTTGACTTTTCAAAAACAGCCTTATTGAGATACAATACACATACCATATAATTCATCAAATTAAATAATTCAGTACATTTAATATAGTCCAGAGTTGTGCAGAATTGATTTCATAGTTTTGTGGGTTTTTTGAAGATTTTATTTATTTATTTTTAGAGAGGGAAGGGAGAGGGAGAGAGAGAGAGAGAGAGAGAAACATCAATGTGCGGTTGCTGGGGGACATAGCCTGCAACCTAGGCATGTGCCCTGACTGGGAATCGAACCTGTGATGCCTGGTTCACAGCCCGCACTCAATCCACTGAGCTACACCAGCCAGGGCTATGATTTCATAGTTTTAAACATCCTTTTCCAGTTTCTAGTTTAGCAACTTTTTGTGTTTCTTTTGCACAGATGAACAGATACATTTATTATTTCATATCAGTTTCTTTCTTACAGGAAGGAAAAGTATTTTCCCTTCATTTTTTCCATTTAGCAGTGTTTTCTGAAAATTAGTCTATATTAATTCATGAACAACTTCTGTGTTCTTTTTTATATTTTAAATAATTTGTATTTTTAATTACAGTTGACATCAGTATTATATTAGTTTCAGGTGTACACCCCAGTAATTAGATATTATATAGCTTACTAAGTGATCATCCCAGTAAGTCTTGTACCCATCTGAACTATACATAGTTATTAGAATATTATTGACTATATTCCCTATGCTGCTTTACATCCCCATTTCTATTCTGTAACAACCAATTAGTACTTCTTAATCTGTTCACCTTTTTCTCCCTTCCCCCTTAACCCTGCTTCCATCTGGCAACCATCAAAATATTCTCTATGAATTTGTTTCTGTTCTGTCTCTTCATTTATAGTTCACAGCACAATTCAAGTTTCGATTTGTGGTAGAATGACCGCATGTGCAGAAGATAGGCTAGCTAGATTATCTGAGCATCCAGTTCTGTTTCAGTATGGGTGCTCTGTGGAATTAAAACTTTAGTTTTCAGATTCAATTGTAGATAAATATGTATCAATTGCCATTTTATTCATATTTTCTAATCTTTTTTTCTTTCTTTCTTAAAGAAGGCCCTTTAACATTTTATGTAATACTGGTTTGGTGATGATGAACTCCTTTAACTTTTTCATTGGGAAGAGTTTCAAAGAGTTTCATTGGGAAACTCTTTCTTTGCCTTTCCATTCTAAATGATAGCTTTGCTGGGTAGAGTAATCGGGATTATAGATCTTTGCTTTTCATCACTTTGAATATTTCTTGCCACTCTCTTTTGGCCTGCAAAGTTTCTGTTGAGAAATCAGCTGACAGTCTTTTGGGAGCTCCTTTATAGGTAACTAACTGCTTTTCTCTTAACGGCTTTTAAGTTTCTCTCTTTGTCTTTGACTTTTGGCATTTTAATTATGATGTGTCTTGGTGTGGAACTCTTTGGGTTCATCTTGTTTGGGATTCTGAGCTTCTTGGACTTGTATGTTTATTTCCCTCACCAGGTTAGGAAAGTTTTCTGTCATTACTTTTTTCAAATAAGGTTCCAATTTCTTGCTGTCTTTCTTCTCCTTCCAGCACTTCCATGGTGCAAAGATTATCTCAAAGATCACTTACACTATCTTCAGTTTTTGGATTTTTTTCTTTTTGCTGTTCTGATTGGCTGTTTTCTGCCTCCTTATATTCTAAATCACTGATTTGATTCTGTTTCATCTCAGATTCTTCATTTCAGTTAGTGTATCCTTCATTTCTGACTGGCTCTTCTGTTTGTTTGTTTTTATGTCCTTTTCATGCTGTTGAAGTTCTCAATAAGTTCCTGAGTGCCCTTATAACCACTGTTTTGAACTCTGTATCTGGTAGTTTGCTTGCCTCCTTTTATTTAGTTTTTTTTTTTTTCTAGAGGTTTCTCCAGTTCTTTAATTTAGGACCTGTTTCTTTGTCTCCACATTTTGGCTGCTTCCCTATATTTATATCTATGTACTAAGTAGAGCTGCTACATCTCCTGGACTTGGTAGAGTGGGCTTGTGTAGTAGGAGTCCTGTAGAGTCCAGTGGTGCTGCCTCTCAAGTCACCTAAGCTGGATGCTCCATTGTGCCCCTGTGTGAGCTGTGTGGGCTCTCCTGTTGTAGTTGAGCCTTGGTTGTTGTTAGCATCACTGGGAGGGAATGACTCTCAGGCCAATCAGCTGTGAAAACCAGCTGCAACTACAGAGGAGGAACTGCTGTGCAGGAGCAGACCCTATGTCGCAGGACTTGCTTCAGTGGGACTTTGATGATCTCCAAGCCCTCCCCGTGAGTTTGTCACTCATGGAGGTGTTAGGTTTGTAATCTTGTGTGTTCTGAAGTGTTCACCGGGTGCATTGGCTCTGGAGCCTCCAGGGAGGTGCAAGGTCAGCCAGCCACTGCCTGTGCCCTGCCTAGGTCCATCCAGCATGAGCTACAGAGTGATCTGCAGATAGCTGCTACTTGTGCTGGGCTTGAAGGTGCCCAGGAGAGGCCAAGCTATGAACCAAGGCCAGCTGCCACTAGTGTCAGATCTGGGGTTTCTTAGCAAGAAGTGCATGGTACTCATAGGCCAGATGCTGCTTGTTTGAGAAATTTTAGGAAAATCTAGGAAGCATGAAGCAAGAGAGGCCATTTGTATAGAAAAGCCTCTGGTAATGGCTTGAGTGGTCCTGCAAGTAGGGTGGGGTAGGGCCTCTGTGAGTCAACAGTGCAGGAGCATCAGTGTTAGCCAGGTTGATGTACGCTCAGATATGGTGACTGTTTGCTGGCTCTTTGGGGGTGGGAGGGTCCAAATAGTACAAATTTAAATTTAAATGGTGCTATAGATATGCACATGCATGTACACATACCACATACCCACCTGTTGTAACCCACTTGGCCTCCAGTTAATACGTTTAAACCCTGTGTTGAGGCTTAGGCAGAGTCTTCATTTCACTATCTCTACTAGAACCTGTGTTTCTGAATATACTTTTAAAATGTGAATCATCAAAAGATGACAATATAATCTTATCCTGGGTATGATGAATCTAGCCCACCCTTCCATCATTAAAAAGGGTCCATTGTTATTATAAAAACATTTCTCCAAAATTGGTGCTGGAGGAGGGGGAACAAAGATGAGGAAGTCCCTGTTAATAGAAAACCCCAGCAGTCCTTATATTAGGCTGTGGGGTGCATTTTTGTGTTTATGTTATATGGTGGTTCAGTTGATACTATGGGGATCCTCAGCACTTGAAAATAATTCACATAGTAAGCTTGGGAAATCTGATGTGGGAATTCTAGAAAATCAATCTGCATCCCCTTCTGGCTCTTTGCTTCTACTGTGAGGGTTTGATCATAATTTTTCTAAATGTAATAAATTAATTGGATGTATTTCTCAATGACTAAAAAAACTAAGTAAGCAGAAATTAGTGATTTGTATTAATCCCAAACCTAATTTGCTTTAATGCAATTACTCCAGATACATGAGTCACAAGTTGACTCAAACTGATTGTTTCATTTCTTTCTTGCAAAAGTCTGCATCTTATAAACCTTAGCTACTGTCACCCTCCTGTTTCTGAACTCCATTTTCTGAAACAAAGTATATTCGTCATTTAGGACCATAGGTATTTACTTTCTCCTGAGAAAGCAGAGTTAGGAAAGCACTATTTTCACTTACAAAAGAAAACATTTGTGAACTGGTCTATGAATATATGCCTGTATAATCAATCACTCAAACCAGTGTGCTTGTCAGATTGGATAGGAGTGTTGTCAATAAGTATGCTCAAACAATAGGCTTAAGCCAGTGGCCCTAATCAAATGGGGACATATGGTCACCGCACTTGTGTGAAAATACTTTCATTGTATCCTGTCTGTGAGTACATAACTAGGATTTGTTTTCCCAGGCCATGAGTTTTGCAGCTAAAACCATAGTAAGTCTTCCAACATTGTTGCCTACTTTGAGTCTAAATTGATTTGATTAAAATTCAATTTGATTAAAATTTCTGGTCAGAAAGCTTCATTTGAAAAAAATAACTGTGAAGTGATTATTTTTAGCAATGATTTAATAATGCTGTTTAACACCTAGTATGAGCCAGGCACCTGTGCTAGACAGTAGGGATGTGACTGTGTGCCAAATAAATCCAGTCCAACCTAGCATGAAGTTTGTAGTCTAGTGGAGGATGGAGATGAATAAAAGGGCCATTTCGGTATTTTATGATGAGGGAAGAAAGGATGCAATGGGAATATAAACAGATGTGTGAGTGATCTCCAAACTGAGGACTGAAGAATGCATGGAAGAGATAAGCACGAGTTCTGTGTTGAGGGAAGGGCATGTTCAAAGATCTGGAGACAGGAGTGAACCTGGCACCTTCAAGGCTTTGTAAGTGGGTTATTCTTCCTGGAATGCACAGGCCTGGGTAGGGAGTGGTCTGGCAATAATTCTGGGTGAGTGGGCCCCAACTTCAAAAGGCCTTAAAAACTGTGGTGAGGAATTTTGAGTTTACTCTCAGGGAAAGGGGGCACCACTGAATTGCTTTAGAGGCCATAGCAAGTGCTTTAGGGAAAGACCTCCCAGTTTACATATGAAGAATGGATTATGGGTCTGGGGTGGGGGGCACAGGAAGACTATAAGAAGAAAATTACGGAGGTCTAAATGAGGGCAGTGACAGTGAGGGAGAGTTATTTGGGAGGTAGAATCAGTAGGACTTATTAATGGCTTTGATGTGGGAGCTGAGGGCAGGCAGGGAATTAAGGATTTTCTTATGGGTTGAATTGTGTTCCCCCAATATCCATATGTTGAAATCCTAAGTCTTAGTGTTCTTATAAGAAGGAGACACCTGGACACAGACCAGGACAGGGAAGACAGTCATCTACAGCCAAGGACAAAGGCCCAGAACAGATCCTTCCTTCCTTCACGGCCCCCAGAAGCAAACAACCCTGCTGGCACCTTGATCTTGGAATTCAAGCCTCCAACACAGTGAATAAAAACAATTTCTGTTATAAGCCATCTACTTCTGTGGTACTTAGTTAGGGCAATCCTAGCAAACTAATACAAATGGCTACTCAGGTCTTAAGCTTGAACATGTGCAGTTTTAAGTAGGATCAAATGAGCAGAAGTGCATTAAGGGGGATGGTGCTAACTCAGCTTGACATGTTGGCTTTGAGGTACTTGTTTAATCCCAGAGTCAGGAAGTCCAACTGGCCATTGGGCAGTCAGGACTCAGGAGAGACAACTGGGCCAGAATTCCAGGTCCAGATCATTGCATGTGGACAGGTAGTGACACCAGGGGAATGGACCTTGGGGAGAGTGGGCAGGATGAGAGGTGAACTGAAAGAGCCCTACTATTACTTTGGTACTAGACACTGTCTTCACATGTCACATAGATGAGAAAGGTTCTGTTATTTGTTGCTATTTTAGAATATTTGCTTGTAGGAATTAGGAAGAAAGTGGTATGGAGCAAGGTCAGGATGTCAAACAGAATGGCAAGTCACCTGGGGTCCAGCCTTGGCTACCTCTTGAGTTAAGGTACTGCCTCTCTGAGACAGTCCCAGGACAGATTCAGAGATTCTGACTCACACTCACAAAGCTTACAGAAGGTAGTATCTAGAACCCAAATACCAAATGATGAATTTATAATAAGAATTAGAACTGGTAAGTGAAACTGGCCTCTTCTATCACTTACAGAAGAGCTACAGAAAGAAACAGATGATCAGAAGGTTGTTTGGTGCACAGTAAACCAGAACAAGGAGGTAAGTTTAATGATATGAGTTGGTAATGAGATCAGGCTCCAATAGCTGAGGCGGTGCTCCCCATGATCAAGGGATGATTGCTGGGTGGACTGTATGTCCATCTGTCTCCATCAGCCATCAGCTGGCAGCCCTGTGCCCTGGACGCTGCCAACTTCCATCTCTATGACTTTCCTTGCTTCCATAGATGACCCACCTTGTCTAATGAAGACATGGTTTGTCTCTGGAATATTAATATCTTCAATTAGATTAAGGGCTTGTCTTGCTGCCCTGGTACCTGTTCACCTCATTTGAAGTAATTCTGTATTGCTCTGCTTTAATCCATTATGTGTTGATTTTAAAGTTTAATTTCCCTCATTCCGCATTCTTGGCCACGAAGTAGGAAAGGGGTGGGGAAAAACTCACTGTAGCTCTTTCTCAGTTTCTTAAATAGGTATAAATATAATATTTTCAAGAAATAATTTTGTTAGTAATTATTTCAGGCTTAATGTTTTTCAGCAGATTTTAAAAGCTGTTTTGTAAAATATTATTAACTTACTCTCATCTGGTTAATATTCACCCTTTCACTCTTCATGCTAATTCTAACGAGAATGCCAATTTTCGCTGGAGTCAGGTGGCTCTACTACTCTGGAGAAATTTTGCCTTTAGAGCTTTTCATAATTCAGATGACAGTATATCAAGATGGGAAAGGCAGTGTACATTTATTTAAGGTGTGAGACCTCTTGAATATTTTCCTTTTACTTTGAGTAGGTGAATAACAGTGTCCTCTGGGGCTTCTGTCCATCACCCACCGAGTTGGACTTACCAATAAAGTTACAAAACCTCAGGCCTCTCTCTCCACAGCTGCAGGCCAGCGGAAATAAATTAACCAAGTGTCTCCTCCTTACACAATTTGTCAGAAAAGCCATCAGCTCTAAGGAGATAAACATGAGTCTCTTTTAAGCTTCCTCTTTCATCTTTCACTGCTTCTGGATGGTGATGGGGGTGTGGCCCTGGATAGTGATCCAAGCAGTTGGGATTTTACCCATGTAGGCTTGCTTGCAAGATGCTGGTACAATAACGCTCTTTTAAGGAAAAAAAAATTCAAAATTTAGTCAAGGGGCAATTTTCACATTGAAAAACGAGTTAAATGTATTAACTTGCCTTTTAATTGGCAAGACCTCAAATCTTTCTTCCTGGTCTGACTAGGTATGGAAGTGAGGAAAGAAAAATAAAGTGAAATAAACACAACTCTGCTCTCAAAGGGCCTGTATCTGATGGGGAGACAGCCACACAGGCCAGTAATAGCCACGCAGTAACAGGTGTTCTAAGAGAGCCCAGACTGTTGCAGAAGAATAAGGATATGCAGTCAAACCCACCTAAAAGATGGTGCAGTTCTGCTGGCATGTGCAACTCATAAAGGAAGAAGAACCTTGGTTGGTAAGACAACGGCTATTTCTGTGGAGTTAGCTTTCTGCACACTTTTGTAGCGGGGAGTGGGTGGAGGTGGGGCATGGATTTGAAAGAGAAGGGCTAGTTCTTTCCATTATAGGGAACAGAGCAACCCAGTCCTGTTAGTGAGATGGGCGGGACTTCTTCCCTGAGCAGAGTGATGGACAGTGAACGTCACCTCAGCACACCAGCTTTTCAAAGAGAGTGAGCTGAGGGAACACAGGGCCAAGCTTCCTGCTGCAAATGATGAGTTTTAGAGAGGAGTCCCCTCAAATACTCTTAGGTAGCCCTCAGCAGAAACAAGTTAGTGGGAGATATCCATGCTACACCTGTCTCTCAGGTTGCAGAGGAGAATTCAACCACAGAGGTGGAAGGCGCCAAAGGATCCTCTCCTAGTCACAACTACCTCTGCCCCTAAATTGCATTTGGCTGTTTTAAGCATTTCTCCAAGAACCTCAAAGAAAATACATCATGGCAATGGTGGTAGAGTCTGTTGCCTTCCAGAAAGCAATTCCACAGAGATAAGCATGGATTTGGTCTCTGGCCTAGGTTTGGGGGAAGGAGGAGGAAGGTTCTTGCTCAGCACAGTGAGGAAGCATGCATTCCTGGTACCTATGGAAAAAAGGTGGTATGAGGCAGAGGGGGCTATACTGACCTAGTTGAGCAATTGTGCCTGCTTCCCCCAGCAGTGTAGACCATGGAGGTCTCCCTCCCACAGGAAGGGAAAGTCACCAGACCAATGGCTCTTAATGGTTTCTTAACTTCAGAACCCCACTGCAATCACCAATAGCCAACGGTGCCTGAAAGCATAAGGAAACAGTAAATACTATTTACCTTTTCCAGGTATTTTCACTCTAGTCATGCCCTGCACTTACTCATTTCAGTGTTGTGGTCTAATTCTGCAGTGGGAAGGGGGCAAGTAGCATAAGTTGATGGGAAAAGGCCATGTGACAAGAATGATATAATGACTGCCATCATGAGAAGTAGCTTCTAATTTCTAAGTCTCTGTTGCTACTCTAGATTTAGAACATCCACTTTTACAGACGGCTTAGCTTCCCTCTCACTCTCTCCTCCCTCCCCTCTAATCAAATCAGGTTCCCACGTCTTCTGCTTTCCAAAGGTGGTTCTGATTGTTGGGCAACTGGGTCACCATCATGTGCCTTCTTTAGGTGTGCTTTGTGGTGGGCACAAACTGAGCTTAGCATTTTGCATGCCAGGGAGCATCTAGCCAAGCTGCACTCACACTGTGTAAAAAGACCTTTTGCTAAGTGAGGCTTACGAGGTTTGTTGAAAATTATTCTGCACTGCTAATGAAGAACCCAAACACACAGGAGTTTCACATGATTTCACAGCTGATTTATATTCACAAAGGATAATTAGCATCATGTAATTTTCCTTGCCAGATTGATTTTCATTTGAATATCAAAAATTATGTCATTTTAAAATAATTTCATACTTCGCTGATGAGCTAAAATTGAGACATTGGACACATAACGGCACATGTGTGCTCGGGGGCAAGCACATGGTCTTCTCTCTTGGGAAGGCAAGGACAGTGAGACCCACAGGAGTAATCACCTGTCTTCAAGAGAAGCATCTGTCATTTGTAAGCCTGTTTTCTAGAAAAGCAAACCTGGGCCTCACTGTGCAGTAGCCAGCTGCGCCCCTTCCAATAACACAGGTGACTTCACAAACAAAATGATCGGCATGAAAACTCCATGAATTAAGAAATATAGACATAGTGAGAGTTTCTACTAACCTTTTTAAGGGTAATAATTTTAGAGCTACAGCACACTGACTTGGTGTTGAAGGAAGCTGAGGTCCATCTCCCCAGATCATGCCATCTGGGGCTAGCCTTGGAACGCTGCAATTAGAGAGCCTTTCCTTGGTACCTGCCCCCACACAATGCTTTCTCTGCCGCAGCCAACTTCTCAGGCGCCCTTCTCTGCAGTTCTGCACTCTATGAAATTAGAACTCGATTACCTCCAAAACCCCCTGCGTGGCTCCCCTCCCAAAAGTTCTTCCAACATAGGTGGAGCAGTTAGCCCTGACCTGTCCCTCAAAAACCAGTGTCCTGCTTCACAGGTAGTCTCTATGATGAGGTTCCTAATAGATCTTGTAAAAGTGCTTCTAAGAATTGCCACATTTTCTCTCTTATCTTGAAATAAGGGGGGAAATACTTTTATACTTTTGACTGCAGGCACTTGAGAGCTTCAGACAGGACTAATACAATTTGTCTTAAAAATTCAAGCCCTGACCCAAACCAGATTCCCCCCTCCCTAGAGTCAGGTTTTGTTCCCTGAATGAGTCTGGACTGTGGATGTCCAGAGACACCTGCCCACTTTCCCTCGGTACTTCTGAAGTTCTCAGAGCCCCTGTCTGAAGGCATTCCATTTGGCTTAGCTGTGTCTGTTTGCTCCTTAGTTCTTGAAAAACAAAGCAAAATTAAATTAAAATGTAGCTATTGGAGACAGGATTACTTGGGGTGGCACAACTCATTGAAAGGAGCAAAGGTTTGTAGCATGAAACTTGGTGGGATCCCAGGTCTGCCACTGCCTGCCTCATACTGTGAC
This sequence comes from Tonatia bakeri, assembly GCA_004024845.1. Classification (NCBI taxonomy): domain Eukaryota; kingdom Metazoa; phylum Chordata; class Mammalia; order Chiroptera; family Phyllostomidae; genus Tonatia; species Tonatia bakeri. The sequence goes on from PVIA01002583.1 coordinate 157,553, forward strand.
CTCAGATAAATGTCTTGCCATCTCTGAGCCAGTTTCCTCATTGAATAGGATAATACTATCCTAATAAGACAGAAAGAGTCATATTTACTCTGTAGATTTGGGAAAGGATTAGAATGTGCTGGCATGTAGTAGGCGTTCAATAAGTATTTGTGGAACATGGTAATTTAGCTCATTTCAAACACACCAATCCTGATACAAGTTCCAGGACATTCAGGTCCTCGTGGACAGATTGTGTCCTAGGACAGAGGAGAATAGCTGCCCCCAACAAAGAGCATCCAGAAACTCAACGTGCTCATGGTCACGAAGAGAACTCACCCCCGTGCTCAGACTATGCAACTGAAACAGAAACACTGGTTTTTGAGATGTCTTTACTATTCTGTTTTCAGCTCTTTTTCTCACACAGACTGAGCCCTGTATATCTGGCTTTCTTTTGATTATTCTCTTTTTCTTTCTCACCTCCTATTTTCCCAGTCCTCTTTCTTACCTTCTTCTTTAATGAGTGAATCCAGAGTAAGATCTATCTCAATTCAGCCCTATGACCTACCACAATTTAGGTGAATCACATGAGAAAGCCTGTGATTTTATATACAAAACTTTGTAAACTGTAAGATCTTATACAAACGTAAAAAAATATGATGTTGGTGGTGGGGAGGATGCTTGTATTAAGGGTAACCCAGCTGGTTAACCCTATGGATGGGGACTCAGCAGGTTTGTATTCTAATCTAAGACAGTTAATGAGCATTTAAACAACTATGACTTTTAGATAGAAGAAATTAGTCCAATAATCAATTAAATTCTCTGCTGGTATGAGTATAACCTTCATATGGGATAATCTTTAGATCAGTGTGTATAACCTTTAAGAAAATCTTCAACTGTATTTCACATCAATTCAAACAAACCTAATGATCATGGAACTGGGAAAAGATTGGATGTGGATAGCAAAGCAAGAGAAAGAGTGAGTAGAGATAAATGATGATGACATTGGAGGCAACTCTGCCAGCCTTCACAGCACCTTTGTGAAAGTTTCTGAAGGTGGCTCTTCCTGCAGGTGGAGAGAGCCCTGTCCCAGGAGAGGGGCCTGGACTGCAGAGATTGGGCTGGATTCCAGTCCAACACTCCTGTGGCCAGGTGCTCTCATGCAGGCCACCACCTGTCAACCCTGCTGGGCAGTCCAGAGTGGGAACCATGTGGTCCTCTCAGAGTCAGTACCTGGGGTTATTACATTTGATATCTTTTAAAGTTGTCTACAGGAGAGAGTGCGTATTTATTTTGAAAACTTATTCTGTATAGTGAAACGTTTAAACAAAAAAGGTGAATGCATCAGGTATATGACAAAAGTGAGAAAGTAGAAGTAAGAGTGGAGTAAATTATCTAGACTTATTTTCAGGAAGAGATCCAAGCACATTCCTGTGTCCTCTGCTGCCCGTTGTGTTTGGGGCACATGATAGACACTTAGGAAACATATGTGAAATAACTAAAGAAAGGAAGGGACAGTAGGAAAAGGGAAAAATAAGGAGGGATGTTCTGCACACAAAGGATTGAAGGATTCGGCCCTGGTCCCTGGGATTTCCCCATCTCACCCAGGAGAAGGGCTCGTTGGTGAATTGGTAGTTGGTACAAGACTAATCATTTGTATTTTCCTTGGAAAACTTGAAACATCCTCTTCCCATGAACAGAGGTAATTCAAAAACCCACAAGTCTATTTTACTTTTGAGCAAACTCAGGTAGTATCTCTATCTGGAACTGGAGTTGAGATTTTTGTGAGATTCACGTTAAGTGTAAGAAACCAAGGAGAAGCCCTACAACTTGGGGATGTTTAGGAAGAGACAAGAGAAAACCAAACCGATTTTGATTATGTCTGAAATTAACTCGATCATGAACAGTAAGGGTCAGGTGAATACTTGTCCAGCTCACCTCAGCACACTAAAGGGAATTTGCGAATAACCACAGTTTGTGCGAAGCTGGTGGGGTTTCCTAAACCCAAACAGAGTCCACTTCCTCAAGCAGCAGGACATGGACCGAGGTGTCACCACCAGAAAGCATAGCTGAACTTCTTTTCCCGATGGTGATTGCAATGCTGGCAGACAGGGTTTTCAAAAGGAAAAGAAATTAAAGCACTTTTTTCCTTCCAAGAGAATGGAATGGCTATTTAGGATAGTGAGGTTCTCTTGCTAAGGATGCACGGCAACCAGAAGGAATGGGAAGTAGCAACTGAGAATCCTGAGACTTGATTCTTAAAAAGTGTGAAATGGTTAATTTCACCATAGACTTTCCTTGTTCTTTGGTAAAACTGGTGAATTTATCAACTGCTTGGTTAATAGAGCTTTCACTCATCTATACTAGTCTGTCAAGATTTCCTCTATAAACAGTATCTGTACGGAAAGCTTTCAACATGAATGGGAGAAACAGCTGAACACCTTGACGTAGTATTCTGTGGGGAGTTGTGTTATTATACTCAATTTTATTAAATTTGATTTTGTTTCCATTTAATGCTCTCTTTCCTCTAAAAGAGGGAAAACAAAGAAAAAGCCTAAAATCACTCTGTTATTTTTAGTTTATAAAGTTAAAAAATTATAGTAGAAAAGCCTTTCATTAATGCTTTGGCTAAGATTGGGCATCCTATTATCTTAATAATTATATTCTGGTGTTAAATTAACTTTTAAACGATACCTGCAATTCAAGCAGCAGATGGCAAAGAAACCACACTGCACATCCTGTTTCATGTTTTATGAGGAAGAAATATCAGTCCCTTTCAACCCTAAGCAGTTCAGATTGATGGCTTTAATTATTTCAGGGCCTGGCTTGTTTTTCACGTGCATGTATACACGGAATTTAAAATCACTTTTGAGCGCCTGGAATGTATTTATTTTCCATGGCTTTTCCATTAACGCCAAGACAATGGCTTCTAGAGTTGATAGCATCTACCTTTTTCCGACCTAACTGGTTTCTATCATGCCACTTAATAGTTCAACCATTGGCATTTTAAATTTCACATTATCTTATCTTAAATCTAATCTGATTAAGTGACCCAGTTCATCATGCTGGCTTTAATTCAGCCACTATAATAAACTGCCAAAAAAAATTAGGATAATGTGCTTTTTATTACATGCCTTTTAGTTTTATTGGTGTGATTCAGTCTTACAAATTATGATATTAAAGTGCAAATTAGCAGGGGGCTATTACTTAGATAATTCTTTGTTTACATTTAGGCACAATACAAAGAAGACTTTTAAAAACCACAGTTGACTATTTGGTTTCCTCCTTTTCTATTGTTCCATGTGGTACAATGATGGTGGACTTCTAAGGACATGGGGATTATGTCAAATACAAGGTTATCTGTGGAGAGTGGAACTCTGAACATCAAAAATTATTAAGTATTGACTGAGAATCTAGAGAGACCCTGCCTGCAAGAGACTCACATGTTTAGAGAATATGATAGAAACAGAGGTCTGTGAAAAGAATAATGCTATACAAGATAATGCGCATTAAGTGCTAAGTTACAAATGTTTTGAGTTCAGAAGAGACAGGTTATAGAATTTGAGAGCTAGGAGGAACTTCAGACTCACCTAGTCTCATTCCCTTATTTTCTGGAGAAACAGAATGGAGGTCCAGAAAGGTTATAAGATTTGTGTAGGGTGTGTCAGCTTACATGCAGCACAGTCAAAGCCAGATCCAATGTCCACTAACGCCCAGCCCAGAACTTTAGGTCCCAGCACTGCCTACCTCTCCTCCAAATGGGGGTCAGGGACAGCTTCATAGCTGCCACAGGGTTTGAGTTTGAGGGCCCACATTCAGGGCTTCCAGGTAGAGTTGTGAGGTTGGGCATTATGCATCTCTAGGGGCCCTTCCAGGGACTCTGATGACCACCTTCCAGAGGGAAGACATTATCCCAAAGGGTGGGATTCATACGGGCAGAGGAGGTGAAATGCTGGTGTGGTGGGATGCGCTCACTGCCTCTGGCTCTGCTGCTCCCTGGCCTGTGTTTCTGTTTGAGTGGACCACTTTAGCCCAGGGCAGCCCTGAGGGAAAATCTAGCCAAACCAACAGGACTGGTCACTTCAAGAATCCTTGGCAATGCTAAAACTTGACTAGGACTTAAATACCGGCTCCCCTGCTTACTGTCTATGTGATCTTGGGTAAGTTACTTAACCACTCTGAATTCAAAGATAATAATTGTGCCTACTTCACAGGGTAGTTGTGAAAATTAAATGAAATCATGCTTATAAAGCAATTACCAGAGCACCTGGTCTATGGTAAGTGTCTTAGTCCATTCCAGCTGTTATAACAAAAAATACCATAGTGTGTGTGGCTTAAAGGACCAACATTTATTTCTCACAGTTCTAGAGCCTGGGAAGTCCAAGATCAAGACACCAGTGAATTCAGTGTCCGGTTCATAGACAGCTGTCCTTTCCCTGGGTGCTGACATGGCTGAAGGGAGGAGGGAGTTCTCTGGAGTCTCTTTTGTAAGAGAACCAATACCATTCGTGAGGGCCCCACCCTCAACACCTAGCCACTTCCCCAAAGGCCCTACATCCCAAAACCATCACCTTGACGATTAGATTTCAACACATGAATTGAGGGCAGGGAGGGGCAGGGGAGGAGGAACAAATATTCAGTCTATAGCAGTAACTGTGAAACATCTGTTTAATCTTTTAATTATTGGAGTTGTGATCCACCCCAGATTTTTTAACTTAGTCTTTGGTTTGTCTGAGCAATCCCTCTGAGGCCTCGGGGTGGTGGTGGGGAATCTCCACATTTTCTTCATGGCAACAAAGTTAAAGGCACGTGGATGGGCCACTGTGAAAAATGTGTTCATGAGCAAAGCTCTCCTGGCATCTCTCCCTCGGTGACTATAAAGCACGGTGCCATTCATTCAAAGTCATCAAGTCAGTTACAGTTTTCAAATTTTAAATACCTTCTCTAAAAACACCTCACCATGTTACCTACAAGAAGTATGCACCGCACAATTACCCAGTCATTCTCCTGCTGTAATTTTGAGGCATCTTTGATGCGCAATCACCGACCGGCAGTGACTGCAGAACACTGCGGATGGCTCGTTGACACACGAGAAATGAACATACACAGAAACAGGCAATTTTCTGTGGAGAAGTAGGGACGGAGTGGCCACCCTCTCTAGTGGGTGCGCCTTCTCCTGTCCCAGCAGGCTTTTTATTGGGCTCGTTTGTACAAGAATTCAGGTAAAGCTCATTACTCATTGCAGGGAAGTAAGGATCAAATAAGAAGGAATTCTGAGAGCCTACTTTGAGTCAGGGTCAAAGAGCTGTAAAACTTTGAGGAACAAACTTGCTTCCTCCTTGGACCCTTCTCATTCAACCAATAGCATTCTAAACAAAGCAGGTTTCACAGGATTTTACATATTCTTTCTTAGGCCTGATCACCCAGGGAACCCACCCTTTCTAGTATAGCATGGCACCACCCTGTCATTGTTTCAAGCTTAGGTAGAGCAAGGGGAACTAAGGCAACCAAGAGATAAGGAGATTTTCTTGCAGACCATGAGCACTCAGGCTTTGTCAGAGCCGAGGGGTGAGGGTCCATCACCCCCTTTTGCCGTAGCCCCCAAAGTCCTTCCTTGGGGGCCTCCCATGTGATCGTGTCTGTCTTAGGTCATTCCCCCCTTGGGGAATCTTACCCATCATTGGCTAACTGACCAAGCATTGGGAATCAGGCAGGGCAAAGTAAAAGGACCAGAAGTGGTGCTCCTGCCAGGGAGATAAGCTTTTGTCTCCTTGCTGGCTTATGGTTCCAAGGTCGTTTCCTCAGCCTTAGCCTAGGCGGGGGTTACAGCTTCTGATACCAGGCAGGGCAGTTCCCAAAACATCTTCTTATGCTTGAAAGATATATATATATTTTTTCCAGGAGCTTGTGGCTGGCAGTGCAAAAACTAAATGATTTCCAGTATCAGGAGTACAAATCTGTTCTTCCATTAAGGGGGAAATAAGATTGCTGAATGCTGGGAACTCAGAGCTGACATCTGATATGCCTGCTTCTTCTCTGATAAGGTGGTGAGCATGGGGGGCACTTAGGTGAAGCTGGGACAACAGCTGGAACAGCTCCACCCCTCCCTAGAAGCAGGAGATCTAAAGAGCCAAAAGAGTTGTGATGTGCTGTCTCTTATAATTAATATTCTCCCAAAGGCTTTCTTCCCAAGGCTGCCCATACAAAGGCCTCAGTGCCTTCGAATTATGGTGCTGATGCTGCTGAGCAGCCCTTGTTAGTGAGGTCCCATAGGGAAGCAAGGGATGGCCCTACAGAGAAGGGCTGTCCTCTTTCTCCCCCTGGGGGAGGAGGGACAATTTGGAGCCATCCTGGGGCACTTCTTCAGCCCTGAAAGAGACTTATTGTCTCAAAGCAACAAAGGGAATGTCTGTTCATACCCTAGGCATCATTTTGGAGTTTGATTCTGCCTCATTATCCCACTTAGGTTTCCACTAAAGAGAGATGATGAAAATCCTGTGGCCCATTTCCCTGTGTGGAGGCAGCACTGAGATAGAGTTGGGGCTTTTAAGCATTTCAAATTTAAATATCTCTCCTGGCAACCTGTCTGTAGCTTCCAGCTGGAAATTGAATTATAATGTGTTGTAATGTCTGACAGTTTTTCAAGTCACTTAATTTGACTCATTCTTGTGATTTGTACTTAAATATTAGATCCCAGCTCCAAACACCTTGTGATCTTGGGATCATTGAAATTCATAATCCAGCCTGGCCCACAGCAGACACTCAATTGTCATTTTCTCTCTTAGAGACTGTGGGTAAAGCTGCAAGGGAATCAACAATGAGTGAAATACAATCTTTGCCCCCTGAAGGTCCTATCCTGGCAGTGGGGTTGGGGGTGGGAGGAGGACTTAGGAGAAACAGTAAGTGGCAAACAATACGCATATGTTGGTCTGATTCCTATTACAGATCTTCAGAAATAGTTTTGTATCTCTGTTTGCTTGTCTGTGAAATAGAGATTGATCTCTTAAGGGGCTCTTGTAATAACACAGTAATTAAAAGCAGAGACTCCAAACCAGACTGTGTGAGTTCAAATCCTGGATCTGCCACTCAGATCTAGCCGATCTAAGTACTAGCTCTGGGACCATGAGCAAGTTCCCTAACTTCACCAAGCTTCATGTTCTCACCTGCGCAAAGGGGTTTATGACAGCACCCATATCGGGGTTGTTAGAAGGATTAAATGACCAAAGTCCTTAGAATACATTCGGTACAACCTAAGCTCTTGACAGAAATTAGCTATGGACATCATTCATATTCTCCAACACCATGAATTAATTTATTCCAGTAGTACTGATGAAACAGGGAAGTGATTTGAAACAGGAATCCATTTCATGTAAGCTAAAAATTGAGTTTTTCCTCTATGGTAACACTTCTTAAAATATAAACAACTGTGGTACAAGCGCAACGTAAGTGCTGGGTTTTAAAGGCGTACAGACCTTCTTGGGAGCTGGAACTCTGACTTCACCATCTGTGTTTCTCTCTCACCTATCACACGGGCTGGTACATAGTAGATGCTCAGTAAATGGTAGTTCAGGGCAATACTGTTGAATATGATCACACATAAGCAGGCAGGATGTCCCATGACATGGCCAGGAATTTAAGTCCAGGATGTGTGGAATAAGGGGTTATATTAGTTTGCTAGGGCTGTAACAAATTGCTGCAAACTCGGTGGCTTAAAACAACAGAAATTTATTATGTCACAGTTCTGGAGGTCCAAGGTATGAAACCATAGGGGTGAAAGAACTTTTTTCCTCTACCTACTTAGATTGAGTGCCTTTGGCCCCTGAAAATTAAGCTGAGGAAAGAGAGACTAATAGCCAAGTGATTCCTCCAGATTTTGAACTGCCACCATGGATATAGGGCCGGCCCATTCCTCCTCTCCACCCTTCCTACCAGTCTGCATGTGGATTCTTCTGTATATCCTTAGTGCTGGGACTTCTGTTCAGCGAGACTTCAGGCGGTTCTCAGTAATAGCTGTTCTTTAGTTGTAATTTGTAGGTGGTCATGGTGGTGGGGGGAGCACAGGGTTTACCTAGTCCACCATTCTGACCAGAATCCCATTGTGAATGATTTTTAAAGCCATTGATTGGTCTAAATGAAATTACTTCCCAGAAATATTGGACCATTTTGGATTCCTATCAGTGGGGCACGAGCCTGTTGATTTCATCTCCAGTGTTTTTTTGCAATTAAAAATAGATTCTGTTTCTCCTTTTAAAGCTTATGTTTTGAAATTGCTTTTTAATATGAAACATTTGAGCTCACAAATAAGAGACAGTGAAAATAAATGAGGATTAAAATGGGCAATGAAGCATAAAATAGATGAATACATATTAAAATTCAAAACCTAGGCCTCTGGTGTGGAAAAAACAGCTGTAATAATTTAAAAGAAAACCTATAGGTGGTTGATTCTTCTTTTAATTTTTTTTCCAATTTAAGTGCTGGCTGGTTGTTAATTTGTTACCAGGATGGGAAGAAGAAATGTGAACTTCTGCGCTGAGAAGGTTATGAGAACATTGCTTGTCTGTGTATTTATATGGGGGTTTGTTGGATTATTCTGGATATTTAGCTTTGGAAATAATCAAACAACTGGTCACTTGCTGGGCCGTAGCTGGACATGCTGCACATCAAATGGAGAGCAGCCTGGGGCACTGGCGCAGGGGCTGGCCCCGGCGAACCCAGCTTGTCCTGTCTGAACCGCTCCCTCTGGAATGTGCTGTGAGTCGTGGGAAGAAATGAGTTTCAGGAAGTGACAGGTTCTGGGATAATCGCTGTTCTTGTTTAATAGTTGCACAGCAGCAGACCCCAACAGTTCATACCAGAGCAGACACGAAACCTCTTGTCCGGTTGGGGACGAAGTTGGAGGCTTGGCCAATTCGAATAGTCTCTATTTACCCTGACCCTAATTATCCTTGGTTTCCAAAATCTCTGTTACATTTCAGAAAGTGGAAGTGTGAACTCTCCTACTGCTGGGCATTGGCTGGTGCTTAAGCCAGGAGGTGGGCCCTTTCCAGGATGAGACGGCCTGATAGCCATCATGTCCAGGACAGAGTAAGTTTATGGATTAGCTTTTCCACTGGCTTTGACAAAGCATCTGCACAACTGTACACTTACCGTGATGAGCAGGGTGATTGGAATTGGCCCACGTATTATGGAGGTTGAGAAGTCCCACAGTCTGTCATCTGCAAACTGGAGACCTGAGAAAGCAGGCAACACAACTCAGTCCAAATCTGAAGGCCTGAGGACCAGGGGAGCTGATGGTGTAAATCCTAGTCCAAGAGCAAGAGAAGTAGAGATGACATGTCCCAGGTCAATCAATGAAGCATGAGAAAAAAAAGTGAATGCATCCTTCTTTCACCTTTTTTTCTATGGACTTGATGGACTGGATCATGCCTACCCACCCTGGCGAGGGAAATCTGCTCTACAGGAAAATTCACTTGCTAATCTCACTTGACACACCCAGCAATAACGTTTAACCTAGGCACCCATGGCCCAGTCAGGCTGACATACAAAATCAACCATGACGGTGATCTCAGAAGGCTACTTTAGAGATTCAGAGGAGAAGGCTCCTTTTGTTTCCCAGTGAAGCAGAGGCCGAGTAGCCTGCAAGACTGAACACAGTTTCTAAATAACCTGAGCTGCCTTGTCTCTGGGAAACTCCTAATATCTGAGTGCATATTTGAAGTAAATCAGGAGCTCAACCAGGAAGGAGGGAAGGCAGACTCTCAGAGTGTCTGGAAGTTCATAGGAATACACGGTCAGTTGCATGCTGGAAGCAGAGTTCCATAGTCCTTTCATTGCCTTGAGAACTTTCTGCTACATCTACAACTGCCTTGAAGTATGGCTAGTGCAAATGAGCACTTGAGTTTTTTATTTTATTCTATTCTAATGAATTTTAATTTAAATGGTCACCTGTGCCTCTTGGTTGCTTCCCTGTGTAGCACAGTGGTTACAAGCCATAAAAAGCTGTTTAGTTTTATAGATAACAATGTTGAAAGTCCAAATCCTATTTTAGACAAACTTTTGATTTATACGAAGAAGTGTTGCAACCACTTACTGAAAAAAGGAGGCAGAATGAGCAGAGCTGTGGTGAATTGAGGCAGACAGAGGCACAGAGCTGAGGGTGGAGAGACTGGGTTTGTGTCCCTCTCTGTGCTTTGTGGGAGACTTTATTCCTTTCCTTCCTGGGTGGACTGGTTATTTTGGTGGTTCAGTGCTTTCATGCTCAACAGGCTTATTTTTCACACAGCTGAGTTATCTCAGACTGGAGAGCTCCCTGCTTAATCTTCTCAATTTCTCCCTGCTCGTTCCAGCTGCACAGATGTGAGTGTGACACTGTCATCTTTCTCTCCAGGCGCTGATCAAGTGTGACAGTTTCTATGATGTGCCCACACAGAAAAACAAACAAAATACAACTTAATGAAGAAAAAAGGGGACCCCACAGAAGGAACCTAACAGCCCAAGTGTTGCCTACCTTTTGTATTTCTTGGTGAAGTGGGTGTTAGTTGACTCTACAGTTGTGAGAGAGAAAAAAAGATTTAACCCTGGCTATAGCAGCTCACTCTGTGCAAGATAGTTTATTGAGTCTGCTGTGAGTTTCCACTCTTGCTTAAAACCTTGTCATTCTAATTAATAGTTATTTATGGATGATATAGTGGTATCTTTAAGCAAGTCAGTCTTCCATCTTTTCAGTACTTTTTCAAACAAAGGCACCTGGTTCAATAAGAAAGTTGACTAGTCAAAGTAAAACACTAGCTTTCCCATTGCCTGCAAGAGATCCCTTTTATCCACTCTACTACCAATTAATACAGAAACAAAATAAAGGGAAAATTGCAAAGATTTCTAATATGATGGAACAGAGCCAAAGATGACAAGATGACAAACAAGACAGGTGATATCCATGGGAAGCACTTACTGATTCAATAACCAAGTAATTAAAGACTATAGGAAAATAGAGGTACATTTAGTAGAGTGAATATCTGTTATGTTCACTGTGGAGAGACAAAAGCCACTTGGCATTGTTTTTGTGCATTAACTAACATCACCGCTGACTTTGCAGGATCTAGATATTGTCTAGAATCTGCTGTTATCTAAGCCAGATGTTTATCGGATAGCCCCTATTGTGCATGTGACTTTGTAGAAACATTCTCCATTAACTACAGGAAGATGACTTGTGTGATAATTAGGCTCATTTTAGAAGAACCTGTCCCTACCAAATTTTGAGATGGAAAATAAGAAAATAATGATATCAGTTATCAATTTCTTCACTTCAGTTTCTTCACTTCAATTCTCTTCATTGCAGAGCCCCTTTATGCCTCCCCCATTCAAGGGGCATCACCACCTTCTGCTTCCTGACCAATGCCAGGCTTGGGCACAGACAGGATGGTTTCTCCTTGGTTGCACACTACTGCCCACCACTGTCTTGCACACCACTGACTTGGCTTCCAAAATCCAATGATTCTATGTGGTTTTCAGCAGCATGAAGGTCTTCTATTCAGAATGGTTTGTGTGAGGTGTCAGGAAGCAGCCCTGTTGCCGTAAAGCCACGCGCCACCTGTGTAGAGAGAATCACAACTGTGGGGAGTCACTGACCAGGGGAAACTAATATTCTTGCTGCTCAGAGTGGGGAGTCTTGCAGGGAGTCTTTGGGAACAGCTGAAGGGATGAGCAGCCGCTTCCAGGGTTCAGTGAGGAGCTTCTCTCCTCCCAGACCACACTCTTTGCTGAGGGTTATGACAAATAAATTATGTGTTAGCAGAAACTAAGGGGAATTGAAGGGGAATACCACATTAGTCTAACTTGAACATGACATGTCATCTTCTGAAACACCCGTGGGATTCCCTCCACCCCCCAAACTAACCCTGAAGCAACACTCAGAATTCTTTGCCTTCCCCACAGAAGTAAAATCCACTCTTCAGTTAAGTGTATCAGTCAGGTTCCAGTTACGTGATGGAACCTACGGCAGTTATTGCAACAGGGAGAATTTGATATGAAGATTTGTTATTAACTGAGGAGCATGGAAGACAAAGAAAGGAAACAGAGATCCAAGAGACAGACCCTGGGGAAGCCGTTACCATTCCCAGTGCTGGGAACCAAGGGATAAGGTTGGGATTATTGTAACTGAGAAATTTGGAAGAAGAGCCCCATGGAGCTGAAAGTCACTCCTCCGGTGGGGAGGGGGCGCTGTGGTGGTGGGGCTGCGGGCTGGGAGGAGGGGGTCTATGGGGCTTCATTCTCAGCTCTAGAAGCGGGTACTGGGCCCTCTGGGGTTGTTATCATCAGGCTTGTGCCAGTATTGGAAAACTGCAAATGATCTAGCTGCTGCTGAAACGTAATTCCTGGGGCAGGTACAAAGAGCCAGACCGCGGTGATGGAGACAAGCAGAAATGAGCCTCTCTCCCCATACAGCTTGGTGAACTCCCTCCAGCGCCCTCTATGGGCAGAGCCTAAAAGAGACGCGCGGTCCAACGTGACCTGTAAGTCCGCCCAGGCGTCAGAAAGAAGTATCTGGAAGGGTGGATTTGAAATTGAGAAACAGTACTTGAATTACTGGCAGAGAGAGTCATACAGATTTTACTGAGGGTTCTGTAGAGAAATCTGAAGGGCAATATACATTGTAGGGTGTTCAGCATTTTATGATTCGCTTCCCCCTAAAATAAGTCAAGACTTTCCCCATCAAGTTTCTCTTCCTCTTGTGTCTTCTCTTTATGCACTCCTGTACTATCTTGTGTTGTTAAAATGAGCCCAGTTAACTGCTCCAGCATTGCGTCCCTGCACAATCATCCTGCCAATAAACATGATCAGTCCCTTTTTTTAGAAGGTGGAGGAAGTCTATATGTTTTTCTGTCTAAAATAGTATCTTTTTTTCACATCAGGGGAAGATAAAATGGATTAAAAATTAAGATTCAAATGAATTGTAATGAGATAAGGAAAAATTAAAAGAAACAAGAATACAGAAATGTTTAAAGTAAAAAAATAGTGAAAAAAACAAGACAGAGAGACAAATACTGTGTTATAACTTGTCTGTGGACTCTTTTTAAAAGTCAAACTCATAGACAAAGAGCAGAAAAGCCATTCTGCAGGGTGGGGTGAAATGGGGAGAGGTTAGCGGAAGGGCACCAGCTTTCGGCTGTAAGATTAATAAGGCCTAAGGATCTAGTGGATAACATGGTAACTAGAGTTGATTATATTGCCTGATAGAAATTTGCTAAGAATACAACTTAAATGTTGTCACAAGAAATTAATTAATTAAATAAAATAAGAAAATTAAAAATCTAATACATAAAGGGTAAGTGAAATAAATGAGCATTAAAATAATGGCTAACAAACAAGATGAAAATTTTAAAAGTGAAACTTAAACAACATGAGAATAACATCAACAAATAAACTTTAAAATAAAACTCAACAAGTGGAATTTAAACTCTTGTTTTGGCTCTTACCAGTGTGACTCAGTTGGTCCGGCATTGTCCTGAAAAGACACCAATTGGTTTGGTTCCCAGTCCGGACACAGGCCTGGGTTTCCATGTGGGGGTGGGGTGGGGGGGAGGAAGTCCAAATGAGAGAAAACTGATCTATGTTTCTCTCTTTCTCCCTCCTAAAAATGAATTAAATAAAGTTTCTTTAAAACTCTTTTTTGGATAAGAGAGAGAAATTAATTTTAAGTTAATCTTAAGAGAAGAAAAAATGGGAAGAAGAAGATAGAAACAGGGAACTTAAATGTAATAGAAAATAATAGGTTTCACTTACTAAGCATTTAGAGGATGAATGACAGGCACAGCTAAGTCCCATGAATGCATTGTTTCATTTAAATCGCACAGCCTCATTAGGCTAGTACTGTTAAGTTCCCATACTTCATAGATTGGAAGACTGAAATGTAAGAGTATTCTCACAGTACATAAAATTATGGAGTTGGAATTTAAATCCAGCTAGACCTAGCTAGATGCAGAGCCCAAGTTTTGAGGAGCAGTAGAAAGAGGGAAAAACAAATTAATCAGTACATATAATGTAATGAGATACTGTTGACGGGAGAGACCTGGTTCTTCTTGCTGACACATGTAAAGAATTACGTATCAGCAAATCTAGTAGTACGTAATCAGTGTGTTAGTGGCTTGCTTCCATGGAAGAGAACAGGACCTGGTAGAGTAGGGGGTAAAAGGGAAAGTTTCAGAGCAAAGCAAGGTGAGAAAAGCAAGAGCGGCTGAAGACCAGGGTGGCAAGGCCCTGGACAGCCTGAGGCCGGGTGGCCAGAGGCCCTGTGCCCCGAGAGCTAAGACTTATATAGTTGGTGGGATAGGAGGGAAAAAGTTACATATGGATTAACGGGTAAATGTGGCGCAAGCTTTCCTGGGGAGATGTGACTACCCAAATTTAGGGATGAATGGGGGTCTGTCAGTCCGATTTCTTGTCTTGCTCCAGACCCCATTTGGTCATCCTGTTGTAAAACAAATACATGACAAGAGGCAGTTAATTAAATTTTGGGGCACTTTCCAAAGTTATTTATGGGCTCTGTGAGCATCAGGGACTCCCTCGTAAGACAGATAGTAACCAGAGGTAGGCAATTAACCAAACTCAATTTATGGGCTCTTTCTTTAGGCACTGGGGACCCTCTCCCACATTCAGGCCTTGGGATGAAAGCACAGTTTTAAGGCTTTCTTTCTTGTTAATATAGTGTTTCTTGTGATATTGAAACACCTGGCAATATTATCAGACCAGGCTCAGGACTGCAGAGTTAGCATGTGAGACTTGTCTCCTTCCTCCTCCCTGCCTCGGTTTACTATTTATTCTACCTAATTGGTAAAAGGCGATTCCTGGCAACCAGGGTGCTAAATGCTGGCCAGTGACAGTATTGCAGTCTCAGAGTTCTTCCTATGCTGTCTCCTGCTTCAATACCAAAGAATGCTGAATTACTGATTTGTTCAACGTTGTAATAAGATAAAATAAGGGCAAAATCAGAAAAGAGTAAGGGGGAAATGGGAGGAAACAAAATAACAAAAATCAAGGATCTGGGAAAGCAGGAAAGTCCCCTGTGAAACTGACCTGCTTCCCCTGGTCCTCGTCTTCCCTGTCGGACAGGCCCTGTTCACTCAGAGCCTGGGGTGTCTCCTCTGCACTTTGCCTTGAGCTTAAGGAGATGACCTGGGCCCTTCCTTAGGCCTTGCCCTTATCTTGCCTGACAAAGAGGCCTTCCAAAGCAGCCTTGGTCCATCAGAGGCCCTGCGTGGCCTGCCTGGTTTGACTTGTGCATGTCCCACAGCCTCATAACAATGGCACGGCACTTGCCAGGACATCCCAGGCCCCGCCAGCTTGTAGGTCCAAATGAAGTCATCTAACCTTAATACCTTCATCTCCCTCACCCTGAGACTCTATCCTCATACAAGAAATCTAGTCCTTGTAGAGATCTGCCCTTGGAATTGCAAAGAAAAGATCTTCTGTGTTCAAGCCGTCCCTCCCCTCTGGTATCTGTTGCTTCCAGTCGTGTCCCCATCTCAACTCTTAGGCTTTGGGAATGTGTTTTCCAAGTCTGGGAGTTCCCAGAAACTATTCAGTCCTATCTCCTAACAAGATGTGCTTTGCTAGGCTGAATGCGAGTGTTGGGAAGCAACCAAAATGGCATGGCTCGCCTTGTAGACTCTGCCTCACCGAAGAGCAGAGTCTGCAGGAAATAGTTCTGAGCTGGCTGACACGTGGTGGGTACAGAATAAGGACTTTTCTGTCTCTTTGGAATACTTGGGGATATTAGTTTCTCAAGGTTTACATACACGATATGCTCATTTTCTAGGGTTAATAAGCTATAGACACTCAGGCATTAGCAGGATGTTGGCATTTCAGTCAACGTTTACATGTAGGTTTGCATGTGTTACAAATAACTTCAGAGCAATAGAATGGTATACAGTGATGATGATGATGATGATGATGATGATGATGATATAAGCCTTGTCATAACTAGAGTATATCCTATTTGCCCAGAATAATTTTTGGTTTTTGTCTTTTCCTCCAACATTTTTATAGTGTCTCCTTTCACCCTTAAAAACTATCATAATGCAATAGCCAAAAAACAAAACAAACCAAAAAAGCAAACAAAAACAAAAACCCACTATAGCCATGACACAATAAGGAGTTTCAATTTGTCAACTGTATAAAATATGAGATTCCTTAATTATAAGGTTAGGTAACTGAACAAGTGAACTTCTGGGTTGAGCTATTGATCACAGCCTTGTTGTAGCGCCATCTGGTGGCAGCTTTCTGAGCCAACTTGAGTATCCATAGGGACCATCCTGGGAGTTGTTACTTCCTGGATGGGACTTGAGGGACAGTAGTCACCGCTGTGAGATTCTCCCAGGTAGCTGGTTTCCAGTTCATGGAGATCAGGCTGACAGTCTAGCGGGATTGAATGGATGCATCCTGTACAGAGTTGTCTGTCTTCTCCTGACTGGTCTTAACCTCCCTTCAACGTCATCATCCTTCCTCGAGTTAAGAAATTTGCCAACCCTATTTAGAGAATTAGGGTCAGATACAGAGGGTGGGGGCAAATTGTCTATCATTTTCTATTGAGTTCAATATTAGAATTCAAGTTTTGCAGTTGGCATTGGTATCACAATAACAGTTAACATTTACTGAGAGATTTCTATGAGCCAGCACTTAAGAAGGCATTGCTAGTGAAACACCAAATAAACATAAGTGGAACTACTCTCCCATTGAGGTCAATGTTTCTGCATAACTATGCCTTATGTAGGAAATATTATTTTGGTTTGTGCTTGAATTTTTTCTTTTATAAAAATAGAACCTTCAGAATTTGATTTAAATTGAATTGTAGCCTTCAATTTGAATTTTTAATGTGCTCCAGGTACCCCAAAGGCATTTGATAATAGGTACGTTTTAGTGTTTTACAACCTTTCTGGAGCTTCTGGAGCTTGAGCTTTTGGGTGCATGGCTGAAGGTCAGCCTGCTGAGACTCTGGGATCAATCCTTGGAGGACAGATCAGGTTTGAGTAGATCAAGGCTGTTAGTTTCACTGTTGGTCCCCCTCAGCCCTGGATATTCCAGGTTTCTACTAATGAGGTTCCTGCCACATTTCCTTGTGCTTGTGCAAGTGTCTGTGTGTGTGCTTTGCAGTTATGCTGGGAGCGTTTTAACATGGAAATTAGAGTATGTTTTTGCAGTTCCTGGCTATTTTAACTGACTTCCTTTCCCCGGGAAAATCTTTGTTGAATCTCTGCTTCTGCTCATCTTTTGCAAAAAGCAAATAAAGAGACACGATAGCTGATTTCTGAATATACTGAATAAAAATTTTCAGTGTTGTGAAGAAGTAAGAAACAGTTTAATTCTTAGTTTGTGTATGTTCCTTGTGGGCACAAGAAACAATGACAGAGTATACAGGGGCCACCTTCCTTTGTGTAACCGCTCCTGGGCTGCACGCATGCTGAAGGCTTTGGTGGATCTAACCCAAGGAGTTGTTGCTACTGTGAATTCCATAATGGGATACACCCTTAGAACAGGAGATGGTTTCACGTTGGTCTTCCCGGTTATGAATATTGCTGCCGCGTTCCTGGCAGTCATGTAAGAAATTAATTGGATCCAGCTTGACTCCTCCTGTAATAGGGGACACCTGGAGATCTTGCCGCAAGAAGAGTCAGACTTGATGTTCAAAGCCGAGCAAGTTTGTTTATCATCCGAGGAGAGAATGGAATAAATGGGGAACCTGAGGGAAATAATTATCACAGATAGTTTTCAGTTTATAACTGCAGCCTTGAGTCTCTGCTATTTCCTGATGGCAACTGATTTTTTTTGCAAGGAAGCACAGGAGAGATGGTTTATTTTTGTGAGAAAGATTTACTAGCTCATGCAGATATGCTTCTCTTCCAGCACATGTTTTTCTTTTTAAATTTCCCTGAAATCCTGGGCCAGATTTGGGAGATTGGTTTCCAGTTCTTGCTCCATTTCTAATTTACTGTATTATAATAGGCAATATCCTCAACCCCTCTGTGCATTTCCAGTCAGGCAAAAATAAGAATTAGGACATCTAGCCTACGTAAAAAGAAATGTCAAGGGAAGGGTAGATTATTTTTGATATTATAGAAGAAAGAAATAACAGATACTGCTAATAATAATTCTCATTGTTCTATTTACATCTGCCTTAAGAATAAGATTTGCCATTTACCTTTAAAGGAATGAAAGGAAAATGAAAGAGCAAAGAGAGAGCATTTAGTGCCTTGATCAACCTCTGTGCGGCAGGGGCTTTCCTGTCCAAAACCAGGGTGCGCGTCACAGTGTCCATCTAACAGCATCTTCAACGTCAGCTGCGACGCTTTCAGATGACATCTGACATATAAACGTCGGGCTGGCCAAAAAGCCCATTATGTCTTCTCTGTGCGATGGCTCCAGTAGAGCTTAGTTGTCTTTAACTTCACTCGAAACAATTTTGTTAGATTGTATTGTGACAGCTGTCATATCAGCACATATTTAAAAAATCATTGAAATCAGTGGATTTTTGCACAGCCATTTTAATATCGAAGATGGGAGAAGATGCACAACATTTTCAGCGTGTTATGCTTTATTGTTTCAAGAAAGGTAGAAACACGACGGAAATGCAGAAAGAGATTCGTGCAGTGTGTGGAGAAGGTTCTGTGACTGATTGCATGTGTCAAAGTGGTTGGCAAAGTTTCTAGGTACTATTGACATTTTCGCCAAATAATTCTTTGCTGTGGGGCTGTCTTATGCACTGGAAGATGGTGAGCAGCACCCCGACCTCTGCCACTAGAAGTCGATAGTGGGAGACAGCAGACATTCTCAAAATATCCAGATCAATAAAGTTATTGGTGAAAATGAAAGAATGTGTTCTTTATTTCATGGAAAAATACTAAACAAACTTTTTTGGCCAACCCATAGAACAATATTTTTTACAACAAAAAGAAAAGCTTTTGCACTTTATTTAAGAAGATGAGTGAGAGGGGATCATGGACTATGAGATATCGTCAATGTCGTCCTCTCCACATCTCAGAAATGTAAAGTCCCTAATGGTGAGAACATCCTTGCTTTTCACCACCAGCGGACGGTGCCCTGCCTAGTGCTGTGAGAACAGGGCCCTGTCCGCGGCTGAGGAGTGAGTGAAGGAGTGTGTAGGTGGATGAGTTACCGAAGAACAAGTGAGTGTTCTGGCATCGGCTCAGGGGCTTGTTGTTTACCTTTTTTTTGTTTTGTTGCTGCTTAATGCTATAAAAGTTCATTGTAGAAAATTTGGAAAATAAAGAAAAGTATAAAAATGAAAATAATCACAGAGGACTTCATTGTAAATATTTTAGCACATTTCCCTGTTTTTCAGACATGTGTACATGTAGACATGTGCATACACACACACACGGATGTGTGTAAGTCCATAAATCAGTTTTATAACTTGACTCCATGATGTAAATATAGTTGCGACAACCCTTTCTCCAATTAGTACTGTATTGTGATGTTTTCTCAAATAAACTATTGTACAAAATTTGATTCAATGTACCTCGATAAAAGTAATTTTTCTTGCAGATTTAAGTTTTTACTGTAAAAATAATTCTCTAATGATTTTCTTGTCTATAAATAGTTAATGCCACCTTAGATTACTTCCTTAGGATAATTTCTAGATCTATAAGGGAAGGCATTCTTCAAGCTCTTGATCCACTTTGCCATGTGTTCACAGACGTCTTGTTTCTCCTTTGCTTCGTCGCATCACCTGCATACAGGTGCCTGTTCTGCTGGGGAAGATGGCCCGTCTCTCCTGTCAGGGAGCACACACTTCCTCTTCTCTGCCCACTCACCTGTTGGGGGAGAGGAGCAGGCCAAGAGAATCCATGGAGCTCTGAGTATTTTCCAGCTTAAATCCAGATGTCGGTTCAGCTATTGTAGAAAACAACTGTTGAGGCAGTTCCTGAAAAGTTAAACATAGAATTACCATATAACTCAGCAATTCCACTCCTGGGTATATACCCGGAAGAATTAAAAACCGATGTTCACATAAATTCATGTATACTCATGTGCACCGCAGCACTATTCACAAGAGGCAACAGGTCAAAACAACCCAAATGTCCATCAACTGTTGACTGGATAAACAAATTTGGTATATCCATATAATGGACATTATTCAGTCATAAAAAGGGATGGAGTCCTGATGCATGCTATGACAGATGGTAAGCCTCAAAAACAGTATTCTAAGTGAGAGAAGCCAGATCAATATGGGTCACATAGTATATGATTCCACGGACATGAATGAAGTGCCAGAATAGGTGAATCAACAGAGACAGAAAGCAGACTGATGGTCCCCAGGGCCTGGGGAGAGGGCGGAATGGGGAGCAAGTGTTTAATAGGTATGCCATTTCCTTTTTTAAAAAATGGTTAGAAATGCCATTTTTGTTTATGTCTAGACATAGAGAAAAAGGAGCTAATAAGCACTAATGAGGTCACAACTGTTAACTTATCATTCTGTGTTTTCCCATGACTGTTATTATTCATTATTAGATTTTTTAATTGAGATGTAATTGACATAAAACATTATATTAGTTTCAGGTGTACAATGTAATGATTCGATATTTGTATATACTGTGAAATGATCACACAATAACTTTAGTTAACACCCATCACTATACATAGTTACAGATTTTTTGTCTTGTGATTAGAACTTTTAAGGTCTATTCTCTCAGCAACTTTCAAATACACAATGCAGTATAGTTAATTACTGTCAGCACATTGTACATCACATCCCCAGGACTTACCCTTCTTATGACTGGAAGTTTCTCCCTTTTGCCTTGCGACCCCTTTACCCATTTTGCCCACAGCCCTGTGCCCTGCCTCTAGCAACCACCAGTCTGTTTTCTGTATCTATAAGCTTTGTGTGTGGGTGTTTAAATTCCTTGTGCAGCTGAGATTATATGGGTTTGTCTTTCTTTGACTAGTTCACTTAACATAATGCCCTCCAAGTTCATCCATGTTGTCTCAAATGGCAAGATTTTATTCTTTTTGTGGCTTAATAATATTCCACTGTATATGTGCACTGTATATATGCGCTACATTTGAGTTATCCGATCATCCACTGATGGACGCTTTGGTTGTTTCCATGTCCTGGCTACTGTAAATAATGCTGCAGCAAACATGAGAGTGCAGATATATTTTTGAGTTTGTGGGTTTTTTAAAATAAATAACCAAAGTGGAATGGCTGGGTCATATGGTGGTTCTATTTTTAACTTCTTGAGGAACCTCCATTACTGCTTTCCAAAGTGGCCACACCAATTTACAAGATCACCAACAGTACACAAGGACCCCCTTTCCTCTACATCCTCACCAACACTGTCATGTCTAGTCCTATTGATAGCAGCCATTCTAAAGAGTGTGAGGTGATATCTCATTGTAGTTTTGATTTGCATTTCCACTGTGATTGGT
The DNA here is from genome assembly GCA_004024845.1 of Tonatia bakeri. Classification (NCBI taxonomy): domain Eukaryota; kingdom Metazoa; phylum Chordata; class Mammalia; order Chiroptera; family Phyllostomidae; genus Tonatia; species Tonatia bakeri. The sequence continues at coordinate 178,967 of PVIA01002583.1, forward strand.
GACATTGAGTAATTTGTCATGTACCTGTTGGCATCTATATATCTTATTTGGAAAAAATGTCTATTCAGATTCTCTTCCCATTCTTAAATCAAATTATTTTTTTTTTCTGGTGTTATTGAGTTGCAATTTTCTTTTGAGGTGATGAAAATATTTTGGAACTAGATAGTAGCAGTGGTTGTACAACATTTTTAATGTACTAAATGTCACTGAAATATTCACCTCAATAAAAAGAAAATAATTACATCCTGGAAGTAATTATCTTCCTGTGAAAGTTCAGAGTCTTCAACAAACTCCCCACCCCCAACACACACACACACACGGCGCACACCACAGAGAGCAGGAGTCATCCCTGGGCACCAGCAGGCAGCAGCAGCTCGTCTTACAGAGTGCACGGTGAGGGGGCATGAACCTCCGTGGGGTTTTCATTTACAGTTTGTGCCTGCACTAACATATGCAGCTAGTTATGTAAATCTAACTCACAGCAATTCTATTTTATTATTGTTCTTTTTTATTGTTGTTCAATTATAGTTACAACAATTCTATTTTCAAAAGTCTGATCTCCAAGGAATTAGAGAAAGAATGGGAATGTCCATAGTATTTGTATAAAGGTTGATACAGATAAGATTTCAGATAAGCATGGGATAGAGGCTGGAGATCAATGTTCACAACTTAACCAATTGATGAAAAAAAGCACAAAGGTTTTAGAAAGGGACAGCACATTTCCCTCAGCCTCACCAAACTGAGGAGTGTGCCAGTGGCTTACTAAGAGGAATCTAGAGCTCACGGTAGAACTTTGTAGCATAGCAAACTACAAATACAGTAATAATTTAAGTATGACTACATCAGTATATCATCTTGTATATGTATGTACACATAGATGCATGTATACATGTGTGTGTAATTTTTAGTTTGTTGCTAATGTACTGTGCTTAAGCACACTGATCCATTATTCATTCCATGGTAGTTGTTTTTTTCCTATGAATCCACGGACCTTTATAAAACCTGAGGTTTAAAGGATCCCTTTAATTATTGCTGAAGAGGCAAGCTGGAAGCACAGAGAACTAAGTGATAATGTCCGACATGTGGTACACCTATGCCGTGGTGTCTACACAAGGATCATTCAGTTCTGGAAGCATCGTCTGTTCTTCTTGCCCTGTGTAGAGCAGGCCTTTGAGGCCATTCAGTCTGTCTCTCATTATTCTATCTATGCCCTGCATCTCTGGATCCTCCCTATTTTCCAAACGCCCAGTCCCTATGTCCAGGAAGCCATAACGTCTCCCTCAGTCTTTTCCCTCTTTAACTGGCCTCATCATTCCCGGAATCCTCACAGCACTTCTGGTCTCTATTACACCATCTTGTATGATTGCATAGACCATCTTTTATTAAGTAAGTTTCTGGTCTCTTCTCAACCCAGCAAACTTGGAAGCTTCTTGAAGACTCACCTGAGTCCAGTTCTGCATTTGTTCCTATGGTCTTTTATTCACTTCCTGTGTTTTTATTGCACACTTGGTCCGTGACCAGGCACTGTGGGGATTATAAAACTACACACTGTGATATTTTTGTTTCCTTGGAGTTTAGTTTCTGATTGATAAGACAAGGGCTTCAAACCTGAAACAGTTTAGTAAAAGCTTCAACAAAGGCTCTGGTTGCCTCGGCAGCGCAGTTCTCAGTGCAGGTTCTCAATCCCTTGGTACATTATTGTTGATTGATTGATTGGTTGATATTGACTTTCTGATTAAGGAGGAAACAGCAAGGTAAAGTACAGGTCATTGGTTTGCAGATAGTCGAACGTGTTTAAAATCTACTGAAGTAAGAGTGTGTTCTTCACCAGATCATGCTTGCCAGAAATCATATTCAAACAAAAAACAAAATTAGCCATGGTTGGCCCAGGGTGGAATTTCTGAATATAGTATTTAACCTGACCTGGATATTGACAAAGGCAACAGCACAGTCCTTGGTGTTGGAATCAGCAAATATAGGCTGTTATTCTTTTTTATTTCCTGTGGTATTACTCTCTGTGTAAATATATTTAGTTCACATAGCTGTGTACACAGTCCTGACAGCTGCAGCTTGTTGAGGGTGATTATAGATGTAACAGTGAATAAATAAATCATCTTCTGGAAGATTCTGGTGACCTCTGGAAGGAAATTGACTCAAAAATGCTTTCAATGGATTTGTTATATTTTTAAATTCATTCAGTAATGTAGAGGCAGAGGTGTCAGTTCCTGGAAATTCACAGATAAAAGTCACACCTTGCTCATGCCACACTCAGTGATGTGCTTGAGCTTGTTGTCTATTCTGTAGAGGGAGCAAGACTTTCTCTGGAGAGGCTTGAGAGGGGAAGAAAATAAATACCCCAAGAGATCCTAAAACCCTCTTAAGGAAAGAGGTTCAAAGGAGAAGTCTCTTATGTGGGTTGGGAGGTTCAAAGTGGCTGATGCTGGCTAAACAAAAGGAATGTGGAGTGGAGAAAGCTTACCACACAGCAGAGCACTAACTTAGGTTTCTTTGCACAGAATTTGTACTTCCTGACTATATATTCAAATTTTTACATTTTTTCTAAGCTAACAAGCTAATCGGTTTCTTTTAGATCTTTCAAATTAGATAAACAATGTATTTGAGAGTGAGTCTGTGGTGGGAGGGGTAGGTGTGTGTATACTTGTATCCAAAATGGTGGTGTTTAGAGTTAAGCAAAATCCTGTTAGCAGTTCTCATAGAGGAACAGTGGAAATGACTCACTTATTATTCCAGATCCAAAAGAGAGATTTTATACAAAGCCTGAAAAATCAGATCATTGAGATCCCCTTGAATGATAAAGGAATGGTAGCTTCAGAGGGAAAAAATCATGAGGGAAATAGCTTATGCACCTTTAGCTGGGGCTCAGAAGTCTTGATTATTAGCAACTAAGGCTTAAAGTGTCATCAGGTAAGACCCATGGGGATTAGGACCTGGGTGATGTTTTAAGTCGGGATATGAGACATCTGACTGGGGTTGGTCTGATAGAAGTAGATATAAGCATCCAATGAGAAAATGATTTTAATTATAGAATAAGGAGAAAATAGGAAGCAAGAATGAAGCAACATCTAGGAAATTTTTATATAAAGAGTTGCAATCACCCATAAGGAAATGGAGCATTTCTGAGGAGAAAAAAAAAATCCAGCCAGTTGAGCTGAGAAATCCCATCTAAATATGAAAGCAGGGAATGCATTCTAGAGCTGGAAATATTCATCAATGTGTTAAATATCACACATTCTAAAAATGAGATTGGTTTAAACAGCCCTATCGTTAAAGACTGATGATTGGAATTTTGCTTTTATGATGCCATAGCAATTCAGATGGTTCTTAAGTCTCCATAGCAACAGCCTGTTGCTACTTTTTGTTCTTCTTAGTAGTCACATGATGCCTGATGCACTGCATAGGAAACAGAAAAGCAGTTGGTTGTACTTCCTCATTAGTGACACAGCGATGGGAGTTACCATGGGGGACTTTCATTAGCAATGGTTCTGAACCTTATAAGCAAGAGCCATCTCATGATAACCTTTCTTCTGTTAGCAGGCACTTATACTTGGGTGTCAACCTTTGCCTTGATGAGCCACTGCTGTGTATCAACAATATTATTGTTTCATGAACTATGTGTCCAACTAGGTAAAGTTTCCTCAAGTAGATGACCCCCTTCTTCTTGTAATGTCCAGTTGCCTTAGAAGGTGCCACCAGTGCATGAATTGAGGTCACTACCATGAAACATCTACCATTCTCTAAGATGAGCAACACACCAGCCTACTAGGGCAGGGTCATACTGTTTTCTCGTGAAACCTTAGACAAGTCTTTGTAATGGTCTGTATCTCTGTTTTCCCATCTGTGTAAGAGGAATGACGACTAAAGCCTTTTTCTTACTCAAAAGGTAATGTATTGCCCTGGCTGGTTGGCTCAGCTGGTTGGAGCATTGTCCCATACATCAAAAGGTTGTGGGTTCAATCCCCAGTCAGGGAACATACCTAGGTTCTGGGTTTGATCCCCATTTGGGGCACATATGGGAGGCAAACAATCGATGTTTCTCTTTTTCCCTTCCTTTTTTCCCCCTAAAATCAATAAACATATCCTTTGGTGAAGATTTAAAAAAAGAGAGGATAATGTCTTAAACATTTAGACAGGTTTTGCTAAATGTGTTTTGAAGGTGATGTATGTTTTGAGAGAATCCCAACTGCCTTACGTTTATGTGTGATGGGTGTCAAGGTGCTATGTGGCTTAACCTAGAACCAGGGAAAGCACCATGAATCTCACAAGCAAAGTTAAGACACATAAAAGTCTCTTGGATTACTCATAAAATTTGTAATAGTTTTCTTACAGAGGTGGACTCAAGTTCCCAACACCTTCACCATCATTCTCATTCATGAGTATTAAGTTGAATTAAGATTCTTCTAAACTCACCTCAGTGTTGGCTGTTTTTCAGCAGGAATCAGAAGTTTATAAGCTCCAGTGCTAAGCAATGACACCAACATATGTTATCTTGACTGAAGTAATTTGCTCTTTCATATTATTTCTTCTTTACATGAGAGGACATTTATGAAAGAACACATAATGTGACCTTCTATACAGAAGGTAGCCAGTAAAATTTATTTTCCTCTTCCACCTACACCTTTCTCCATCTAAGATTCTTGCATTTCTAGAATTTTGCTATAGGAGTTAAAATGTGAGCCAGTGACATAAGCTTGTTCAGAGCTAAGGTTAACATTCTAATGATGCTACAGATTCATCCTCAGTTCAAGAGTATTGAATGTTAAGTAAGAGTATTGAGCTCTTACTATGTACAGGATACTATACAGAGTGCTTGAAATACAGAATTATGAGAGTGTGCTTGAGGATAAAATGCAGTTGAAAGTTAAAAGATAACAATGAAGTAACCTAGCCTAACTGTCCAATGGGCAGTACGGATAATAGTGGGCTGGGTTGCTGAGGAAAAGCTTCCTGAAGGAAAAGAAGTAGATGTAAACTTTGAAGAGAGCTTTTATTTCTTGAACACTATTAAGTAGTGGGCATTGGATGCTTTGCCCACTTTATCTCATTGATGAAGTGGGGTACTCTTGATAAAGGAATAAAAGTGGGAAGGTGGAAATCGTGGAAATCACTGGATAAAGAGTTTGGCAGGAGAGAGGAGGTAAATAGGAAAAAAGATGGTAAATGACCCTAAAAGCCAAATTAAGGAGTTTGAACTTTATTTACCTTAGTGAAGAGCAAGTGTAGATATTTGAGTATGGAAAGATGTATACCCAGTTGTAAGATTTAAAAAAGAAACACTGGCAAAAGCAAACAGGAGACCCCCCAAATGGCCCAGGCACAGGGTCATGGGTCCTCGGCACAGGAGGAGGGCAGAAGGCAGGGATGAGTATAAGGCTGACCAGAGGAACCATCACCATTGATCGCAGCATTTGGAAAGCCTGGGAAGGGAGCTCGTTTGGGAGAAAGAAGGTTAGAGTTGAGTTTTAGATGCATAAAATCTGAGGGGACTACAAATAGATGGGGATGCCTTTCCTATAAGGTGTCAGAGGTGGGAAATTTGCACTGTGGGAGCTACCCCTCACTTTCCTTGCTGGGGACTGGGAAGCCAATGGCTCTGTGGCCCGTAATGCTAATGGCACATTTTATGCTCTCTTCGGGGACTGGCCAACATTGAAAAATACCTCTTGCTTAGGCATCATGTAATTCTAATTACCAGGGCAGAACTGGACCTGTTTCGTTTTGTCTTTTAATCTTCCAGCCAGTTCCCTAGGGTAATGTGAGCCATATATTTCCATTTTGTTCCATTTCCCTTTATTTTTCTTTTCATATCTTTCTTTTCTCCTAGCAAATTATGGACTCAAATAAAAACCAAATTCTATGAGTCTATTTCTAATCCAAAAACGTGCCCTCATTCAGCAAGTGTTTCTTGAGTACCTTCTCTGTGACAGGCTCATGTCCTCTCTGTAACTCCAGCCATCACACCTGGCTGTTCTTCTCCCTATGTGCTTTGCAGTGTGAGTGGGGAAATGCATTGAATACAAGTCAGAGCAAATGTTCATGAAAATATTTCAAGTCATTCTACCAGCATTTTTAAGGCTGGTTTAAATTAAATACCTTTATTTACAAAGAATATAGGTAGCAGATAGTATGTTAGGGGAGAATTGGGAGGGCTGAGGACTCATGTAATTTTGGAAAAGCCAGTGAGCTCCCTGATACTCAATTTACTTATCTGTAAAATGGGTAGATGGAGTAATTGGAATAGCCTTCAACTCTAATACCCTATGGGTTTCTGTAATGCAGTTAGGCTTATAATGCCTTTGAGAAGTAGCATTTTTGTGTTTATAGAACATGAGCTGTTTCTTATTGTAAATTATTCTTTAAGGGTACAACTTATGTTCTGGACCAGCTTGAGTGGTTGAAGGCCATGGAGTCCTTTGACTGAATTCCCTAGTCAAAAGTCTTGGGTCTCCACCCAACAGCTGCAACCTCAGAGGCTGAATAACCCTCTCCTCTTTCAGGAGGATACAAATATAATTAAGAGAGAATAAGACACACAATCTATTTCTGTGGGTCACATCTGGTCAACATTGAATAAAAGCAGCAGGGTCCCCACCATGTTTCCTTTACTCAACTACGTGGGTCACAGCCCACACCCCTACCTAATCCATTGCTTTGTTGACCACAGACTGTAGAGCTGGTCCACTGGGCTTGCTCCTATCACTACTTTTGACCCAAAATGGTTCTGCTCTTGCTGCAATTTTGCCTGATGCTTTTTAAAGCTGTTTCTATGTCTAACTCTGCATCAGTACCATTATCATTGTAGCCCATTCTGTTGGGAACCTAGCCACTGCTGCTTCTGCTGGCTCCAGCCCAGCTCAGTCCCACACCTCCTGAGACTAGTCTGAATTACATTATCCTGTTGTTTGGGCTGTTACCAGGTTTCTCTACTGCTACCACCATCACACCCTTCTAAAACCGCTGAAGATGCCACTCTCTTGTGCTGCCGTGGACACTGTTCTCATGTGGCTGCCGGAAATTCTCCACCATGATGGCCAACTCCTGATGCTACCACTAGTGTGATAGGTTATCTACTGTGGCTTCTTACCCCGTGAGGCACACTTTGTTTCTGTACATTGGACCTCTCTTTTTTTCTACCAAAATATGTCTTTGACACTTTAGTAATATAGTTCTCTGGTTCAGTGGACTTAGCCTAAGTCCTCCAAAGGTTAGCTTGGCTCAGGAAAATGGCACAGTGTGGCAGGTCTTGCCCAGGCTCTGGGATCTGCCTCTGCTGTGTTGTTCTGACCTTTAGCACACCTTCTCGCTTGGGGCAGAGCCTCTTTCCCCAAGGACACCCTGCAGGTGTCAGGGTTAAGTCACATTTATCTTTTCTGTGGCTGTCTAGGACTAAATGAAAAGATAAAAAAAATTATTTCTTCTAAATGTTTTTAAATCCTTCTTCCAGGGTCTCCCAGGAAGCAAGAGCCTTATGCAAATGATGTTTTTCTGGCTTCTTGAAACAGATATGCAGACATGCAGTGGCTTTAGGCTATGCCATATTATACACATAATAGGAAAAGTAGGCTGAAAGATTGTTTCTGAGCTACATACCTAGGCCAAACCTGTCCAGACGCAGTCTCTGGCAAAGGATGATCAACATGTGCAACACCTTGGGTTGATTTCACAAAGGAAATTAAGCAAATCAAGCCCCAATGCCTCAGATTCAAAGCATTCTTCTCTCCTGGCCTTTGTTTTCTTTCATTCCAAGCTCTGGTTGTTTAACTGTCCAAACGTATTCAGACATGAAAGGGAAACACCCTAAACTACCTTTGTGGTCATGTTTGTTTATGCTCCACTGTGCCCAGAGTTGCAGCCTGGCGATCCTTGCATGAGGACACAGTAAGGAAATCCAACACTTCTTTTAAAAAAGAGAGGAAGAAACATATCTTTATTTCCCAAACTTCTTTCCCTTCATTTATGATTCATCGCCTATGTGCCACACATCTGGACTTCTCTGAACAAAGGCTTCAGGAGATGTATTTCACTGAGAGGGAAAACAAGGTAGCGACTTGCCCAGCCTGGGCATGTGCTTCTGCAAACATTCAGCGTGCTCCTCAGGAGACGGGCATGGTGCCTACGTAGAGAACGTCAATCTTTGTTGTGCAAATGAATTTACTAAAATTTGAAAGGTAATATCTCTTTGCAGAAAACTAGTAGGTAATTTTCCCATTTTACATTTAATATTATTGAAAGTTGGCTAAGAGAAGCTAGGCAAATAACCAAGATTATTCAACAAGGTAGATATAGAAAATGAGTTCTATAAGAGCTTTGATGATTGGGTTTTAAAAGTTCTAATCCTGGCCCTGGCTGGGTAGCCCAGTTGGTTTGAGCACCATGCTTATACATCCAGGTTGCAGGTTCAAACCCCTGTCAGGGCATACACAAGAATCAACCGATAAGTACATAAATAAATGTAGCAACAAATCTGTTTTCTCTCTTGCTCTAAAAAAATAAATTAATAATAATAATAATAATAAAAAGGTCTAATCCCTTTCCACAGATTGTGGTCAGGTGGCCATTCCATGACCATGCTTAGAAAGCATTGCAAAGTTTTTAAAACAGAGCCTTTTGTTCTGCAGCTGTGCTTCATGTTTTATAGTTTCTCTTGGTTATTATATTGATTACATTATGTGTAAAGTTAGTACTCCTCACCTTCAAAGTTGGGTTTTTCAGGTTCAGGCTGGAGCTCTGAATCAGAAAAATCATGCTTTTTTTTTTTTTTTTTTTTTTTAGAATTGAGGCAAAAATACTCTTTGGGTCTGATCAAAATGCCAATGACTTTGTGACCTTAAATACTGGTACCTCTTTTTATGTTTATGAAAAAAAGTCAGTAGTTTCACTTTTAAGACACATACTTAGATACCCAGGTTAATGTACAGTTTGCAAAATAGGCTGTACTTCCAGGTTTTGGGATAAAAGATGCACAATGGTAACTAGCATTAATTTCATGTTTTTGACACAGTAAGAAATGGGATCAAGCATTTAGCTTCCTTTGTGACTTAGGTCAAACTGGCCAACAAAATTTAAGATGCAGGATTGATTTGAGAAACTCCTCATTGTTTTAAAATAACGCTATGAAAATAATGCATATTAAGGCAGAGTTAATGTTTAAAGGTCACATTATAAATGTAATTTAATTAATTAGGTGGTCTCTCTACTATTAATTAAAGAGATCATCACACTTCATCTGGTAAAATTAAATAACTTAGAAGAATGAGAATTAATCATAGAAAGGATTTCCTACAGAATTTTAAATAAGCTAACATGCAACTTTTCAGGAGAACACTTACATAAAGTAAACTATGTCTCATTTTATTTGTGCATGGAGTATAGGTTTTATCAAACAAGGTGAAACGTGAATTAAGTTTTAAATTTAAAAAAGATAACACTTGAGATCATATAACCTGGAGATATTTATCAGCACTCTGCACACCTCAGTGGTCTTACCTTGCTCATCAGGCAACATGTTATTTTATTTTCTACCTCTCTGTTTCCTTTGCGTGCATTGACCTCTCTTCAGTCCCACTTGTCTCCAAGCCCATCCACCAGTCTTGACAATCCCAAGCACTAATGTAGTGACATCTTCTCTGCAGTCTTAAAGCCACAAGAACAGTTCCCTTGATGAAGTTTTAATCCACAAAGTCAGGTGAATCAGTACTTCCCCCACCTTTGGTCCACTTTAATTATCCAACCCTCTATGCTAGTTCTCTGTCAGTATAATTCAGATTGTTTTTTGTTAAAGCGATTCTCATTACAGTCTTGGAATTCTTCAAGAGCCGTGATCAGTATTCATTACCTAGGTAACCTCAGGGTCTGACATACGTAGGTTCTTGCTATGGATTGAATGTTTATGTCCCCCCAAAACTCATGTGTTGAAACCTAATCCCCAGCGTGATAGTGTTTGGAGATGGGACCCTTTGGAAGTGATTAGGTCATGAGGATGCAGCTCTCACGAATGCGATAGGTGCCCTTATAAAAGGGATCCCAGAGAGGTCCCTTCCTCTTTCCACCTTGTGAGGACACAGGGAGAAGAAGAATGTCTATGAACCTGGAAGGAAGTCTTCTCCAGACACCAAATGCACCAGTGCCTTCATCTTGGATGTACAGTCTCTACACCTGTGAGAAGGAAATTTCTGCTGCTTATAAGTATCGTATTTCTGTTACAGCAGCCCACATGGACTAAGACATTTTTTATGTGTGGAGTGCAGGAACCCTGCAGTGCCCCAGGGCCAAGCATAGGTAAGCTCAGAGGTTAATGAAACACTTTTCCAATAGGATATGGGGTAGCCAGGGTGAGGGAGGAGACAGGGGGAGGGGAGGGGTTCTTTCATACCCCCAGAATATGGGATGGGCCCATTGGAGAAAGAAGTTCTTGTCCTGTTTATACAGTTTGAGGATTCAAAGACATCTCCAAAGCAGAAACTGCTTAGATTCCCGTCTCTGCTGATCACTGTCATTTTTGTCCAGTCCAAGTCCAGGTTTTGATAAACAATTGCAGGGCAACTTTAAAAGTGATTTGTCTAACCCTGGCCAGTGTGACTCAGTTGGTTGGAGTGTACTTCCATAATGAAAGGTTGCAGGTTCAATTCCGGTCAGGGCACAAACCTAGGTTGCTGGTTCAGTCCCCAGGCAGGCATGTATAATGCCAGCTCCAGGCGTGTATGGGAGGCAATCAATCGATGCTTCTTTTTCACATCAATTCTTTTCTCTCTCCCTTCCTCTCTCTTTAAAAGACATGAAAAAAATATCCTCAGGTGAAGATTAAAGAAAAGTAGTGATTTGTCTAAGCCCTGACCTTCCTGAGCACTTTGAGAGAATATCAAGAAAAAAAGTTTCCCTATATAATATCCCTCAGCACAACACTTTATTTTGGAGCTTTGAAATAAGAGCCTCAGGAGAAACAGGAGACTAAAAATGCAAGTGATTGCCCTTTTTTGCAGGTGGAGAGAATTACAGGAGCTTCTAAGCTTCCCCCTCTATGAGGATTAGAAGGAAGGAAAGTGCCAGCAGCCTCTTTGGTGCTTTCCACCAGATGCCCCTTGCTCAGCTCTCTCCTTATCTGGGCTCCCAGAGGTCCTCTAAGCCAACACTGGAGTAATGATCTGAGGTCTCGAGGCAGCTGTTGGTTTCCTCCCTCTTGACAAAAGCACTTAAACCAAAAACCTTAAAGAAAAGAAAGAAGGAAGGATAGGAGGAAGGGAAGGAGGGAAGGAGGAAGGGAGAGAGGGAAGAAAGAAATATAAATATCCCTTGTCAAACACTTTGTAAAGTGATGTCACTTCGTTCTTCATAGTTTTTCATAAAACACAGGGGTAGGTGGAGACCCGTTTCCAGGGTAATGAAAACACAGCAGTTTTATTTTCCCCCTGTGTGGCACTTTTGCCAGAAAGACAAGAACTGCTGAAGGAAGAAGTCTCCCAGGGCTAGATTCCAATTAACTGCTGTACTCATTGCTGATAACTCTCGGCAGTTGCTGTTCTTCAGAAAATGGGACAGAAAGTCTGAAAGATCATAAAGACAAGGTGACTGATCAACCGAGGCACAGAACCTAGCACCACTCTTACTCTAGTTTTCCACAATTTTAGGGTGAAAATGGTGGAGGAAGGAAAACATGAGAGTAAAATGTTGTAAGACTTATACTTGATATTCATTCACAGAGAAGTGCTGGTATGGGTATCTTACAGCTCAAATATTGATCCAGAGATTTGGAAAATGCATTCATCATCAAAAAGAATTTCCATTCCTCTACATGACTTGCTTTCAGAGCAGGACAAACTTAAAATTTGGAACTAGAAGAACTGAGTCTGGGGTTCTGGCTCTGCTGTTTAGGAACTCTGTGATTTTGGATGAGTCATTGTATCTTTAGCAGCATAAGAAACACAATATCCGGTGCCGCACAATGGCAGACATGGGTTGTTGAGAGGTTTGCACGGCTCCCCGATCCAGACTGGGCTGAGCTGAGCTTGCTCATAAATTTGTACATTGGGTCTTCTTTCATCCCCCTCATGGGATCAAATGTCCTTCCATGAGTATGCTCAAGCTTCTGTTTCTACCATGTTTGTTAAATTCCATTGGCCAAATCAGCCACATAGCCATACCCAGAGAAAGTGAGAGAGTGTGGCAAAGTCTGGATGGCAAATGGCATGGATAACAAAATAATTGAGACTAAATGGTGCAGTCTACCACAACTTTTAATTTTCCCAACCTCAATTCCTCCGTCTGTGAAATGAGGATAATCCTATACTTTTGGAGATTAAATGAGATGGCACTTAAGTACTTAGCTCAAGGTTGGAACAAAGTTGATGCTCAGCAAATATTACTTTCTTTCTATTCGCCTGTCCAAACTTGCAAAATGGAGATTATTACCTGTCACACCTAACAGGATTACTGTGAGGCTTTAAAAAGGTGACACATGTGAAAGCATTTGAAAGAATGTCAATTACTATATAATATTTGTATTGCAGTAACTTATAGAATGCTTATCCTTACACAGATGCAAATGTAAATTCAAGCATTTGGATATTAAATTACAGTTTTCATTGAGCATTTTACAGTACCATGTAGCGAGTGAAATTTTGTCTGTGATATACTTTGACATTTACATTATAAAGAGAAGCAACTGTGTGGCCTGAGATGAGGGCCAGAGGCAAAAAGGAGCGGAAGTGGGAAGAGGGTTTTCAGCGCTAGGTAGTAACTTTTTTAGTTGTTGCCCAGGATATCTCAGTCAATCCAGGAATAAAATCTTTTCTATTCTTTGTCATGCTAAAGCCCAGGTCTTAATGAGGATATTTCCCAATAAGAAGTAGAGTGATGGGTCACAGAGGGAAAAAAACCTATATAGTGGTTAGAACACAATCCACTTACCTTAATAAATCGAAAACTATTTGTGAAGCAGGGCAACACAGTCCTCAGATAATGACCCTTAATTGTGTGACTGGTTGCGGTCCCCAGAGAATATGAGGGGCCTAAAGAAATTAACCTTGAAGATGGCAAAGATGTGGGGAAGAAAGGGTCAGCGTTTTAATGCAGCAGAGAGGGGATATCTGATCGTGACCTGTCTAACGGCCTTTGTGACATTTCCAAGTGCTCCTGGTCTAGAGAGCTTTATTATCAAGAAGAATGGCCCACGGGACGAGTAAATTTGCTAAGAGAGGGTTCCTGGTACAGGGTCTTTCTCTCCGTGAGTCAGAAGTCTCCCTGCAGAGTGGAAATTCCTTGAGTCAGACTTCAGCTAACACTCCCTTTCCCTGCAGTGCAAACTTAGTTGATGCTTTACCAGGTTCTGTATATTTGATACTTGTTGACTTTTGCTTCCTAGGCTGAGTTAGTCCAGACTGTAAATTCTGCTCTTTTTGAAGCTGACGGAACTCTTTTGGAACATAAAGTTGTAAGCAGAGAACACCCCATTTAAAGAAATCTGGGATTTATATCATTGCCCCTTATGAATCTTTTGTGACATTGATCATTCTCCAGAGTGTCAGGATGGCTGATGACCTGGTGATCATTGTGCACTGGCATTGCACATCGAGGGCCTAAGTTAGGTGATTTCCTAAGCCCCTCGCACCCACCACCACTGCCACCTCCCCTCCTCTCGCTCTCATCCCCAAGTAAATTGAGCTACTTTATGCAGATGCATAAGAGATGGAGTAATCAGTACTTAAAGGACTTGGAAATGATAGGTTATAAATTAACTGGTATGTTCCACTTTACAAATAACCGTTTATCTTAATAACATAAGATTTATCAGTGCCTTACAAGGTGGATGGCTAATAAATATTGGTTTCATGAACAAATAAATGAAAGTACTAAAAGTTAACATTATAGCCTAAAATAATAGTTTCAAAAATTTGCAGCCCCTGACTAATACTGAATACATCATTAAATATGCATTTAACTCTTTACGTGCCTGATGTTGCTGGAAAAGATGAGAAGAAAATATTCTCACCGGAAGTACTCTCATGGAGCTAGACATAGGCCCCCTGTGTGGGCAAGTTATTTAGCTGAAGCTTCTGTGGAATAGCAATAAGTGTAGTCCCTCTCTCACAGGGCAGCTGGGGGGGGGGTGAACTAATGCATGAAAATCAGTTAGTGCAGTGAGTACTTAGTTCAACAGCTATTGTCATCTTCATTTTCCTCACCACCACCCACATCCTAATTTGGTTCTAGGTCTTGTCTATTTCCAGGAGTTTGGTTTAGTTGGAGACCTCTCAGACCACTGTGAAAACATGGTAGACTACCCCAGACTCCCGAGGCAAGGCGAATGATGTGAGCAACCAGAAAAGTTACACATTTCTAATGTAGTGTGGTGTTGACATAGGGTATTCAAGATTCCTTCCCAAAGACTCTTCCACTGGCTCCAGAAGCCTTTTCTGGTTCTGAAAAATATGACTGGAGTTTTTCAGAAACCAATTAGCCTTCAACATGTAATCAGTCTAACTTTTTCAACCTTGACACAGTCCTACTCTGTTCTACCACTTTAAACTAACCCCTTTGGAGATTTAGGGTCGGAGTGAGTAAGAAGAAGCAGGGTTGATCAATTGTGCCAATGACAGAAAAGGCCAAGGACTAAACTCAGGAAAAGTGATCCTGATTGGTAAGTCCGGTGAGAGGGTCTCTGGGATCAGGAAGAGACAAAGACCAGGACAGAATGCTTCAGAAAAGAATTGTCGGAAGTAAAAAGCAAACAGTGGATATACCTTGCCCAAGTCCCTGAGGAATCAGATGGGATGAAGCTTACGTGTTGCACGTAAAATGAGTGATGTCTCAACAAGGAGCAGAGTAGCAAGCCTGCTGTAATGCCCAGGATAGTAAGTGCAGTAGATAAAGAACATGCCTGGAAAAGACAAGGGTGATTTTCTCCCCCATCCAAAAGAATTAAAAAGCTTTTGAGGGAATAGAAGGAGGATGTGGGGAATAGAATTAAAGATGGAGGTGAAAGAATGGAATTCTTGTGGAACAAATTCATTTTTAGTTGTCTCAGAGAAAGTCAGTAATGGTTATGCAGTTAGCAGAAGGGTTGCAGGGGGAATGGAGCTGTCGTGGGAGGGGAATCTCACATGACAGTTTACAATCCTGTAGAGGAAAACACAATAACATGGATAGAGGTTGATATAAAAAATTCGGTGATTGATGGGAGGGCTTGATTAGTTGGTTGAGTTTCAAGTCAAACCTGCTAGAGGACAGAGGAGCATGGGGACAATGTCTTTTTTCTGCCCTGTTCCTCACTGTCACATGAAGCTAGAACAGATGCTGGTGCATGGTAGGCACACTGCAACTATTTGTTGAATGACTGAATGAATAAAATAAAAGAGTAAGAGACCCCAAACACTAGGATGCTGAGTAAGGAAAAGTAGTATTTAAGCCAATAACAAGAGACATAAGATCCAGAGGTCCCCAGAAATGGCAAGTCAGGAGGTCACATAGTTGTGCAGATTCTGATGTTCTTCAGAATGCAGATGTATGAATGGGAGGAGAAAAGAGTGGGTTAATCAAGAATTGAAAACATGAATAAAGCAAGAGGCAGAAAAAGAGGGCCAGTCTATGACACCTTCTGGAGGAGAGTGTGTGGATTGCCCCATCTCGGAGATATATTGGGAGTCAGGCATAGCCCCAGATAGAGGGACAAGTTCAATCCAAGGGACAAGGGACAGGGTGCATCAGCTTCAATTATCATTGATGAGTTCACATATGATACATGTTTATCAGATACATGATGTGAAAGCTTTGGTAAGACATTCTTAGCTATGATTTAAGGAGTCACCGGGTAAAGGAGAGAGGTTCAATTATTTCCACACAGAGAATATCTCAAGCATAAGAAAGTTGAGGAAAATCTCATCTTTTCAACTTCATTATCCAGGTCTTCGCAATATTTTTTCATTGTGTACTTTTTACAGGTGTCTGTCCATGATGAATGAAACCCAGTCCTGGTTTATTTGGAGTCCTGACAGCACACATACTTATTCCTTAATGCTCAGCTGGTCAGGAACCAAGTCCATAAATCTAGTTTTGAAACTTTTCCTAAAAAGAGACTACACTTCTAAACATCTAGTCATACAGAAAAAAGATCCAGTTAACTATCCAGATGTTAGGTCAACACTGGGTTAAAACGTGGATATTTGGAAGCATCCAAGAGGTGAGATTTCTTTTTCAGTTTTCTGCACTTAAACCAGAAAACCACCTGAGTAATGGTGGCAACTGGATCCACTGCTGTCGGGTCCCAGTTTCTTAGAAGAAGAATGAATGAGCAGGGAAAGCTGTGCCTTCAGCTGTCAGCGTTGGAGAGAGCACACCCGGGCAGAGCTCAGCCCCCTCGTCTCCTGTCCTGTGTGAGCTGCCCCTGCGGTTTGGTTCGGATCACTTTTCTTGGCTCAAATGTGGTACCTAAGACAGGGATCGTTTGTCAAGTGAGCATGGTACACAGAGAGCTGTAGGCAGATTATGGAAAGAGAGGGAGGAGAGAGAGGGAGGAGAGAGAGCGCACGAGAGAAGGAGAGAGAGGGAAGAGGGCGAGGAGAGGAGCAGCTTCTCCAGGAACAGCGCGCTTTTCAGGCACTGGGGATTCAAGTTAGACAGGGTGGCAGTGCCGAGGCGCCGCCCGGGAGAGGGAGCAGCGGGCGCTTCCCGACATGGCTCTTTTCGTGTGGGATGCTTAAAGCCTGCACAGGGAGGGAGTAACTTGGAGAGGAGAGCAGCTGGCATGAGAATTCCACCAAAATGGAAGGGCTCCTGTCTCCGATGAGGACGAAGGTAAGGGGAATGAATCGCGGTTTCTTTTGACTCTGCTTGGAGGGACAGAAAAGGCAGCTGAAGTGCCGAGAGCCCCTGTGAACAGGAAGCTCACTGAGCTTTTGTCTTGTTTCAGAACTAGGCTGGCAAATGCAACTGGATCTTTCAAAGAATAGGCTCGCCTCACAGAGAGCCCGATGTGCAGTAAGGAGAGCACGGCGGGGAGAGAGCCATCTGTCAGTGTGGACAATGGGAATCTTAGTAAATGAGTTCTCCTCTTGGTTGATTAGACAGCCATATTTTAGCAGGATTTCCAATCACTCTTCCTTGGGGGCCAGGCAAGCCTGGGAGCTGTTCGTTGCAGGAAGTACCAATTGCTCAGGCTACATTGCTGTTTAGCGGGAGGAGTAGTAACACGTTGAAAGCAGAGCATGCCCAGCTCCTGCTTGAAATCTCCTCTTTCCACCTCCTCTCCGTCAGAGCAAGAAGGCCAGGGAATCCTCTGTAGAAAGTAGGTTAATGCATTCTGGAAGTCAGCGTGTTTTCAGAGAACTGCCAGATAGGCAGAAAAGCGTGCAGAGCACTGGACTAGCCTGACATCTTGAACTTGGACCTGAAATGTTCAGGGGGAACTGCTGACAGTCTCCAGGAAGCTCAGGGAACTTGTTCTGCTCTGGGGGAGCTTGCTTTTTTTTACTTGAGAAAGGGTTGCCTCGGGACAGGGCTTTCCATTGAAAGCTCCGGTGATGAGGGAGCTGTTTGATTTCTGCTAATTCCACAAAGAACTCTAAATGGGTGGGCCAAAAGTCCTAAATCATGCTAGAAATACTACTCCTCTTATTCAGAAATTTCCAAAATATCAAGAGGAAACTGGCTCTATAAGCACGTGGCAGAGTTAATGCCAATAGAAAAGGCTTTGACCTCATCTCTTTGATGCTCTATTTAGTGACTCCAGCACAGACAGACTCTTTTGTCACTGAACATTTTCTCTGCTGTTAGTTAATAAGCATGACCACAATGTTTTAAGATAATGCCAAAACTAGGGTCTTAAGCATGAAAGCATCCCCTCATTTGGGAGAATTTCCAATCTCCCTGTCATGCTCAGTAGCCCTCTGATCATCATTCATTAGAAGGATAGCACCACGTGAGAGTTTGTCACCACAGGTTCTAATCCCAGCCCCTCAGCTGCCTGGCTGATCTGCTGGGAGAGCCCCTCTGTGACTGGTTTGTTCTCCTTGAGTCTGTAGCTGAAGACATGATGCTTGCCAGCAGCAGACCTCAGTCCGGGGTGCTGCGGGAATAGCAGGTGCTGCTTCACATAGAGGTACCACTGTGAAGAGAATGGCAAACAGCACTAGATGCCTGTTTCTCTTCATGGACAGGATAAGGTCTGAATGCTTTAGCGGATGGCAATGTCATCTGTTCATTCTGTGCACTCTTGAAATTGCTACCTCATACACTTTGTCCCGGTGGTGTGCACTGTATCAGGCTCCCATCAGATCAGCGGATCTGAGCTCATAACTGAAGGCAAGTACAGTTCTCATAGACTTTGAGGAGTCCCGTATGCAAATGAGTGAGGACCCTGGCACTGTGTAAATCACACTGCGGGCCGATTAAAATGGCATGTTGTAATAGGGAGAGAGACGGATGGCAGTGGGTCAGGCCACTCATATATTATGTTTATCAGTGTGATCCACATCACAGCTTGTCCTTAACCAACATATCATCTAATGAACATTGATGCCATGAGGGCTTGGGTCCCACCAAAGATCAAACAAAATTTCTACAGAGCAAACTGACTCTCATTCAAACCCTTTAATTTTTACGTTTTAAGGGGTGTGTGTGTGTGTGTGTGTGTGTGTGTGTAAAGTTGCTGTAGTGAATTTTTAAAATCTATTTATGACACTGGAAATGGATATTTCCATACTGAAAAATTCAAATTACATTTGAATTTGGTGACCTACAGTAACCATGACTCAGGGAACAAGACCCGACAGTGTAAAACTTTGAGGAGACCAGCTTTAGTTTGTAAATGGCTATGTCCTGTGTTGTAGATATTACTCAGTGACTTTGAAAAATTGATCCAAATTATTTGCCAGAGACAACGTGTTTTCATTCTCAAACCTTGATCCACATTATGTTTTCTTAAGTCTATTCTGGAATATTCCCCCCCTTCAGTAAGGATTTCGCTGGAAGTTTCTGATTTCATGGCACCGTGATGGGCTGGACAAAGAAAGCCTCCTAGACTCAGTGTTGGTGTGTTATGGTTACTTAATAACTTACTGACAATTTAAAGCAAGTGTTGAGGTAAATTGGACATCATGCAGTAATTTCATTACACCATGTAATATACTTAACTAGTCTAAATCATGGGTGCTTAATGCATTTTTATCTTGGGATTTGCATAATCGGCACATAAATATGCATGAGATTAACTGGAAGTGGCAAAATGGGGTGGGCAACATGTTCATGAATGTTAAAAGATTAAGATGGTTGCATAGAGGGCACCTGAGCATGCACTGTCTCCTGGGTGGTGGCCACACCTGACATGCCTAGAAACAGACAGGGCAGCAGCTGTCCTCCTCATGTCACAGTGTGTTGTCACCAATACATGGGCTACTGACTTTTGCCCAGATTCACTTGGGTACTCTACTTATCCTTCCTTGTATATGTAATGCAATCTCATGGAGTCTCTAGGCTGATGGATATACTTCTGACTGGCCTCCTGGGAGGCCATGACACAGGCTTCAGGGTTCTAACCACAACAAATGATGTTTGCAGAGGCAGAGGGGAAAATGGGAAAAAAGAGAAATGTTGATCGAGTCTTTTCTCCTGTGAGAGTAAAGGAAAGAATTTTAGGATTAATCATCTGTGTGTACTGTTTAAATGTGTCCTTTTTAAATTTGATTTTTAATCCTCCAACCTTCACAATTCACTTTCATCCTCTGCGCACTGCCTCTAGTGAATGAGGCTGGCAGAAACATTCCTCTTATTTTCAGCTTCTTGTGTTGCCTGCTTGCCAGTGCCTGCTGCAACATGAAATCAAGCCAAGTCTTTACTTCTCATGGGTGTAAGGAGTGTGTTCTGAAGAAGCTGCAGTATCAAAAAAAGATGAAGAAGGAGTGGGGAGAAAAGAGAAGAGGAGAAGAAAGGAGAGGGGAGGAGAAGGGAGGAAAGAGGACTTGGTTAGAGAGACATCTTTTTTTCTTTCAATTTTATTGAGATGTAATTGACCTAATAGCACTGTGTAAGTTTAAAATGCACAGGAGAAAGACTTTATATATGTTGAAATGGTTACCGCAATAAGTTTAGTTAATGCCCATCATCTCTTATAGTGACACAAAAATTTGTGCATGTGTGTGATAACTTTTAGGATCTACTTTCTTAAACTTTCAAATATGCATACCATACAGCAGTAATAGCTATAGTCATCATGCAGTACCCCACATCCCCTGTACCTATCACTTTTACAACTGGAGTTTGTATCTTTTGACCACCTGCATCCAATTCTCTCACTCCCCACCCCTTGCCTCTCTTAACCACAAGTCTGATCTCCTTTACTATGAATTGGGATTTTTTTTATTTTTTAGATTCCACAAAGTGTAATCATACAGTATTTCTTTTACTCTGACTTATTTCACATAGCATAATGTCCTCAAGCTTCATCTATGTGGTCACAAAAGGCAGGATTTCCTTTCTCATTGCTGAATAGAATTCCATCGTGTATATGTGCATGCACACACACACATCACATTTTTCTTGTTCATTTGTGGACACTTAGATTGTTTCTGTGTCTTGCCTATTGTAAATAATGCTGCAGTGAATATGGGGGATGCAGACATCTCTTCAACACAGTGATGTTGTTTTCTTATGGTATATACTCAGAAGTGGAATTGCTGGATCATATAATAGTTCTACTTTTCCAAATTATATTTTATTGATTGTGCTGTTACAGTTGTCCTGATTTTTTCTCCTTTCCCCCTCTACCTAGTACTCCCTATTCCCTCAGGCAATCCCCCCACCATTGTTCATGCCCATGGGTCTTGCGTATAAGTTCTTTGACCACTCCATTTCCTATACTGTGCTTTACATCCCCATGGCTATTCTGTAACCACCTATTTGTACTTCTTAATCCCCTCACCTCTTTACCCATTCTCTCCCACCCCCTCCCATCTGGCAACCTTCTGGTAACTACTTCTTTTTTTCTTTTGTTTTGGTGGTGGGGGGAGGGATGGAGAAAGAGAGGGAGAGAAACATCAATGTGTGATTGTTGCCCTGAGTCCCCTACTGGGGACCAAATAACTTCTTTACCCTTGCTTTTAGAAGTCTCTCTTTATCTTTAACCTTTGGCCTTTTAATAATGATGTGTCTTGGAGTGGGCCTCTTTGCATCTATCATAATTTAGACTCTATGTGCTTCCTGGATTTGCTTATCTATTTCCTGAAGCACATTGGGGAAGTTTTCTTTCACTATTCTTTCAGATAGAGTTCCAATTTCTTGATCTTTCTTTTCACCTTCTGGCACCCCATGAGGCAAATGTTGGACCTCTTAAAGTTGTCTCAGAGGCTGTTTATACTACCCTCATTTTTTTGGATTCCTTTTTCTTCTTGTGGTTCTGCATGGTTGTTTTCTGCTTCCTTATGTTCCAAATCATTGATTTGATTATCGGCTTCATCCACTCTACTGTTGTTTTCCTGTAAATTGTTTTTTATGTCAATTAGTGTATCCTTCATTCCTGACTAGGTCTTTTTTTTGTGACTGAGACCCTCACTAAGTTCCTTGAGCATCCTGCAGTGTTTTGAACTCTGCATCTAATAGATTGCTTATCTCCATTCTGTTTAGCTCTTTTTCTGGATTTTTGATCTGTTTTTTCATGTGGGCCATGTTTCTTTGTCTCCTCGATTTGGCAGCCTCCCCGTGTTTGTTTCTATGTATTAGGTAGACCTGTTTTGATTCTGTCTTGGTAGTGTAGCCTAATACAGTAGGTGTCCTGTAGGGCCCAGTGGCACAGCCTACCCTACCACCCAGCTGGGTACTTAAGGTACGCCCTTTGTGTAAATTGAGTATACCCTCCTGTTGTAGCTGATCCTAGGTTGCTGTTGGCAGATCAATGGGAGGGATTTACCCAGGCCAGTGAGCTGTAAGGACTAGCTGTGACCACTGACCATCAACCTCTGCCCTCTGTGGAAGGTCAGCTGGGCAGGGCAAGATGGTGGTGCTCTGACACGGTCTGTAGCTGTCTGCTGGTTGCATGGGCCCTGGGGTTTCCTGGGTGGTGCAGGCCAAGGTCAGCCCTTACCTGTGAGTTGCCTGGGGCACCCTGCATGAGCTGTAAAACAATCTGAGAAGGCTGCTACTTGTGCTGGGCTTGGAGATTCCCAGATGAAGCCTAGCTGTGACTCTAATTTGGCTGTCTTTGGGCTCACTGAAGCCAGCTGTTTCTTGTTTGATAGGACTTAGGAGCCAAGATGAGCCATTCTTATGGAAATGTAACTTGGGTGGGTCTGTAAATTGGGTGGGGCAGGGCCTCTAGGGATCTCCAGGCTGACGGAGTCTCAGATAGGGCACTAGCCTACCTGCTCTTTGTGGGGTAGGGTTCAGCAAAGGGACAATGGCCTTTGCTCACCCTGATGGCAGACACCTCAGTCTCTTCCTGTATACAACTGGTGCCCTTCAAGATGCCACCCTGGTGCTGGAGCTCAGAGGGTGTGAGTCTGAGTAGGTGAGTCCATGTGTGAGTTCCAAGAGGAACTTCTTAGGGCTTCAGCAGCTGCCTCCACCTACTCAATTGCTGCTGGTTTTTGCAGCCAGAAGTTGTGGGGACTTCTCTTCCTGGTACTGGAATCCTGAGCTGGGGGGGCTGTTGTGGGTCTGGAACTCCTAGCTTTAGAGATATCCTTCCTGAATTTTTATCCATGTGGGTATGGGGCCAGCCTGTTCAGTGTCTGCACCCCTCCTACCAGTCTGGGTGGATGTGATTTCTTCAATTCTGTAGTTGTCAGACTTCCATTTGACTCTATTTCTGACATTCCTGAGTGATGGTTGTTCTATATTTCAGTTGTAATTTTAATGTGGTTGTGCAAAGAGGTGAGCCATGTCCACCTACATTGCCATCTTGACTGGAACCCTGTGATAGTTCTATGCTTAATTTTTTGACGGACTGGAGGCCCATCTTTCATATCCAAACAGAAATACAGATGTTTTTCCTTAAATGTTGATACAGTAAATGGGTAGTGAATTGTAGTTAACCTGGGAAATGGATATTAACTAGACTTATTATAGTGATCATTTTGCAATATATACAAATATCACATCATTATATT